>JAROYE020000004.1:14595000-15032500 GCA_029619315.2 Dynastes maya | reverse complement strand
CTACATCCGATTTATCTCTTTTCTTGTATATCAACTTAACTGTAGATTTTTTAAGGTCGTCCGGAAATATCCCGGTTTGAAAGCAAAGGTTAACTAAATCCGTCAATGGGTGCATTAGACATATTGAGCATGCGTTTATTAATTTTATTGGGATGTCATTGTGATCCACTGAGATCGTGTCTTTTAGATTTTCTATGGTATTCAGTATTTCTTGAGATGTGGTCGGTGTTAAAAATAGTGTTGATGGGTTTGCTTTAAAATTTAGTTCAAGCGGCAAGTTATTTTCGAACTCTTTGCAACGATCTATGAGATCTTTATTTATGTAAGACAGCTTATCTCTTACACACACTCCCTCAATATTAATTTCCTCTAACGTATTAGTGATTTGTTTGACAAGCTCCCATGTAGCCTTGGTTCTATTGTGGGGATTCGTTATAAATTCCGTGTCTGTTATTTGCTTTACTCTCCTTATTTCTTTCTGCAAACTTTTGTAGAATGTTTTATATCCTTGTTGCGTAATAAATCCCTGCAACATTTCTTCATATAAGATTCTTTTTGTCTGGACTTCTGTTTTGTTATTCAAGATTACAGTAAGAAAAAAGAAATCTTGTTTTTTGGCTGCAAATACACAACGTTTTTTAACAATGTTTTGTAAGAGTTACTTGATTGCTAAACCGCAAAATCAAATTTGTATATTGATCAATATATTTTTTCCCATATGAGGCAGACCTTATGTATGATACTGTATCAATAATATTGATTCAAAGCAGTGCTTAAATGTTTGCATTATTTTGAGTTGTTGACGTGCTTAACAAAAAATCGTTTCTTAATTTTTAGCCTAGAACATATGTCTGCTTGACTACTTTCAAATTGTCTTTCTGAAAACTACTTCCATTTGTAAATATATATGTTTTTGTTCAATAGCATTTAGAAAATTTATTCCTATAAAACCTTAGCCAACTCTTGAATGCATATTAACCACATCAAAATTAATGTTTTTTAATGTGTCCCATAAAACCTTCAACGACTTAGCAATAAATCCAGCGACGAAATTAGAAGTAATACAAATTTTCATATTACAAAAAGCAATATTTTACTTTTATGGTAGTATAAGGGCCCTCGACTTATCCTCGTTAAGGTAAGTGATTTATGTGGGGTGAAGGGGAGTTAGATTAAAATTTCCACGTAATACGAAGAAGCTCATATAATCGTTTCGCTTCAACTAACCGAGATTATTTCTCCCCGTCAACACTGATCGATATTTCTAATGTTCGCTCTATTAGATAGGGTAGAGTAGATAATATAGCGGAAGCAGGCGACTATACCGTTGTAATATATGCCGGTGGAAGTGTGCCTGTGCGAGTCAATTTATCCTAAACACATGTGTGCACTTTATGTTTCAGCTTTGCGGCCTATTGTTTCATTGTCCTCTACCCTGTGAGTATAGCAATTGACCGATTGCGTGGAAGGTACCTACTGGCAAAGTGCCTAGGTGACAATGTAACGTGAGGACTACCAGGACTCCGTTTACAGTAGATACAATGGAACAAAAGTAAACTTGGACGAACGACAAGCGACGAGGCAATATCCAGAGTATAAGCAAAGGTCACTTTCGTACAGGTTCACTGCGTACTGTCCAGATTTACTTTCGTATCATTGTACGTTATGCAAAGTGTGTTTTACCATGGAAAACAGATCTGTTTGGATCGAATTTAACTCATAAACCGGATATCTTGAGGAAACGGGTACAGGAAAACCGATTTAAATGAAACTTTGTGGGTTTATAGACCCATTTAGAGTAAGAACAATGGCTATTCTTTAAGTGTCTTTGGAGTATAGGGCACCTTAACTGCAACACAATTCCTCGCTATTTACGCTAATCTCTTTGATGGTATGAGGAGCATTAAAAAGTATGTTGGACGACTTTTTAGCTTACTAGTTTAAAGGATAGAGTCGGTAGTTTTCCCCCAGCTACTACCATTTTGCACAGACAACCCCTCACCCCCCAATTTGTTTTCATATGTTTTTCATTTGCAATAATGATAGCAAGGACTGCGAAGTAGTATGACCGAATGAGCGTGAGAACAAACTCTAATTCTAACATGCATGTTCTATCCCCACTCTCGAGGAAAATATTTACAAGTATCTACTTTTGCCGCCTATATACCCTAAAATTAAAATATGCGAAATATACGGAAAAAACTAAATGTGCTCGTCTTACCTTAATAAATCAAAGAGGCAAGAGTAAGACAACGGTCCGTTCTCTTTATTCATCAATCATTATCCTTTTTATGTAAATAGTTTCGTACGCGTCTAATTCTCGCAGCGAAGTTACGTTTTTAATCAATTTTAGGTTTTCTAATTTAATATTATGCCCGGTTTCGCTTATGTGTTGTGCTACACTTGACAATGTCCCCGTATCTATAGCACCTGATGTGTTCATTGAATAATAATAATAATTATATAAGCTTTATTGATTTCACATACAGAAAGAACAAATTATTGTGGAAACTAAAGAACCCAGTAAACATAAAAGGGCGAAGTTCAGCTAACGATGTTCTAACTTAACCAAGAAAAGATAAGAAGAATAGGAAAGCTTAACCTAAAAAATAGATGATAAGAATGTAGTACCTATCGCTCGTTTCATTTAGCCAATATAAGCTTTATCGCAGTCACTACATGGAATTTTATAAATTCCCGACCTTTCTTCCATGTCCGGTTTATTTTTCGGATTGCCAAGAAGGTTTTTGATTGTATTTCGCAAACTAAAACATACGTTCATACCTTATCCCTAAAAGCTTTACTAATACCTTTCAGTATCCTGTGGAGAGGATGTTTCACAAATTTCTTGTCGCGGGTCTCTGCCAGGATTAAGGTCGTGGAATTTTTGCATAATGCCTACGTTGGACTTTCTTAAAAATGCGATCGACATCCACAGAAGAGTAACCATTGTAAATAGCTACGTTTTCTATGAATTTAAGTGCTTTATTGTACCTACTTTTACTCAAAGGGAATTTCACCAGTCTATTAATTAAACAATTAATTGCGGCCATTTTGTGTTCTCCACAATGGTTAGAATCGGTCATAGTGTGTCTATTTCCGGTTTTTTGTTGTTTCTAATTAGTGAATTATCCAGGAACGGAGTTGATTATTCACTTCTTCTTCTACTATAAACTTAATAGTTTCAAATTTTGAATTAAGTGTCGCGAGGAAATCCGGAATAATAGTTTTAAATTTAACTACGCAATTGTCGGTATTTGCTAGCTTCTGTGAAATTTGGGAGAGAAAACGTCGGTGTCCCACAATCGCGCGGTTTTAAGCAGGCTTTTGTGAGACAACGATATCCGAACTGCGTACAGGTCCGTATCCCTGTTTGCCGGAGACTTGAAATCATCACTCTTCCGTAATTTCGAGAAAAGTAGAAAATCTGGTTAGGCTTTGCACAAAGCCCGTAACCGATGATAGATTATTGATTTTTCTTATTCTATAAACAAAGTCCGTGTAAATATTCGAGGGTTTATGTCAGTTTATAATGTTTTCTATGTAAACGCCGGAGCCATATTCTGAATTTTCTATTTCCAACCAGAACCGTTGTAAATATTGGCAATTCTGATGTTATTTTTAATTTTAAAGGATTTTATTTTGTTTTCCTACCATTCGGTAGGATTCGTACTTGATTAAGGCCACAAGTCACATACCTTTTCTTAATCACTGAGTGTGCAAACGACCTTTGTTTCCCTGATTGGTAAACAATCGGTGATTATTTACTTCTCGACAGTTGATTTTATTCCACTGGGTAAGCATGCACGATGCGCGTGATGCCATCCCGTGGTCGAAGTTGTAACTATATTATAAAACCAATAATATAGGGATTCCTGTCGTTGATAAGTGTAAGAATATACCATTTAAAGTAAGAAAAGCTTGGAGCAAACAGTTTATCTGCAGCGTCCGATAAATCTTGTTGCTTCACACTCGATGCATTGAAGCTTCTAAGTTTCATCCAGAGAGAACACAAGCGGATCACAACCTGAAGAACTCCACTGGAGAATACTTGAACGTCCACCTTGCAGCACGAACTTGTCGCCATGTAATTTTCGCATGTTCGGGCCTCTCAAAATGGCACTATGATGTAAACGATTCAACACCAACGACGAAGTCGAAACCTTTATTCGCAATTGGTTGGATACTCGTCTTGCTTCATTCTATGAAAATGGTATCCAAAAACTGTCAGCTTGGTGAGAAAAGTATATAACTAGAGAGGAGGATTATGTCGAAAAGCAGTGTAAGCGTTATTTACTGTATCTACGAAAATATATTTTTTAAACAAAAAGTATGTTTACGTTTGATCGGCCAAATGATGAAATTAAAATCCTGAGGGAGTGATATGTGATATTGAAAAACGAATACCATATTTAGAAAGATCATGAAAAATTCCATTGTAATCACCTATTTACATGCAAAGCCAATGTTGCAAAGTGTTATCAACAGTTGTTATTCTTGCATTTACTAGCATCCCGATTAAGGGAATGCTTTGATGACCTTGAAGTTCCGCAAACACCAAGTTTTTCGATTTTTTCCGTTGTACGTAGAAACTCTGCCTGCCTTTGTTAAAGTCTCGTAAATATGAAAAGCACTGCTGGTAATTCCGTTTTGATGGAAATAACGTAGGTAGTGAGCGCGCAAAGTTAGGATTTTATCAGTAGGCGAATAACCAAGCCCAAAAGTTTCTCTTTAATTAAGGCTGAGACATAGAACCTATGCCTGACGAAAATTAGGTCATCAATCTTCGGAAATATGGAATATAAACTCGAGTAGCGGTTAAACTGATACCCTTTTAACAGTCCCGTTCAGGAAAGCACTTTTATTTACCTCAGCTAATGAGGTTTCCGACTTACGAAGCACTCCTGCAAATTCTAAAATGTCTCCAAACAAAATAGAGGAAACGTTGGAGCGTTTCGAAATTCGCGTTTACAATTTTAGTGTAATTAACAACCGGATCATTTGCGTTTCGCATTCTAGCAATTATAAGCGAAAGGACGTTTCCAGATGGCTTGATTTTTGTTGTATACATTCGGAATTACACGAGTTCTAAGATATCTAACTAACTGATTTAATTTTCCCAAGAATTTTAGGGATTAAGGTCATGTTTGTAGTTGAATAAAAATCTACCGGATGAAAAATCACCGCAGCGGAACTTAATTAGCTTGCTGCAGCTAGCAAATTAATTTCTTCGCCGGTAGAGCACTCTCCGTGGTTTATTTCAGTTAACAAGCACACCACAATCGAAAACTTTTCGTATAAAACAAAACTGTGCTTCAGATTTTATCCTGCAAACTTTATTTCCCATTCTCATACAAGCTGTTTCCGGAACACACGCACGTATTTTTACCATAGGGATATTAAAGTTGAAGAATTATTTCCAATTTTCCGAACTCTATTTGGAAAGTGTATAATTGGAACAAAACGAATATAGTAATCTACGACTACATGACATTTACTAGTAATTTGGAGTGATTTTAACATACTATTGCCAGTGTTCGGTCTAATTTATTACCTCTAATACTCATTTAATAACGCTATGAAGTCTAGGAAGGCTACACATGAACACGACTAATTAAATGAGCACTAATATTACTTCATCGTATAACAGTTATTTGACGTTTACACTATAAGGATAGGGGAATGTAGACACGAGTAGTTGGTTGTGTTATTGCAGTGTCTACGTTGGTTGAGAATGTTTGCTTTCCGAAATGTAATTCATCGCTATTTGTTTTAGCAGTTAAATAATTACATTGGTTAATAGATTGTATTCATATGTATACATATATCGTAGTGTTGTCTTTCCAGAATCGTACTAAATCGATTTCCTATTCTTGCGGATCATTTTTATCAATTAGTTCTGTTAGTATTTTTTCTGTTTATTTATTATTAATTTTATTAATAGTATTGGTACTCTAAAGACTGGAATTTCAGTAGTAATGAGGTATTATCGGAATTATCAACTTGATAATTCATTTCTAAACATGTCTACCTTCTGTGACGAACCATCAAGCATCGGCACAAATTTAAAGACTTTTAAGCTAGAAAAGAGTATAAAAATTATATAGTCATCCTCTGTAGTAATTATTTAAATTATCTTTCAATTTTATTAAACTTTCATTTTGTCAAATAATTTTCGAAGACATTGTATACCGCATTTGAACAATGGTTTATATGTATTATTAATCAATCAAACTGGAGCTTGTGTCATGATATGTTTTAAGATTGTTTTGCTTGTACGCGTCAGGTACAAGGTCGCAATACGTCATAAGCAAAAAGTGCAACGTCATGCAAAGTTTTGATATATAAACCCCTCAGATTTGCATTTCGGAGAACTTCTGCGTAGCTTTAGCAGCTTTAAGCTAGCGGCGATTAATTAAGCAGATAACCATTGAATAATTCTCAAAGTCCGTGAAGTATCCCATAGGTAGTCGGCATACTAAGCAGGTAACTATGGAGAAATATTCCATAATTACCTGCTTAGTACGCCGGTTCCGTTCTAACAGCTTTCAGTTGTTCTGTAGGCGCCGCCGCGAACGATACCGTCGTCAAAGTTATTTGAGTCCGTATTTTAACTCATACCGTTTCCCCGTTATAAAGACCTGACAGTTTAATTTAGGAAAAGTTTAAAACCGCAACCCGACACATATCGTTCCACCGCTTGTAAATATTTTGAAATTTTCTTTTGCAAATACCGTATATTTGTCACTGTAACAGAGTTTGTTTTATTTTATTTTTCTTGACGATTTCTGTCACATGTTTACTTATTCGTTATATGTAATAATTACTTTTTGATTTAAAATTTGTGAATAAAATTGTCTACTTTTACTTACCCTTTTTATTCCGACACTGGACATAATAGCTAATTCCGGTAGATTGTTGATGGACGCCGTGCTCGACACAGCTGTAAATTCATTTTTAAATGACCAAGTCCGCAATCAACATAATTAATTAACACCCGCGTAAAACACGATAAAATTGTGAAATGTAATTAAGCGATCACGAATCTCCATTATTAAATCTTGTTCGCACTTTGCGGACATAGTATTCCAAGCTTGTGACATTGAAGTTATTAATTCGAGTCTAGAGCGAGGTACCATCCTTTCTACCTCTATTTTCAAAAGACCTCATACATTTTTAATTGGACTAAGGTCAGAGGAAGCTGTCGGCCGAGGAGTTATCTCAATCAGCTGTCCCTGCATCTATGTTCTTGTATACGTAGACGTATATCATCTTCCATTACCTTGCAATAGTCGCCACTCTTCCTGATACGAAACGATTTCAACAAGATAGACACCTAGAATTGCGCAATAGTTTATGCTATTTACCGTACCTTGTATAAAACACGACGGGGTTACACCACGTATTGAAATTGTCCCTCATACCATCATTTTAGTAATAAATTTTGGTACTTCTGTGGTGGGACGTTCTCTTGATAAAATGTGTAGTCTATTACTACCAATTTGAAAACAGTTTTCGTCAAATATGAAAACATTACCAAAGTTGTTTCGTTGAAAATTTTGAGAAAAATTTACTCGTTGGTGCATTTGAGCAGCTGTTATGGCAAGATATTATCTGGATTGAAAGCCATGCTTCTTTAGTGTTTTTCTAGGCGTTTCTAGACAAACCTGTATATCTCTAAACTGGTCTGGGCTCCATTCCTTCACCATTTCTGATTCTCTTTATTACTCTATTGCTGCACTTTTTTCCAAATCAGTTAACTGCACCAGCATCATTGCTAAACAGGAACGCGGCATGAACTTAGAAAATTACATTTTCAACCATAGCTACTATGGTCACAAACATTCAAACACGTTACAAACTTCGAAACCCTAGCTAAAAACCAATTATAAAAGAGACAGAGGGCCAAAAATAGTTTTCTCTCATTGGATTTGATTAGTGCTTACGCCATGTTTACAATCAAAAATATTCGGCATGTACTATTGACACTTGGTACGTTCATAGCCGACTATCAAGTCAAGACACTCACAAAGTATTAGACGTCAAGAATCTAACTAACTAAGAGAAATTATAAAAAAATTTGGAAAACAAAAAATTCGGGATACCTTCTAAATGAACAATGACATTACAGTTCAGTTACTAAAACATAGTTACCAGAACATGAAGGTTCTCTAGTAAAAGAATATAATTCAAAAACAAAGTTCTAAGCACAACATAAAACAAGCAATAAACAAGATAAAGAAGAGAAATTTGCTTAACTAAGGTTCTGTGCGAGTTGATACCGGTCTCTAAATACTGTCATGGATGGGAAATTAGGCTTCGGATTTTATGAAAAATGCATATCTTGTATTTCTTGCATATATGCCTACCCTTTTTCATTTCAATTAAGATATGGGTAAAAAAAACAATCTTTTTTTTGCATGTGTTGCATATTTCTCGTAATTGTTTCACATTTTGTTAAAAATGGCATATTCATTCATAAATTTTAATTTTTATGAAATTCATTTTTTTTAATTTACTTTTACTTTCAAATCGCACGATATTTATTATAACGAACGGCATTAATGTCAGGTAATTTGGAAAAACCATCACATTAGGTTCCTTGGTATTTACTTGTTTACCTATAATGCAATTAACAGATTACCCACAGCTTTTTCCTGGTACAGAATAATGCAGGTGACCTGCGCAGCGCAACTTTGTGTAAATAGCCTGTCTAATACCCTGTTTTTTAAGGAATTGTTGTTGACTATAATGCAGATGGTAACAGACCCGTAATATTTCGGATGAAAGCACAATAAGAAAAATTATATGCACAAATGTTACAATAACATACTTAAAGAAATAGGTAATATTATTGGAAATAATTATTTTTATCTTGTAGTTGATGAAACAATAGACTTTTCTGGTCGTTACAATGCAAATTTATAATAAATCATATCTAATTGCGTCAAAGGAGTTATCAAAAACAAATGATGTAATTATTACTCGATTTGTACAAGAAGAATCGTCTAGTTTTTTTCTACTGTCAAGTATTGCAAGTGAAAACATTTTGTTAATATTAACCGAAAATGCTAGCTACATATATGGTTAAGGCTGTAGACAATCTAAAAAATGTTTAGGCAAACTTAATACATGTGACTTGCTTAGCTCATAGTCTAAATTTAGTAGCCGAATAAATCAGAAAACAATCTCCACTTATTAATAATTTAATCAGTAATATAAGAAATATTTGTTAAAGCACCTTTGAGTCCAGCACTACAAGGAAAAATTGCCTAACATCCCCTTACCACCACAACCCGTTGAAACTAGATGGGGTACTTGGTTAGAAGCTACAATGTTTTACTCTGATTATTTACTCAAAATCAAGCCTATTGTATATGACATTCACGACAGCTCGTGCGTTAACTTTTATCAAAACCAATTACAATTTTGTGCATACGACAATTCCGAAACTCGAAAGCAAAATTTGTCTTTACTTGATTCAGTGAACTTAGTAAATGGTTTTGAAAAAAATGCCAAATGGTGAAGGGCGAGATAGGGAATTCGATATGTAAAAAATTAGCTTCAGTTCCTGATAAGAATGTAGGATACAAAAAGCTGAAAAATGTTTTTTGTGGTAATTTTAGTGCGAATATCGAACTACATATAGATCCACGAATATGTCAAAAATTCAAGCATTGTCCTATGACACCAGTCGACGTAGAAAAGAGTTTTTCTTTTTTTTGTACTTATTATTTTTTACTTTAATTATGTTACCTTTCTTGTGTAGCTATATAACTTTATATGTAAAATAGGTTTATATACTCTATTATTTCGCATAATTTTTCTTCCTACAGCAAAATTCAGTTTTTATATTATAATTGTATAAGTTAATATATCTTTTACAAAATAGTGAATATTTTTAATTCATATCTTGCATATTTTTCCACATATTTTCGTAAAAACATCTGCATATATATGTGCATATTTCAGCCGTCTTCTTCGGTATGTTTCAAGAGAAAGTGCATAAATGTTAGTTAATTTTGCATTTTATGTTAGTTTTAGGCCTTTCCTGCCCCAGTGTGCGGCAAGCTAATCGTGTCAATAATAATAGCGTTATTTTTAACGTACATACTTCAAAAGTATCTATTAGTATTTTTATTTACAAAAAGTATCCTAAACTCTTGAAATTTTGAAAATAATTCACAACCTCTTATGAAATTGTTGTAGTTATAAATGCACATGTACGTCAACGTTTTCTTACGCATTGGTAGTGACCTACAAAACGGATTACCGTAATTGAATCAGAACACGTGTCCTTGGCATTGCGAACCCTTTGGGATTTTCTGTATTACGACGGCAGCAACGCTAATTGCGTTAAGTATATATGGCGAAAATATATATCTGCAATCACCTGTTATGGCATTAATATGATTAGGGCGACTATAACGCTCCTTTAGCGTTATAACTTCGAAATTCGTAAAATTGAATGCGTCAGTTATTGGATAATCGATGGAAAGGTTATGGTATTTTTAGAATTTCCGTTAGTAGGATATAATAGAAATACCATATTGTCCGCATTAAGAACTAGAGAGAATTGATTAAAATTTCTTGCGAATATATACAAACGTGCATTTGTTTTTACTGCTTAATATTTCTCGCAAATGCAAATTCAATAACCTACAAAAGTCACCCTTGTATTTCCTCTCTCCTCAAACGTTGCTTCCAACCCAACCTACCTCGAATAATTTTTTTTCATTTCGACTTACTTACTCAGGGACAATTCAAAAGGATCTTTTCGACATCCGAATATAAGTCGTAATCAAAGGAAGCGTAGAAAAACTCGGGCGTTTAACTACGCAGGCGGATTTCTATGTAATTTACCTCGATGAGAGAGTTTTGGAGACAAAATGGAATTTTATTTTTCAATCAAATTTCCATTAAAATTCGCATATTCAGCGCAACGCTTTTCTGAAAGCACAAAGAGCGGTTTCCTATATTCAGTTTGAGAGGAATAAATTTCAATTAGTTTTTGATTAATTGGCGAAGCTGTACAAATTTACCCTCACGAAGGTAAAGACGTTTCTTCGTATTTTTGTCATGCAACCTTATGATTCATTTGCATGATCATAAAGGGAAAAAAATCACTATCGGATCCCGCTATTAAAAATCTATATTGTAGTTTAAATTTTCTTTGTGTTGACTAAAAAACAAATGAAAGCCGTAAGGTGAGTCGCTCCTATTAATGTGTGTTTTTAAACAATAAAACCGTCGTGTTCCAGCGTTTAAGAAAAAACGGTTGAGTCTGCTGTTTTCTTTAATATCCCATACCTTAATCCCATACCTTAATCCCCCGCATATACATATATATATTGTAGTGATATTTTTAAATAAATATCAATTAAAAATTGTATTTTAATAAATTCAATTAAACAAATTATGCTAAATTATCTCAGCGTTTATTTTTAGTTCTAAAATGTGGGAAATCTCACTTATTGACTTTTTGCAATCAAACTGTTTGATAGAAAAATGAAACGATTCAATAATTTTAAAGGGAGACAGTGATTTATTAATAATAATTTTGATATAAATTTAAAACAAGATAAATTTCTTGCAGACAATAGTAGTTGTACAAAAACCTATCACAAACCCTAACCGATAGCTATTTATAAGTTAAATTGTCAAGTTGAAATTTTATAATTTTGAAATCGGATTTTATAATTAAATGAATGGATTTAATTTCAAATTTTTATCTATTCATTTGGCCAAATTTTTAGTAATGTTCGGTAACTGCGCACTGATGTGTTACTTCGGCATCTATTTCTTTGGATCGTAACCGGTCTTCAATAGATGGACTGGAAGCTTGGTCTTTGAGTCTTGATAATTACAAATTACAATTGCGAAAGGCTTTTGACATGTCCTACTGCAGCTTATTCGGAGTCAAATTTCATTTGTACTTAAATATTTGTAGAAATTATCGAGGAATTTGAAAATTAGTTGTGTGTCGAAGCTTGTTTATTTTCTCTCTCTGATCACTTTTTGTTTTCTAAAGCCCCAGTTGACTATATTTTCATAAATAAGCTTGCTTCTTGTATGTCCATTTCAAATTCCCTTCGCTTCCGTGGTTACGGTGGTTTGATGTTGTAGGTACGGTAGTGCAATATAAATGTGGTTACATACCACGAAAACGATTAACTGTAGTATTTAGCAAATTGCCTATCCAATTTCAGTACATTTCGTTATTTATTATTAGAGAAGTATAATTTATATTTTAATTAGTAAGAATTAGTGTCTCACTGTACACGTTGTTGTCTGGTCTCTTTTTTTTTTTTACTAAAATCCCATACATCTTATTGTGTAAGACAGAGGATAAAATTATACCGCACTAAGGGAAAATTTGGGGAAGAGGTCTACAACACTGCTTCACCTCGTGTTGACCTAAAATTGTTCGAACTGCAACTTCAACACACTTTCAACTTGTTAAACGAATGTGAAATAACTCATTTAATAATAGAGATAGAGAAAAATAGCATTAAGAATTGAATGACAGTTATACGGCTACAAACCTGTTTAATCAGATGTTTCCAAGCTTCAACTGTTTTGGCGTGGCCACGGCCCCTTCTTATTCGAATCTTCATATTATCGGTGGTTGAAATCTCTCTATAAACACAGTCTTTCACATAGACCCATAAAAAATAGTCAAGTGGTGTTTAGTCGGCCACTGTATTGGATCACCTCCTCCTATCCATGTAGCGAACGTTTCATCTAAGAATTCCCTTACTGTTCCTGCATTGTGGGGTGGTGCGCCATCATGTTTAAAAATTATTCCTCGTCGTAACTGCAGATTCACATTCTCTAATAATAGCGGTAATTGATTTCGCGTATAATTTTGATAAAAATCTCCACTGTGGTTCGCGTTTTAGTTTTTGCGATTACTTTTATTGTTTTAGGTGCATTGTCAGAATTCATAAGTAAATTATTAATGTGGAAAGTAAATAAACATCACTCTGTAAACAACATTTTCATTCCCTAGCTGTACTTCAATCGCTCTAGATAATGCAATAGGTCAAGCTTTAAACGTGATTTGTTGAAAAAATCCACGGATCTACGATTTTCATTGCATGTCCACCGCTTACCACGATGGAAACTTTGTTTGCCTTTTTCTCGAGATTTTTGTTATGTACCTATAAGGTGCTGAAATGCTTAGACAATCAAAAAGAGAAAATAATTCTCTATCAAATGGTGTGAAGAAATAGGTATCATGCAATTTAAAAAAAAATAAGGGGGTGTGGCCACGCTAAAACAGTTGAAGCTCGGAAACATCTGATCAAATAGAATTGTAGCCGTGTAACTATTATTCAATTCTTCTAAATGCAATTTTCCTCTATCTCCAATATTAAGCGAGTTATTTCACATACGCAGAAATATGATTCATCCGGTATATACAGGCTCCCTTAATGCGACAGTGCACTATTTATAACACACTTACCCACCTATATAACGTTATCAGCTACATTTGCTCGAATAAACACATGCAACACCGTTGTATCGGCGAAGGATGTTTGCAACGAAGTGAAAACGTTTGTATATACAGAAAAGCACCGTTAGACATCTAGTGATGTCATGTTGACATAATTGAAATAATCTGTGGAAACACCTAACGAACCTGTATACGCAACACTAAAATACTGGTAACTTATAGTGCACCACTAATACACGGTTGACAATTACCGTGAGCACATATTCGGCGCCTCTGGTGGGAAGGACAAATCCGGCGCCCCATTCATTAGTATTTATTGGGTGAATAAAGGCACATTCTTGGACCAATTAACTAGTTAAACTAGAGAATACTGCACAGAAAGTAGCTAGTACTTCTAAGGCTAGCATTTGCAATATACAGCATACTTTATTCTCTCAGTATGAACAACTATGTAGTACATTTTTAAACGCGCAAACTAGTACATACATGTCCACAATCTAAAGAAACCGATCGTTGCCAACTGTAAGCAAAATTAAAACTTTCAGCGGAAGATGACCCTTTACGGTGAGCGGATGATGGCTAACCAAGTAAAGGAACATTTTACACGCAACATTTACATACTAAAAGGCTCCTAACGTTATGACAAACTTTAAGCTTATATTCCCCGTTGGGCCATCACCTTAAGTGAAAGAGACCCTGGTATAATTAAGTACTAATTGTGCTTCAAGATCGAATATTTTTGGAGTACAGGATTTCCCAGAAGATTAATTTAGAAGAACTTATATCAGGTAGAGTAATTTATTTTTCACCCGGATAAAAGGCTCCAAGATCTTGAGTAAATAGGAGAAAAATTAATTAAAGTACTGCCGTATTTCGATCTTTAAAGTTTATTACTTCACGAATTCCTACTAAAGAGATACATGAATAATAAATCGATAACAGGAAGTTGAATGCCAATACAGGGCGTACATCGTTCGAATTGAATTATACTATCTTCAATTATTAAAGTGATTTACCGGCCAAGTAATTATCTAATAAAAAGGGCCATTTCCCATTCCCGCAGCCGCCCACGACTCCATTTTATCATCCCCACAAGGCGCGCTGTGCGTGCCATAAAAGAATAGACTGCCGGCATCACACGGATCGTTCAAACTTCTTGGCGTGCCACATATATTATATTATAAAGAAAGCGAAAGTCACGTCTGTATAGTTGGAAAGTTACACCCTAGACGAGCGCCTTTCACGAAAGAAACTTAATAAAATATATACAATAATGTGAAAAGTTCTTTCCCGAATTCACCCTACTTTTTGGAGTAGCTTTTGAATAAGTGGCGCTTTTAGGAAAAGTTCGGAAATAACAATAAAGCGTCACAGATGGAAATTTAATATCGTATCAAATTTTAATATTGCCGTATCGATTTTTTGCTGGTTGGGACAGAATCACGGATTATTCATATTCAAATGAAGACGTGGATTGACAAAACCGCAAGTGGTCTTAAGAATGGATTAAATATTTCTTCTCTGCAAACTTTGTTTAATCAGAAAAACTTTGTAGAAAGAACTTTTAATGATCTATGTACAGCTGTCAATAATTACTTTATGTAACTGCTGTATTTCCGTAATAAATTTGGTAAACTGAAGTTATGTATGGCTCAAAGTAATTTCCAACACAAACTTATGTAATATGTGCGTTTTCGTAAGTGGCGTAAAGTAGTAAAGAGAAAGAATTGATTGAGATTCCGTTGTATTCAATAATGATAATAATAGTGACAAAAATCAAACATATTGAATATAAGAATACGTGAAAGACGTCGCAAAAATATGTAGGAACGTGTAATAAATAGATGCGAACCAAGTCAGTCAAATATATTTACAGAGAAAAAAACACAAACGAGCGCTCAGTTTTCATTTAAATGTACCTTCCTTAAACGTATATTTATAGATAAAAAAAGGGATTTGCAGAATAAGGTAATCTAATAGAAGCTAACTGTTAAAAGTAATTATAAGAAATTCCAAAATCGACAGCTAACAAGAAGCGTGAGGAATAGGGCCCAATTTTCTAAGATAATTTAGAAACTGCGATGATTTTAGGATTGTTTTAACATTTGATGCAATTGATTGAATTAGGAGATTTATATTAAAGTTTAGAAATATCAGTTACTTTTGGTGGCAATACCTGGCTTGCATTTTTTACGTGCGCTTTGCGATTCATGTCTTAGCGTTTCTTCCGTGTATTGTAAAAACGAAAGTCTTTATTCTAGTGAAGTGGAAATTTGTTTTTATATATGTAACGGGACAGTTTAAAAATCAGGCCATTGAGCATAATTTTCACTCTCAAGTGCGGAGTGTTTTGGCGTACCAGACACCAGTTTTTGCTTTGTATCTTTTAAACTGAATTCTTGATAATAATTTGCTTTTAGGTATTCCTATAGAAGATTAATATGTTCAATGTGGCACTGTCCAATGTTATCCTTTTGTAACTCTTAGAGCACATTTGAAACTTGGTCTGTACTGTTCCCATCTTCATTGCCAGGATGACCATTTTGAGCCTTCATCCAAATTACGTCGATAATGTTTATTTCAGAGACTAACGGTAGAGCTCTGGGGCAGTCTAGCAGCAGATTCCACGCTATCGGTTACATGCTTGTTGTTGTAAAGAAGTACCATTAAATTAAAGCAAGGGATGTTCTATTTGAATACAAATTAGATAAAAGGCATGGGACCAACAGCAAAATACAGCAGAACCTCTACACTGCTGCTGTTTGTGCCGTTAGAAATATGTACTCTATAATTAATTTTTTGAACTGTCTCAAGGGATCAGCAGACTTGATATACAACAGTATTTTCCTATATTCAACGAGACCATTATAAAATAAAGATTTCTGGGTTTGCTCTCCTTTAACTGTTGGAATGAACAAACTTGAAGCAGCTCTAGTATTGTAATGATGAATTTCTGTAATAAATCTTATTTTACCACACATGTAGCTAGGTAACATATTATGGATGATTTTATAAACAAATAAGGTATTCATCATGACTAATCTTTGATTTGCAAACATAAATTTTAAAGTAATTAGCATATCAGAAACATGACTATATCTGTCGCATCCTAATATTATTCACATAGCCTTATTCTGCAGTTTTTGTAAGGTATCATCCTTCTCGATTAAATTAATGAAATATAAAATATTAGCACAATATTCAAAATGAGGTGAAATAATAATTCTGTATACAGTAATTTTAACCATTTTTGACAAATGTTGACCAACTCTTCTAAGGTATCCTATCTTCTTGCTTATCTTATTAACAGTATCAAGAGCATGATTTTTAAATGTTAATCGATTATAACTCCTAAGTATTTATATTCACTTACACATTCTAAATCGTTGTTATATAACTGTAGCTTAACACTAATTGAACTATTTTTGTTACTTAATATCATAGCGTTAGTTTTCTCAGTATTAACGAAGAGTTGGTTAACATCTAACCATTCTTCCAATTTACCGAATTCAAATTGTATCGCTGCACTTAACTCACTGATGTCATCACCATGAATACACAGCAATGTATCGTCAGCGAAGAGGTTCACAGAAACTGTATCGTACATGCAACTCACAATATCATTTATATAAAGTAAAAATAAGACCGCTCCAAGTCCTGGTCCCTGCGGACCACCGGACTTAACACCTTTCTGCGACGAAAATGTGTTTCCCAATTTAATGCACTGCTGTTTCTCAGATAGGTAACTGCTAAATCACCTTTCAGCTTTATCAATTATGCTATAACTCTCCAACTTAGTCACTAAAATGTCCTTCTTTATTGTCTCAAAGAATCCAAAAGCATTACTAACACAGCACTGTTTCCATCTAAGAGTTCTTTTCAATGTGATAAAACCAACTGTATCGATGTTTCGCACGAATGTTTTTCTCTGAATCCGAACTAGTTATCAATTGGTATTTGGTTTGGTTTGCGTTAAGATGTTCCAAAAGCTGCTTTTTTACGTGGCACTTGTTTCAAAATTTTTTCACACAGAGGTAACGAATTTATCACTTCTCATTCTTTTTTTTTCCAAATTTCCCCAGGGATTCAAAATGCGCGAACCTCAATCTTCGTTTTATTCGATTCATTTTAAAGCCAAATAGGTCACGAAGTCTTGCTTTAATTTAATTAGAGGGTACGCAAGTGCTTCAAATTCTCCAAAGCCGCACGAAATGAATATTCGAGAAGCGGTTATGCCGGCTCCTCCGCCAAAGTAATTATCAGTTCAAATCAATTTTATGTCTAAATAGGGAAGACTCACTGATTAAAGCTAATATGATTCTAAAATATGGAGGCTATTACAATTGTGTTATGTTTGCTTATTAGGAACGAAATTCCACTAACTAATGTTATTATGAACAAGCCAAAAAAATATAATTTCTACGCGGATTTTAGATTGGAGTTGATTATTAAGAGATTCCGTAGTAAGTAACGTGGATAGGCAAATCTGTCACTTATTTATGTCCTTGTACATGAGCTGGTGGCGTGCCAAGATGACGAACTTTTGATAAATAGGTGAATACATATGTACTTGTACCCGTTGAGGATAAAAATATATAATTAGATTAGTAATCGGCTTTCTCATTTTGTTGATATATATATGATAATATATAGTTCTACTTGTACGTACTGATTGCCGAGATTATTAAGTAGGAAATATTTCACCATACAACTGCAGGCATTCATTCGAAAGCTATCGCAGCCATCTTCTGCAGCTTTTTATGTAAATTCGTTCGTACATTTCACAATTTATGGTATGTGCAACATATACATCCCGTCCATCACCTTCCATATTCATGATTTATTATTGGTGTAACCGTGTTAATCAAGTGCAGTGTTCCATGCAAACGGATTTTGCTTTGCATCATAATTTATTTATAGATTCAATAACAAACAGGGAGAACACATTTTTGGAGAGAGAAGTATGTCTGTCCTCTATAATCTGATATACTATGAAACGTAATCAATGGATTTTTTATTGAAAGGAAAGCTTGTCAAATGTAGAAGAAAACCATTTGTAGATACTACCATTCAGCAATCAATCTTAAATTAGTCTGTATCAAGTTTTTGTTACATCAACGCAAATTTTTCTACGAATTTTTTGAGAACTCGTTTAGGTGTACTTGTAGATTAAAATTAGAAAGCGACGGGCCATTTGGCTTGATCGTAATTCTTTAGAAGAAAGAAACTACGTTGAGGCAATAATATCGACGGTAGGCGACATCTGGGTTAGAGTCAATCCAGTAGTTCAACAATACAGAGTGGTTTAAAAAGCCTTCATCTCGGTTAAACAGATTTTTGCTCTTTTTCATATAAATGGTTTAATAACCGTCCAATTCTCGCGGTGAAATTACTTTCTTAATTAATTTTATATTTTCTAATTTAGTAATACTCGGTTTCGTTTCCGTGTTATGCTACACTTGACGATTCAGTTATCTCCTAGCGATAATGTGTTGTGTGTCCTTTGAACCTGGTGTTTCGCGAAGTAAGGTTCATATATCGTTTCCTAAAAACTTTACTTATACCTTTCTATATTCTGTGAAGAGGGAGTTTCACCTTATCGCGGGTTTCTGTTAGAATTAACGCCGTGGAGCTTCTCATATATTGAACTTTCTTAAAGATGCGGTCCACATACGTAGGACGAGACGTATTAGAAAATCTATTTTTCCCACATCACCCGATCATACGGTTGATAATGGAAATCTTCAAATTTCCAAAACAAATGTTCCAAGTTTATTAAATATCTTTAGTGTTTACAATATGTAATACACAATATATATCAACGAAATCAAAGTAACCCTGAAGCATCAAGTTCTTCTTGCCTACTGTAATTTGTAGTAAAATTCATAATTTCTCCCATATACTTTGCGGAAATTTTCTAAAAGCTTTTATGATAAATTAGTACAAAAACGGAAAATGTTTCCACTTTTCTATGTCAAAGATTCTCAAGAAATGATACACCATAAAGTGCTTTCTTTAGCGGGTACATTCGTTTCATCTTTTAGATCTATGAGCAGCATTAAGAAAATTGTCAAGATCCCCCCTCAATTTAAAATAATAACACAAAGCCGACCACAGTTATTTTCCTTTTAATGTGATTTACTGGATGCGAAAAGTTCGTCGCTCAAAAACGAACGATCGGACTTCCTTTTATGAATATACCGTATGCACCCGCGCCGTAGAAGAGAAAGAGATGCTGATATACGCTCTGCGGGCGATTCTGAAGTTGACTCACGTGCTCCTGCGGAAGCGAAGCTCGTAGATTTTGCGAAAGGTCGGGACCACGACATAAGTGCTTTTCTGCGACGATTTGCTGCAGCATTCGACACAGTTTCATATTCACGGTTTTCATTAAAGGCAAGCGTTCGTCAGGATCGTCGAATTGGACGTATGTTTATATAATGAATGTGGCATTTCTCTCTCTGTCTTCGCAAGCTTGATGGCTTTTTAAAACTTTCATCTCGTTACTCTAGCATCGTTTCGACGGAAATTTTTAATTGGGGAGATGTAAAGGGAGTTTAAGATAATGGTCTCTATTACAACAAAGTAAAACGGTGTTTGAAACACAATTTCACATATGTATGTACAAGGCATGTGCAAGATATTTTATAAAGTACCTGGCAAAGCAAATGGCCTACCTGACAAGCGAGCGAGCGAGTAAGCAAAATAGGTGACGTACTTAACCCATTAACGCTCAACTAATTTTTTTGCAGATTTTTTTCTGTCTTTCTATCAAATATTAGCCATTTCAACTTAATGGTACAAGCTACACACAAACACACTTTTTTCCAGCAGTGTGATTTACGCCAGGAGTTGATCTCATATGAGATCGCTGGACGGATGTATTATATACACATATGTACAACTAAATGAAATACAGCGGTTTTATTTTTTCATTTCTAATTTTTTTTTTTAATTGAGCATTGACAAAGAATATTTAGTAAGTATATGCGTTTACAATATTAAAAATTGAATTAATTCTAGAGATGGAAAGGTTTAAAATATCGCACACATAATGTCACATTACATTTTTCTCAATACGTTCTTGCACGACTTTTACAATTCTTCATTTCTCACCGTTGCATCGTTGCTCACTTCGTAGTACTATGAAGTGGTTTGTTTTGTCGGTACGTACGTCACAATTTACAGATCTACTTCCTGTTTGAACTAGGCGACCAGATTTCGATTTCGTGGAATTTTTCAGATAGAAAACCGACACGTATCTTTTAAATTTTACCATACTCATGCTACTTTTTCCATTAATGGTTTTGTAAGCGATCCATAAATTTACAATCGCCATATCAATTAGACGTGTGAATAACGGCTAGTACCACTTCTTGCCTCTTATTTTTGTGGAATATTTACAAGCCAACCAATCATGGTGATCTACTCCAGACATATATTTGTTATTATTTCGTATTGCGTTTGATTGATTAACCGACACTTTCTGCTTCTTGTATTTATTCAGCAGCAAACAAATCCAAGAGGAATGATGTGATCGAAATTTGTGCCAATTGTCACACAATTGTGATTCCATTTGGTGTCTAGTAATTCGTTGTTGTAGTATCGAAGTATTAAAATAGTACTCGTACTCACCTCGATCCCGCTTTTGCATTCCTTTCTTCGAACTAATAGGACACAACCCCAATCGATTTTCTCTGAGTGTTCCCGTTGCCCTAAATTTCCTGTTTGCCAATTTTTTTAGCAATTTGATATTGGTAAAAAAGTTGTCAAAAGTTGTCCTTATGTAGGCTCTCTTTTTCGGGAATTTCCACTTCCAACATACGGCGTATCTTCTACTTCTGCAACTCCAATATCGTCTTCTGGATGTTCATTTTCGTCGGTAAGTTGACCTGGGTCCGGTGTAACAACATCTATAGTACCTCTTTCATTTTCTAAATCTTCCCAAAAGTCTTCACCATTTATAATATTGCACATTTCATCTAACGTGAGAGCTTTCTTGACACTGATTCACATCGTAATTTAACAATTTTACTATTGCCACTATATTAAAAATAAAACTAATTCGATTACACGAAAAATGTATACGACTAAACTGCTGAAATACTTACTCAGTGCAGTATATATCTATATACTCCAAGCGCCCAGCGATCTCATATGAGATTCCACCACTTGCCTCTCATATCTAAGGGTGACAAACATTCAAAAATACCTAAATAATGACCTGACACCGTAGATACATTGCCCATATTTCGCGGCAGATATAAGCGGGTACTTAAGAATCGTTAAATATATTTTTACAATACTTTGTTTAGTCTAGTACATAAGCTACGAAAAATAGGTGTTATAGATTATTTATTTTTAAGAAGGTGATAACGAAATGCCTACTATCCAATGCGTTTTCGTATAGATATTAGTTTTTTAACAACCCTTATACACGTATCTGGTATATATTTCTCACATCATGTACTAAGAAAAAAAATGATTAGTTACCGATCTCATATGAGATCGCTGAGCATTAATGGGTTAAGGTGGCCACATGAAGCACTTTCCACTCATTATAAAGCATAGTTTTATCAAAGAGTATACATATATAGAGAGCCCACATGATAGGGAAAAATGTCAATAAGATTTTGTCACGGCCAATTTTGGCCGTAAAATGCTGCCATCAGGCAACTGCATGCAAAAGTAACTAGTAAATTATGATTTCGTACAATGTCACATCTAGCATTAAGAAAACAAGTTACGAACCCAAGTAACCGGTCACTCCCTGGACGCGTACATAAAAGACGAGAAGACGAAATGAATAGGAAATTGAATGATTATTAGAATTGCGAATTATGTTTGTCGATGAACCGGCTCGCAAATTCCGAACAACGATTGTCAGTTAACAGGATTTTTTGGCTGAAATAATAAAAATGTAAGCGATCTATTCCTTTAGTTTCCGGAATAATATTTTCATTCGATTCGTTCGTATGGACATTGTAAAAGGCATTTTCTTTTTTAAATTTTTTCTCATTTTGCATTATCTTTTTCTTTTTCCCTCTTTACTGGTAAGATTTCAAATACGTATCTGTCTAGAAAATATTCTTTGTCCAATAACTTTTCAAGTTTTCGTTAACGTGCACGTGTGTATTTTCCTGCTGATAAGGAATAATTGTGTAATGTAAATAAGAGAAAGGCAGAATATAGATTTATAGATTCTTGATTGCTGTTGTAAAGTTAACGAAACGAATTGCCATTATTACGGGCCACGTGAGTGCAACAAAGGTTTTACAATTTATAAGAGCGCTTTATAAGTAGCATTATTAAAAAATAATGGGGTATTAAAATCTCGATATAGATATTTGTCAAAACATTGCGTTTTAAAGTACGATCCTATAAAGAAAAGAAAAATTATTTACAGCTGTGATGGTTTACACAACATAGCATATTTTTATAAACACGATGTTCCACAAGAGGAGATTCCAGCGTTGGATGATGACAATTATAATGAAAATAATCTGATTGAAATGGCGCAAGAGGGACAATGGTATATATGAGGAGAAGAAGTACGAAATGCAATTGTGCAGCGGTATTTTAATTATAAAAACTTCTAAACATTCCACCAGTATTTAGGCAGTGGTTGGTCATGAGGGTTTGTCAAATGTTGCGTATGAATAAATAAATAAAAGAGAATCTAAGTTTTAATTGTTTTATTTTTTAAACAGAAAAATCTTATAATTTACAGAAAGCTTCTAGGGGAAACCTGCCTATGATGGCATGGTACTTATGATGGCATACCCACAAATTTTTTGGACCATTTAAATTTCGCCGTCAAATCACCTGTTCAAGAAACTGCCATTACCGGTACATGAATGCCTACAAACTAGTGTGCGTATCTGGCTGTTTCTTGGAAGTGAAATATCGGTCACTCTTGAAGTAAGTTTTACACAATAAAGTTGAAATCATGTTCTTAATATGCCAAACCCAAGGTCACCCATTTAATTAATGTTTTCTATTCATGTGCTGCATTTAACACAGGTACCAATTTAGGGTTATGCTGTAATTGAAAAAATACACAGACTGGTTTCATTAAAACCTCGAATTTCCCTATGATGGCATACCTAAGTTGTTCCTTTGATGGCATAGTATGCCATCATAGGCATAAGGACTTGATTCTATTAAAAACTAAGAAGTGTTGTTTTTACGATAGTGAAATGTCATTTGCAGCCTCAAGTACAATGTCAACTAGGGCTAAGGGGCAGGAATGGCAGGAGAAAAACATGACGGAGGCTTTGAGAAATGTTCGAGAAAAGAAGATGGGATAGCAATTAGCGTCGAAAACCTTCAACGTCCCTGCTACAACACTACGCAAAGATTGAAAAACAATTGTAACAGTACAAAAGGAGATTTGGGGGGTAACAGAGCAGTATTTAGTTCGGAGATGGAAGATGAATCTGCTCAACATATAAAGGATATGAAAACTAGATTCTTCGGTTTGACACTAAAAGATTTAAAGTTTTGAATTTGCAACTAAAAATAATATAAAAAACCCTTTTAACAAAGAAAAAGAAACAGCTGGTGATAAAGAGATACAGGGATTTTTCAAACGGAATCCACAGATATCTCTCAGAAGGCCTGAAAACACCTCGGCTGCTCGGGCACAAGCCTTCCATAAAGATAATATCGCTTTATTTTAAATCTCTCAATGAGGTTATGGAAAAATATAAATTTCCACCAGAAAATATCTACAACGTCGACGAATCTGGTCTCAACAGTACAATACAAAAACGACCACAAAAAATTCTCGCTACGAAGGGACGAAAGCAAGTTGGGGTGTCTAGCACTGAACGAGGACAGCATTTAACTGTGGTATGCTGTATAAATGCCATGGGCACGTTTGTGCCGCCAGCCTTTATATTCAGAAGAAAACAATGAAAAATGAGCTGATGGATAACGCTCCAATAGGCAGCAAAGCTTATTGTCAACAAAACGGTTGGATGTGTTCGGAGATTTTTGTACAATGGTTGGAACATTTTGCACATTATACTAAAGCTTCGAATGAAAACAAAGTTCTCCTCTTTTTGGACGGCCACGGTAGCCACAAAAGTCTAGAAGTGCTACAATACGCTAAAGATAATGGTGTGATACTGTACTGTTTGCCCGCACATTGTGCCCACTGTCTACAGCCCCTGGATGTGGGAAAGAAATTTAGACCTGGCTTAAGCAAAATCCTGGCAGAATCGTCACATATTTCCAAGTAGCTGGTCTTTTCAATAAAGCTTATTTGAAAGCTACTACACCCGCCAATGCAGTACACACTTTTGCCGAAACAGGAATATATCCCTTCGACGACAACATCTTTCTAGAGAGGATGTTCCAACCTTCTTCCACACCTGATAAACCGTTAACCGAACAATACTAATGCGAAAATGATCAAGAATAACCACAACAAGAAGGCGTAGACATTGAACTGCCTAAATCAGGCTCTGGAACACCAGAACCTACTGAAGTTGAACCTTCAACATCAGGATTTGCCAAAGCTAAACTATCTTCATTGCCACAAGCTTCACCTGGAGCTTCAAAGGAAAGATTAAGCAAACCTAGCCAAAAAGGACATATAAATTCCACGCCAGACATTGATGAATTGAAAGCAGAAGTAGAAGAAAAAGCAAGAAAGGAAAGGGAAAAGTTATCAAAAAAAGCAAAAAGGAAGATTTTGGTTGAAGAAGAAAAGGTCGATGTCAGTGACGATGAAGATGTTGAAGACATTGTTGACGATGAAGCCGATGATGCATGTTTATATTGCAATGATGTGTTCTCTAGGTCCAAAACTTTAAAATTTAGGGTGTGCCATCATAAGAAGAATACTGCCTATGATGGCACACTTCATGGTTTTTAGTTCCAAATATTTTTCAAAAAAAGTATTGAATGTATTGAAAATTTGATGAATTACTATCAGTATCAATATAATTGCTTATTTAAATTGCCCACAAAAAAATCCTTATGTTATAGATGAGCTTATTGCAAGGTGTCAAAGTTAAGTATGCCATCATAGGCAGGCTTCCCCCACTTTGATTATTGATGGCTCTAGCTAAATTATTTATAGCTATTGCAAAATTAGAATTTTGAGTTGTCAAATTAACAAAATAAATAACCATTAGTAGGGGGGGCTACGTGAGTGTAACAAAGTTTTACAATGAAGCAGGTAGAGGGCAAACTTAATGGAAATGTTACCGAATAGACCTCTTACTTTGGTTTGTTTTCGCTCAAAATCCTACGATGAAATCGGTTGCTAAAATACTGAATACGTGCTTAAAAATAGCGTTACATTGTTTAAATGAATGTTTCCTATTTTAGCTTGCTGCTTGAAACGTTGAAACCATTTTATTATAAAAGAAATAGGAATAAATACTAAAATAAATAAATTAATTCAGAGACATCTAAATTGACGAGAAAGAAACCTAGCGACACTAGCGCTTGAGCTTCTTGAGGAGACAGCTTCACTACTCTCGTCAAAAATCTTTTTCGAATTTTTAACATTGCGTGGGCTCTCTATATATGTATACTCTTTGGTATTATAAAGATACTAAGCGATAAAAGCGGCTGCTAACTAGCACAAGCTACTATATGAAACGCTTACCAAACATTCTCCTTATCGAATGAAGGAATTTACCATAAATAAATCTGAAATTAAAGAAAATAGCCCAAATACTAAATTTGGAGTTTAAATTTAGAATACTGCTTCTATTTTAAGACTATGAAAATTCAAAACGAAATCTTAGTGCTGATCACAAACTGCATTGTGTAGCTATACTATTAATAATATTGAACTACTTGTTTAGCAATATTTGTAAGCAAAAGCCTTATCCGTGACTCCCGTAGGATAAAACAAAGGTTCTGCGAAGGAAAAGTCCATCAAAGAGAAAATAGAACAATAGTACAAAAAGGAACTACCAGGAGCTTTTTGAGGAAAAGCTGCCGAAAACTTTGGTGCGTTTCTATTGATTCGTAGAAATATATACAGTGAGGTACTAAAGTATCCCTCCCCCACTTCTAACTCTTGGACCACAGAAGTTAGCGTTTTTAGGAAAAACAGGTCGATTTATACTTTTTGTGAGCTAACTTTCGCTGTTATCGGCTATTCAATTGCATTTCCGGTTTCACCGGTAGTGACGTCAACAAATTGTGGTGGCTCTTGTTCCCTCTTGTGTTATCGAGAGCTATAGCTTAATATTATAAGTTACTGCCAATTACGATACACATTTCATATAGACAATATTTTATATTCTTACAACTTAAATCTTTCATCAACAAAATTCCTATTCCTTTACAATTCCATATTACAAGCTGTAATATGCCACTAGAGTTCGTGATGTAGCGCCTTTAGTGAGTATTGGCAACCATAGTAGGTATATGTACATTTCCTATCGGACTTGATTTGTTACCGAGTGACATTTAAATTTGCGAAATGCTTGTAAAGACACAATAAAATTTATTCTTTACGTGTCTGTAGGAAAAACTAGGTACGAACACTTAGGACATGAAGAAAACAGACCGATGAGGAGTTACATATTAAGCCGTTAATAATAATAATAATAAAACACCAAGGAGTATGGCGATCGTTAGGAACTAACACGTGGTTTTAAACTGTCGGGCCGACGGCCAAGGTTTCAGAAAAATGTAACGTTTTTAAATTTCACAAATATTTCGCTTTTATTTAAAGCTTCTTCAGGATCATAAATGAGTTAAAGAAGACAGACCGAACTTGTGAACTAAAGATTTAACGATGTCCATCTGAGGAGCTATGACTGATGAAACATTCATCAGTCATAGTTCTTACGGTAATAATACTGGCAATATACATATTGTTTCTTGTTTGTTAGAGATGATTAAAATCAATCAAGTAGTGCCATGCCATAAGAGCTATGAATGCTGATGAATGACAATTATAAGCATTAGAAATAATATTTCAATTTTTTTAACTATTACCGTTGGAGGAGAAGTTGCTTCAGCTCAGAAAACTTACAGGCACACAAGAAAACGCAAAATTTGAAAATCATATATGCTTTTTACAGTTGTAATGGTTTAGTTTCATCTGTTTGCTTTAATAATAGATTGGATAACCTAAAGCTAGAACTTCCCGCTGGAACGTGGCGAAGATCGGTAGTCCACAACGAAAACGCTCACTATCAAAGCCATTTTTACTTCTGTTTTTAATTTAATGTTAAACTTTTAATAATGTGGGTAAACGATATCCTCTTTTTAATTTCTCACTCTGTTAGGAGGAGTTTGTATAACCATTGTGTACTGAAAATGAACACCTTCCTTACACCTACTTTAACAATAAGCAAACTATTTCTTTTTGCTACTGCTTTTCGCAATCCACTGGGTCAATTGTTCATAAATCAAGCTTAGTGCTTTTGATATGTTCCGTACATTTCTCGTTAAATCCCCATTGTCCAACTCCCAACACTGGCCATAAAGCATTGTTTTCGGTAATTTTGGCCGCTATCAATCTCGTATTTCCACAAGACAGCCGTAATCTCATAAGCGGCGTTCGCCAATGGTATTAGAAAGTTGGAACAGATGGGATCCTTCCCCATATTTTTCATTATGGAAATTAAAAAAACCCCGCTTCGCTCGTCGATTAGTTCCGTTGCGTGATCGGATTATGCGAGCGTATTGCCAACGAAACAACGAAAAAAGAAAGGACGCCTATTCATTATTACACGATCGCTAAACTTTCTACATTAATAGAACTTAATCCAGCAAAAATATGTAATTATCTAAACGGAAAAGCGCTAAATTATCTTTAGATGACAAGCTACATTGGACGATGATTAATACCCCGATAATTAACGTTTTCTTTCGACTGGCAAATGTTCAACGTAAGTTCCCAGAGGATAGATAGACAGAGGAGACGTGTTCGCTTCTCTTTGCTCTAATGGAAAATCGAAAGCGCTCCATGCAAAGCTTACGAGATTCAAAGGGATCTCCCAAATTGATAATATTGTCTGGAAAACCCTTCAACTTTCGTTGAAAGAGCTTCGAAACAGCGGACAACTGTATCTCTGATCGCAGGCAATCGAATTCCGAACGAATTTCGGTTCATCCCTTCATAAAAACTTATTTCAAGCGTTTAGCGAACCCTTTAAAATGCAAACCATTTTCGGTTCCATGTATTTAAAGCAAACGTAGGATTATATTATCTAAAAGCACGCAATAATAATGATAATAGTAATAATACTAACAATAATATGTTGTTATTACGCGTTATGTGAAAGCATTTACTATATGTTTCAACTGTATTTTGCTGACACTTAGGATAATGAGGAAATTAATAACGTTTATTAAGTTTCTTACGCCAAGATTTAAAATCGGTTTTTAACTTATGTGTTTTGCTAATAACAGTGGTAATGTAGGTTTACTAGGGTCTAGTATGCGTACCATAATATTTACAATTGAATTTTGTTTACAGTCTGTTGTCTCATTAACACATAACCAAAGAAACTGTTTTTTCAATATACGGTTCATTTTCTTTTCCACGTCATCGCGTATAAATGCAACATGCTTACGTGCCGTTTTCTCCGTTGGCAACCGCAACTCGGGATTGTATTTGTACCAAAAGTCCTTAAACGGTTGTTTATCGAGTAAGCCTAGTGGCAAATTACAGTTTATCAATATAAGAATTACATTTAAAAAAAAATGCACTTCTCGGTGGCATGCCCAATTTTCGTTTTCTATGCTGTGCGGAATTTACGTGTCTTGTATAGTTCCACTTCTTATTTGACATCAAATGTATTTTGCACACTTTAAAAACTATCTTACTCCCGTTGTAAAACAAATCGGGAAAGTCAGAAATAAACTAATTTACTATATCTTGAAAGGGTCGTTTTTTAGCCTTCGACATGTTCACTAAAAACTACAATTAATAACTACGTCTGTATTAATAAAATCAAAACGCAGTACACTAAATAATAACTACAATTAATAACTACGTCTATATCAATAAAATCAACACACCCTATCCGCTATCCAATGCTAAACTGAACTGAGTGATGATGATTTGTCGTGTCGTATCATAATCGACCAGCCCTCCCCGCCCACCTAAACACAGTCACACCGCCGCTGCGATTGCTCTCCAGTTACCGGGCTCTAGTTATAAGTGCATATACTAAATTGGCAGTAATATATCATAATATAGCCTCCTACTTTTGCATATTTTGATTAAATCAAGCAATGTTTGTGATTGTCAGTTTTGGGTGCACATACAACGTTTGTCAAAAAGTAGAATATGGGATTTTGGTTGGTATGGACTTTTATAAAATTGCAGTAATGCAGAAAGTTTGAGCATCTTTTAAAACCAACTTGCATCCATTAAACGCAATTTATCTTCTACCGTAAACAGGGTGGACATTTAAAATTTTAAAGAGATTCGAGAGTAAAGTACCGTTATTTTTCAAAGTAGAGGAAAACGTTATTATGAAAAGTTGTTTAGAATTAATTAATATACTCAAATATGAAATCACCGCCTCCTACATCAAAACTTAAAAAAAATGCCTTTTTTTCTGGATCACTTTGGCACTCCTTAGATGTTTTGAGTTGTTATCAAGAATTATTGAAATGTATGTGAAAAATTCATCTATCCTTGGTGCAGTTTGTTTCATCTACTCGATGAATTAGGGCATGAATGGAAGTTATTCTAGAAATTACACTTTAAGATAATATTTCAAATTATAACCTTTTTTCGTTAAAGGTTTTATTTATTTGATAGTATTCAAACTTATAAAGGAATAAGTAGTAGTTCTGTGGAGAAAATGGTATATTTTTCAACAATGACAAGAAAAAATAAACAAAACATATCAATATTGAACTGTAATTCAGAAATATATTAAATTACGTTACTTTGAAATATTACTTATTTTAAGTGTAATTTCTAGAATAGTTTCCATTCATGTCCTAATTCACCGAGCAGATGAACAAAATGCACCAAATATACGTGAATTTTTCACATAACTTTCAATAATTCTTGATAACAACTCAAAAAACCTAAGAAGTGCCAATAGCAAACCAATTTGTTGAATTTTGGAACACACGTATGGTGCTAAAAATAGTTTTCGAGTTCCATAACATTTTGGAGCCGGTATTTGATTTGATTTTGTTAAAATGTCGACCAAATCGTACAGTTAGAGCCTAAACTGGTTCCAGATTTATTTGTTGCGGAAACGTTGCACCAGGGTTACATACGAAAGTGGAGCTAAAACATCATGTTTCTTTCGACCGCAATCTTAATTAAATGCATATAAATGTCGAACTGGCAGTTAAGCGGATGAAAGCTAAGGTTGTTAGTTTTCTTTGACCACCACTTACCTATTTCCGTTACTATTGAAGATACAAAAAATTTTTCAAACAAAAGTTGTAGTGTGTTACCTCTATCGAATAAAAATTTGATAGCTATCAGAATTGCATATAGAAAGCGTGGCCAACAAAACATAGTTTTGTTTTTTTAATGGAACGCCGTGTATATTTTTATATTTTTGAATAGCTCTTCATTGCCTGGTTCCAAATATATAATATTCGGTATATAAGACTTGCTTTCTAACTTAAAAGATTTCCTCATTGTATTCAGTAAAATAACTTATTAATTACTTAAAATAGTCATATATATGTAATGCACTATATTTGGAATCAAAAAATGAGAATCTACCCAAAAATATAAAAATATAAAGGGTATTCCATTAAAAAAAACACAATTGTATTTTGTTGGCCGCGCCCTCTATACACAATTCTGATAGTTATTAGTAGAGGTAAAACACTACAACTTTCACTTGAAATATTTCTCTAAATCTGCAATAGCAATGAAAATAAGTAGAGGTCAAAATGAAATGAAAAACCCTGTACATAAGTCTAAAACAAATTTTTGAGCAGTAAATAACATGTAGATAAGTAAAAGTATAGGGGAATTTTTAGTTTTCAAATTTTTACGTCGGAGAAATACAAGGTAAAAGTGTGATACTCTATCTAAATTTTCACATTGAAATTTACTTTCCTGCCGGAAATTTCATGTTGCTATGAAAATTAAGGTACAGATAACCGGTAATTAAATTGCAGGTTATCCGTACCGGAATTTCTTTTTGCAGTGTAAGAAAGCGTGTTAAGTTGATACTCCAGAATACATGATGAATCTATTTTATATTAAAAAAGTATATATCTATATAATCTCTCAAAATTCCCAATACATTTCAGTGTAGTCCCGTAGCCCGGAATTACAGTGTAATCCCGTGCAAAAATACACTACTGTTCTTACCACACGACTTTGCAGTACCTTGCAATACTCCGCAAGAAATACAGGTGTACTCTGTGTTTCAGCTCGAAACATTTTGTTACATTTGTACTTTAGGATGCTTTTTGCTTGTATATCTGCCAGGTGGGTTGCATACACCAATTACTTTTACTATTTAATCGACAACGCAGTCGCACTGCGAGAAACACTCATTAACTTTTAGTGATGCCAGATCTCACGATAGAGACCTTAAATCTAGCAGTTTTCAATGTACTTAAAGAAAACTCTTTCGAAAGTAAGAGAAATGTTTTTTGAGCCTACATGAAGTTATAAGTCGGAGCATTTAATATCATTTGAATACTTTTTAGATTAAATATCACTTAGCTGACTATATATTAAAGCACCGCAATAAATAATGAACTGGTGTTAGAAAAAGTTGCAGTTTTAACCCAAAATTGAGGTAGCAGTTGATACTCATAACTATATAAGTAACATATATCTGCATAACTTATATATCTTTCAATATCTTTCAAATTTTTCGCCTAGTTTTGGACGAAAAACGGTTGCAAATTGCAGTACCTTATATATCTACTTACTTTAAACATCACCATAAAAACTAAACCAAGGTGTTTTCACTATATGCACCTTTACCAAAGAAGTTAGAACAATAGAAGCATTTACAAGTGAGGCCAACATGAAACCAAGATACTCACACCATACCCCCCAGAGTGTGTACAAAAGTTTTATAGCAAAATGACAGGCAATTACCGAATTGTCATCAAATTTTAACAGCCAAGATAATGTACGCGTCAAAAGATGGCATTGATACAGATTTCCAATCACAATTCTTAACATTAATATCTGAAGCGTATAGAAAGGGCGTTCATAATATTATAAATAACCTTTTTGTGTTATATTTTATTTTATTTTTATTTTTATGCCTTAAATTGGTGTTTTTATATAGTTTCTTAGTATTCTTATTGCATAAAATATTAATCGACCACTATTTGAATGTAAAGGATTGTTTCTCACGATATCTCCGATTATTCATGATCAAGCTCACTAATTTCCAATTTTCTAATCTGGCAATATTGCCTAACTCTCATCGAGAGGGCGAGAATGATGTGAACCTGTGGGACATGGCCTCGGTCTAAATTCTTCGATTACGCAGCATTGGGGAGGTGCTTGCACCTCAAGACCGACATCGCGGCGAATGCCGAACCTTCAAGAAATGCCCCTGTTCAAGACCGAAACTGCCGGATCTAAACTTACCAGTCGATAAATAGGCTCCCTGCCCAGCTGTCGTGCCGTGGCTAAGGGCTTGCACAGGGAACAACAGTGCCGGCGGTGTAATCTAGCTACTAAAGCTAGCAGCTGCTGATACACCATACACCTGCCCGTTTCACAGACGGACTTGTGTGGGGCCTTGGCTTAACCGCCCGGTCGAGAGGATACAACCTCAATAAAAACCCCAAAGCCATAAATGGTGGAACAGCTTACGCCGAAGACTTTTTGCCCCTTGGGGTATGGCTAAGTGGGTAAACCTTGATCGTGAATAAGCGAACTCCGGATACCTGCCGCCCTTCGATTTCAATTAGGCTTGCCGCCCGAAGGGGGTAATAGGATAAGGGAGGGCTATCCCGGTCGATCTTTAAATCTTTCCTGCTCGTGGGACCAATATAATGGAACCTGATAGAATTGATAAAGAACAGATACCACTCCAAGTGCATCAGAGGGAGAAATTCCTCTTCTACCAAGTCCTGCAACAAGTGCACCATATCTAGTTAGCGAAGTGGGAGAATCTAGTGCTGTTAGGTTGTTTACAACATAGGTGTTCTTTAATTCTGGTCTCAAAATTTCTATACGTCCTGCCAACGTAATTACATTGGGACATTAGTCCCGAAACCGGTCGCTCTTTCCTATTAAATTGAGTTATTGTGAGAAAGTGGACTTTTCTTTTCTTCCAACTCCATTATGTATTCCTCCACAGAGCCGCATTAGATCAATTAATAATAATATAATAATAACTCTCATCGAGTAGACAACGTGTATGCACTCCAACCAATGCACCTTTATTTTAATTCATGGCCTTCCTGTTATCTTTTTGTTAAGTGTTAGTTGTTGCTATTTAAAATATACACGTATTGCAGTTTGCAGTCGTTGTCCTTCATATCCAATATTGAGAAACCAGTGCGCCAATTTATATGTTCAGGTTCTACTGTGTTAATAATAATTAATCATAATAACATTGTCATCATTCAAATCAGAGCATCGACATTATCAAACTATATGTAAAGGAACAAGCAGAATAATATGTCTAACCCAATGATTTATAGAAATGTATTTTTAACAATTTTCGTTATAAACTTGTCATAATTATTCTTCGTTCATTTTCTAATTACTAAAAATGTCAAGGAATCAATACACTTCCAAATTATTTCACTAGGAACTCCTTCTATAAATATGCATTTATCGAACTTCTTTTCTCAGAAATAAAAATCAAATACATACTTTCCATCGGTATTCCCAAAACACAATAACAATTACATAAAAGAACGGAGACACAGATGTCATTTTTCGAACCGCTGAATCCCATTGTTTGTCAACTATCTTTGCAATATCTAACATACTCTTGTATAAAAAGCGTCCTTCCAGAGAATCCATATTCCCCTAGATGGAAGCTCTAAGAAACAGCAAAAGAAAACAAAACGGGCTTGTTATTTCTCGTATAAGATAATCCTACAGGATGTATCGCATCCTCCAAGGAAATCGTTACCCGTTGACAATAGGTACATGAAGATTTGGGAGACCCTAAGGTTTTTGTGAGATGTGGAAATGCTTGCACAGTGAAAGCTATCGATCCGTGTTTTGTTAGTTTAACGGCTTTCAAATTATTTGAACACGAATAACGAGGGACAGAGAGCCTTGCTAGAACAGGCCGAATTCCTCTTTGTATTTTATATCGATTCAGACAAGTGATTAATGGGGGAAGTTGATTGGATTGGACAAATTTTGAGGTAGATATTTTTAATTTTACAATTAGCTTTTTCTGTAGATAAGTTTCATAAAATTTAATAACTCAAACCGACAGATCTGCCGACGCATTAGATAATTCAGGTTAAAATATTATAAGCAAATAGTAAGAAAAACGTATCTCTCGCCGTTTTTTTTTTCAGATAATCAAAATTTAATCTAGGATGGCAACCAATAGCAATTATAATTTGGATGCATAATAGCAACGTGTATTATTTTTCTTAACATAGTTCACCTTACCTCCAACCAAATTATTTCAATATTGTTTTAAAATTAATTGAATTCCACAAGGGGAACACAAGCATCAGCAATGGAAATAGCTTCTGTGTAATGATTTTCTAACTACAATACGTAGAAACAGCTAGCCATGCTATTATCTACGGTGAAACTCCTTTGATATTTTAGTATTTTCAATACTTGGTGTATGACATTGTACAACTTTGTCCTTGGAAGAACTACAGTGAGTAGGTAGTAAAATGTCATTAATTTGGCCAAATTAAACACAAAATTTGGAAACACTTTAATTAAATAAATTTATAAAAAACAGCTGTCGGTTAGGATTTGATTTAGGAAACTAAAATGTCTAAATGTTGTAAAAAAGGAATATAATTATAACCAGGGATGAACGTTATATACAGGCCTTGTAAAGGGAATACGTACAGCAAAAAATAGTGAGTTACCCACTCCCTCTCAGCGATTGGAGACCACAAGTTAATTACGTCGTCGCGCCCTCTCTTGCTCACGTGTAAGTATGTACGCACTTACTTGTTCGGACTAACGCCCACATTCTTTGCTGTACGCATTCGCTTTACAAGACCTGTATACAGATCTTGTACAGCAAAAAATAGTGGGCATGAGCTGTGATGATTCAACTTCTGGTTATTGCGAGAACGTCAGCCCCTTCTTTTCAGCGATTGGAGATCACCAGTCAATCGCGCCATCGCGCCCTCCCCACCGTAAGTATATATGCGCTTACTTGCTCGACGTAACGCCCACATTTCTTGCTGTATGTATTCGCTTTACAAGATCTGTATAACGGTTCATTAATTGAATAACAGCATTTAGGTTTGCTTTTTGTTGTTAATAGAATTTTTGTTTTCCACTCTTTAAATGAGGTTTATTTGAGAATGTTGTTATGTGTAGGCCTGGCATAATCAGTTTTCCCGACAGAATCGGATCAGTCGTATGTGCCCGCGTATTATACATAAAGAGTGTGTGCGTGAAATGAAATTTCGAAATTAATATCCTACGGTAAAAAATAAAAACCGACCCAATAAAAATGTGTTTAGTAAATAAAGCGAATATATGCATACGTTGAAATGTTTCTATTGCCATTATTTGTTTGAAATGGTATTTGTTACCTGTGTAATGTAATAACCCTAATTAATAAACAAAGTAGATTAATCAAAAATCTGTTGTACTTAATACCGTAAATGTATGAATAGCTATAGGTATGTATGTGGTAAAAACACTTTTGTTTTTCAAAAGTAACGAATATATGTTGCATTTACATTGATTGCTTCATAAAATTAAGGTTATATTAACTTTAATACGCCACATAAGAAGTTCGCTTTAATAAATAATATAATGTAATAAATAAACCTAACTTCTTAGCAACACGGATAAAAGTGATGAAAAATTTGCACCATCAAGTACGTTTACACATTTGTCTCGGGGAAGAATGTTCGCTGTGATGAAAAAATGTTCCTATATTTCATAATATTCCTGGCATAATGAAAATAATTTCGAATTTAATACTTGTCTTTTACAGCCGCCTTTGTTCCAGCACATTAAAGGTATTTCGCAAACTTCACATAATGCTTTAGCCCCATTATAATTCATTCAAATCCGGAAGTTATCAAACAACCGTCGTTTATTTTCCTTGCGTACGTTAGACATACTTATACATGTATGTACATTTTTACATCTTTACATCTTTATAATTGGGTGTAACGTTACCAAAGGTTGAAGAGAAACTATTGTAATAAATCAATAATTTCATTCTCTGAGGTAACTCGTGCCGTTTTTAAAATTTTTATGGTACCATTTAGACAATTAAATGTTCTATCAAAATAACAAAAAATCGGGAGTTGCCATACAACAAAATATTTACTGCAATAGTTATAGTTATTGGTTGGAAAACCAACAAGTTGAATAATCTTTTATATTATGCTAAAAATTTTATAATTGCAAAATCATCATAAAAAATAATAACCACGCGTTCTCCCAATAAGTTCCTTCAAATTAGCTAATATTAAGTCACATATATTCTTGCCGTATGCAAGAATAGGAAACAGGAAACAGTAGGTTTCTAAAGCGGGTCTGCTCTTAAGTTTTATGGACAAACGTTTTACCTCAGCCACCCATAAATGCATACCAGCAATAATGAAGGACAAAATATTTACTGCAATAGTTAAAATATGTTTTTTAGGGTTGGGAATATATGGGTGCAGTTGAACATTTTTCAACACTTACTTGTAATAAATGCTTTTATATTATTGGCTAACCGTTTAAGATTCCTTTCCTATAACTTGGCAAGAAGTCAATCATCCACACAAACAGTAATACACAAACTCGGTCTCCCAATAAGTCCTTAAAATCATACGATAAGTAGTATAAAGACATCACATAGTATCTGCGGTTGTCACGTATGCAAGGGGAATTTATTAAGAAACATATTGTTAAATGTTACTGGCAAATTTTCAAGTCTATATCCTTTTACAACTTTCGAAATATCCGCTGATTGCCACGAAATCTATTCTGAATAAATAATGAGAGCAATATGTATTCGTCGATTGCGGAAAAGCTTTACACCGCAACCAGATGTTACCGTGAATGTATTATTGCCGATAATATAACAGCCAATGCCAATATCCACCAAGGACTTAGAGCTCGCCCTCAAGTTACAATTTTACGCGTTTTGCTCTCACCAAAACGTACTTATTGGCAAATGTCTGAATTTTTCAAGAGCGTACTACAATCGTATAGGCTTTGAATATGTAAATTTATACTCATGTAACGATGAAAACGTCTAAGAATGGACGTGGGAACATATTTTCTGCATAATGGGAGCTATGGATTATAATGTTAGTGACTGTAAAGTCGATTTACTAGATGAAGTAAAGGATATACAAACAATTGTTATAAATATTGCAATATTATACTTTTATTTCACTTTTGACAAGAGTTTTTGGATTTTTCGATTTTGATTCCTCCTATTATCTCATTTAGATAAACAATAATAATATTTCTTTAACATATTTCAATTATTTATTTGGGAAAAGAAATATAATGTGTATGTATACTATTATGATATTTTATAGAAATGGAATTGATGTTAATTGTAGTATAAAGCGCAGAAATGAATTCAATAATGAATAACAAGAATAATTTACGTTCTTGGAAATGAGATTTGACAATTTGGCAATTGTTATGATTGTCGTCATATGTCTTAAGTTAAAGTATAACATGTGGTATCGTTGGATTCGTCTCTCAATTACCTTTCCAAAAACGTAAAAGTATACAGGATATTCTATTTAAAAAAAGAAAGTTGACGTCACCTTCGGTTAAACCGGAAATACAGTTGAAATGCTAATAACGGCAAAAATTAGCTAGCTTCTGTCGTTCAAAAGTTAGCGTGGGGGGGGGCACTTTAGGCTCACTGTATAAAAGTTGATAATTTCTATTAATCTTATTATATAACGTAAACACACAAAGTTATTTGCAATTAACATGTAAATTTTAAAAATGCAGTACAAAATAGTTAAATTAATGGATACACAACTAGGTACTGCTAAGAATATGAGAATTTTTTGCTTTTTATTGTTAACTCTATTTTACGTATTTTCTGTTACAGCGGCAATAAAAATTAACTAAGGGAAATTAATTTAATATACTTTTGAAATCAAATTTTATACGGCCACTCTTTTAATGCGATATTTTAGGATGCAGATATTGCAATTGCAGACTTTGGTTTCTTTTGTTAAAAGGAACTTCAGAAGTTAATTAGAACATATTTTCGCTTGAGGTGATTAACATTGCTTATGATACACTTTAACGTCGGGATATGCGTGAAATTTAACTCACTTCAATTTCGGATAATGTAATAGATACCATAAGCTACCTTTCAAAAATGTTTCTGAATATACAGAGTAATCGATAAGTAGCGAACCAGAGAACTTTGTTATTTTAGGTATTTTATTACACTTTTAGTTTCTTCATCTAGAAAAAAACCAACGTAATATGGGTTTCATATGCCTATTATTAGCAGATTTCAAGATCTTTATAAATTTGTCCTCAATCACCTAAATGTGGGTATACCAATTTCCCTAAAAAAATCCGGAATGCAAATACATTTTAGCATAATTTTTTACAAAATTAAATTACATACTCTATTTAGACATGGTATTAAAACGCCTTCGAAACTCACAGGCTGTTCAATATTAAACATATAGGAAATGCATATCTAACATTTTTGTATAAAAAAATTTTACCAAATTCAAATATCAGAAACGTTATCTTTTTAATAGCACCATATATGAAATTTATGTCCAACGTTTTTGAATAATGATGCGTATATCTAGCATTGAAAGTAAAGGAGATATTTATAGTTAAGCGCAACTCCTGCCATGGACATTGCATTCAGGCGGTTTCTGATGTTGGAATTGTTTGGTTACCATGACAACAGCAAACAAAACGTACGAATTTGGTTTCATTGATATAGTTAGAGTACCATAAGAGACTGGAATGTTTGCAAGTAAAGGAGAAACAGGACCTGGACATAGAAAGAGAATTGAATAATTTACCATAGTTAGTTTTTATTGTCGCTATAACAGATGCTTGTCGCGCTACTAACTTAAACAGTAAACTATCACCTTTCTATACATTTAAAAATGTATAATTTGAAAACCAATAAGCAAACAAGTTCTGTATATACCACCTTACATATCGAGAAGCATTTTTGCTATTATTTAGCTGCAGAGAATACAACAGAGTTAACAATATACAGTAAAAAATCCTCATATTTTTAACAGTAGTTGTGTATCCATTACTTTAACTATTTTGTCCTGGATTTTTTAAATTTACATTTTAATTGCATATAACTTTGTGTGATTACGTCACATAATAAGGTTAATAGAAATTATCAAATGCTTTCTGAAAGTCTTGCACAAACTTTTATATAATCTCTATAATCTCTGTAAATATTCAATGTATATGATAAATTCATGTGAAATAGGAATGTAAAGTTACGTTAATTTTGAGTCGCCAATAAACTACAAGTAATACATGTTGTCATCATTTCTATAAAGTAACCTTTTTAAAGATTATCAACAAGATACTAACACTTTTTATGCTGTCACCGCGCATAATTAAACAAACTTTAACTGAATTGATATTATATAAAGTCCGCTATGTTATTTTCTTCCGTTATACAGTAAAACCTCTAAATAGCGACCACAAAAATGTATTGTAAAAATGACCGTTATTGGGAGGTGGCCGTTATTGAGAGGTAGGAATAAATAAAAAAAGTTATTTTTGTGTTTTCTTTATTTAAAAAACCTGAGATTCACATTTTGCTAAAATTTGAGTAACTTCTACAGCTAGTTCACTTCCATCATTGCAAAATAAGAAACTTTGTACACCTCTTAGCTTTTCGTACGCTTCATCCACATCTTTAATGTTTGAATTACAAATGTCAGATTCTTCCACATCAGTTTCACTGTTTAAATTACAGTTTTGATCATCAATTAATTCACTGATTATTTCTTGAACGTTAAAACTGGGATTTTCGGTCAAAACATTGCAACCAATAGATGTATAATTTTCTAGACTTACGCCACGTAATACAGGAAGGAGCTGGGCCAATGGAATTTCGTCTTCCTCATCGAAATTCTTTTCTTGCTGGTTATTTTCCGAGAATCCTGCTTTTGCAAAACATTTTGAAATTATAGTTGGCGAAACGTCTTTCCAAGCTGCTGAAATCCAAATTAAAGCGCTGGTTAAGTTAATACTTTTTTCTACGTCTTCAAAAGAACTTTCGAGGTTTGTGAATGTTAGGAGCCTTCTGATTAGAAATTTTCTATAGCTCATCTCAAACTTATGGATAGTCCTTTGATCCAATGGCTGACAATGGGAAATGGCGTTTGGAGGCAGTAAAATGATGTTCACATTTTCTAGTGTCACTTTTGGATGGGACGTGGCCTTATCCAGAAATGATTTACTTTTCTCATTCTTTCGCCAAATTTTTTTAGCCAGGAAGTCATAATCTCTGTTGTCATCCAAGCTTTTTCATTAGATACCCATTCTGAAGGCAGTTTGTCGATATGAGATCCTTTAAAGCATAGTTTTTACTTTTCCCAACGATTAATGGGGTTTCCTTGTCACCTTCCATATTTGTGCAAATTAAAATTGTCAATCCCTGTTTTGCATAATTCCCCCAAATCTTAGAAATGTGCAATAAAGTAAATCTGCCTACAATCCTTCCATCTGTATTAAATTGAATAAATAAACATCAACTACGGGAAGCCTTTCATGTCTTTGAGGTGGGGTTTTCAGAATTGACCGATAATGAGAGGCAAAATTGCAGGTATTTTCGCAAGAAAATTTTCATGGAAGTGGCCGTGGCCGTTTTATGGAGGTGCCCGCTATTAGGAGAGACATTATTACGGGTATTCTATATAATTGGTTTTGTAAATTTGAAAAGCTGTCCGTTTTTAGGGGTGACCGCTTTTAAGAGATGGCCAAAAATAGTACTAGTGAGAAATATCTATATGTAATTAATCTGAAAGAACACCTTTTTGCTCTTTATACTACAATTAACATTAATTTCTCATTTCTATAAAATCTTTTGGAATGCTTTCAACCAGATGCAAACATCTCCAATATCTTAATCAGTAATATGTGTTTTGACATATTCATCCTATCATACTAAGCATACTAATTATTAATTATACCGCATCCACTAACAATTATTTATGCATCATATAATAATTACAATACGAGAATTATTATATTTTTAGCTTGAATTCAAGGAAAGTATAATGTTACCCTTACTAAGAGAAAATCTACACATGTAACTGTGTCACATGTAATCGTGAATTAAAGCTTGAAGAAATATAAATATATATTATACAACTCGACGAATAAGAAATTCTCAAGTAATTCATAATTACATTTATCCCTGCTGTTTGTTACCTGCGATTCTGAAAACACCCGAAGCCCGCCCTCTGACGCGCGAAATGTAGTATTAATAATCGATGACCGTTAGGGGGAGAAATGACTTATTTAGCTTACTATACCTGACAATGCCGTACCTGCACTTTTCGACAGTCTCACCGTAGAAGCGAAATTAATTTCCAATGGATTTATAAGTAGAGCCCGGTAACTGGCGAGTAATCGCAGCGGCGGTGTGACTGTGTTTAGGTGGGCGGGCAGAGCTGGTCGATTATTATACGACACGACAAATCATCATCACTCAGTTCAGTTTAGCATTGGATAGCGGATAGGACGTGTTGATTTTATTGATATAGACGTAGTTATTAATTGTAGTTATTATTTAGTGTAGTGCGTTTTGATTTTGTTGATACAGACGTAGTTATCAATTGTAGTTTTTAGTAAATTCCGCACAGCATAGAAAACGAAAATTGGGCATGCTACCGAGAAGTACATTTTTTTAAGTAATTCTTATGTTGATAAACTGTAATTTGCCACTACGCTTACTCGATAAACAACCGTTTAAGGACTTTTGGGACAAATACAATCCCGAGTTGCGGTTGCCAACGGAGAAAACGGCACGTAAGCATGTAGCATTTGTACGCGATGACGTGGAAAAGAAAATGAAACGCATATTGAAGAAACAGTTTCTTTGGTTATGTGTTGACGAGACAACAGACTGTAAAAAAATTCAATTGTAAATATTATGGTACGCATACTAGACCCTAGTAAACCTACATTACCACTGTTACTAGCTAGCCGAAGACTACAAGAGTGTACTGCTGCAGCAATTACGAAGGTTGTACTTAGTACGTTGCACAAATTTCAAATTTCAAAAGATAGTGTTGATGTTTATGAGCGATGGCGCAGCGATAATGCGTTCGGTAGTCCGTTCTCTTCTTGAACATGGTTGCAAGTGTTTACATGTTACGTGTAAAGTGCATGCTTTACATCTTGTGGCAAAAACTATTCGACAATGCTCTCCCGAGATAGATGCATTAATAACAAGCACAAAAAAAGTATTTTTGAAATCTCCAAAACGTCTACGACCATTTCACACAGACTGTCCTGGTATTCGTCAACCACCGGAGCCAATTCTTACACGTTGGGGAACATGGTTGCAGGCAGCTTTTTATTATGCTGAACATTTCAAAACAGTAAAAGCTGTTGTTGCACAATTCAATCCTGCCGAAGCTGCAGTTATTAAGGAGAGGCAGTCGAAATTTGAAGATATTTCCGTTGAAACAGACTTAAAAAATATTCGTAGCTACTATAAAGGATTAGCTGACGCAATAGACCAATCACGAAATAGATCGTTATCATTATTGGAGTCTCTGCAAATTATGGACAAAATGCATACACAGCTACTGACTATACATGACGCAAAATATAATCGCGTTTGGAAAAGTTCGAGAGTGTGCTACAGAAAGATCCTGATTTTAGCACACTAAAACAAATTTGTGATGATGTATCGAATAATCCACTGACTAAGTACAAAGGGTATTTCAATCATGCATGTATAACATCGGTAGATGTTGAACGCTCTTTTTCAAAATATAAACTCATTTTATCACCACGGCGAACATCGCTCACCGAGACAACTATGGAAACACATCCAATGGTGTCAACTTTTTGCCGCTCTTATCCACATGATGTTAATACTGATAATGGTGCTTCTAGTTTTATTGTTTCGTAGCCAAGGTTGCTTAAAAGTGTCCCACTACTTTTTATATATTATAAATATGTATTAATTCTGTTTTCTTTTTCTATTTTCTTACTATTGTTTTTGTATACTAGACAGGTACGGCTATGGCGTGGCTCCCTGTTACCGGGCTCTAATCATAACTTAACAAAGAAGTATAGTTGTTAAATTTTACTTTGTAAGACAACAATTGATTGGTTTAGCAAAGCGTGCACGTCCAGTGCACCAACAATTTATCGATTAGTGGAATGTTTTGAGCCGATGGGAGCTATCCGAGATGTTCCACGTACCGGAAGGTGTCGTTTAGTCCTAACGCAGAAAAACATTACTGGTGGTTGAGGAAAACCCCGAAAGCTCCATGAGAAGACGTAATAAAATTTTGTTTTTACTTTTTTTTCTCATTCCGTTATATAATTAATTTAGCTATGTGATATTAACATAATTATGTAATTCTTAGTTTAACTAATGGTGTTAGTTTTACTGTTCCGTAGCCAAGGATGCTTAAAAGGGTGAGTGTTTCACTACTTTTCACGTATTATAATTATGTATTAGCTCTGTAATTTTTTTTCTATTCTCTTACTATTGTTTTTCTATACTAGGCAGGTACGGCTATGGCACGGCTCCCTATTACCGGGCTCTATTTATAAGTCCAGAATGATGTTTTATATTATTCGGATAGTGGGGCTTCTGAATAAGAAAAATAAATAGAAATGATATAAACAAATTTCCACAAGACGATAATTATTAAAATTCATGGATAATTTTATTCATATTTATAAAATAATCAAATGGAAAGAGAAAATTCAATTTAATAAACTATTTTTAAAATTAAAAATTTCAAATGATTAAATTAAAACTTAAATATCTGTCGGTTAGGGATTACGATAGGTTTTTTATCTCAGAATTAATACTCTGTCAAAAAGAAATATAATTATTCTAAATTCTTAGTAAAAACTTACAATATACTGAGTTTGGAGTTTAATTGCAATCCTTGTATTTTTCATTAAGATCCTAATTGGAAGTAAGGCAAGAACAATTATAACGTTGAAGGTTTATGTATAAAGTGTTACTTGGTCAGCACCACTTGCATATTTCACCAAAGGATAACATTTGTGAAGAAGAAAAAATAAATACAGCAATAGTTTAAGGATCTGAGTCACTGTTTATTAGCTTAGTTACCAGTACTGTACACATCCTTCAAATATCAACCTTTTGTCCCATATTTTTTTAGCTGAAAGCATATCTATTGCAATTACTGTTATTAAACGTGAACTATTACCTCCACTATATTTTTATTCTATAATCTAACATTCGTAGGTGTCTATTTTCATATTCTTTATAGCTTAGAAGCATATCTACTATCGATATTAGGAGCTTTCGAAAAAAGCTCACGAACATCTGCAGTGTAATCAGCGGAATGCCTCTGGAAGGCAGCCAATGTCCTACCTACACATCCACTCATTCAACCGTTAACTTGATAAATAAAAAGAAGGAAATTTAACGTCCAACTCAGAATGCTCACTTCCTTGTAAATTTCGATCGCGTGCACTTCAAATGGCGTCTCCGAAAATAGAACTTCGTTTGAGGAACCATTTGAAATAGAAAGATATTGCAAATTGGACGAGAATTTCTGCTTCGTTTGATCTAAGTAGTTAGTTCATTTTGGACGCTATTGCAAGTATAATGTTGGCTTATTGATTGAAGCCTTAATTAATCTTTAGATACAGAAATTGTATTTTGGCAGAGTAGGCAGGACGAATTGAAATTTTTGGTGGAATTTAAGTAGATTTTTTTTTGTGGATAACTTCCTTTTTCTACTCCTCAACAATCAGAGGGAATGTAAAAGCGGCAGGTACACGCAGAGAAATGGTTTCTTGCAACAAGAAAATAGATTTTCTTGCAGAAATCAGTCTCTATTCAAGAAAATATTTTTATTTCAAGACTATAAAAATATATAATATAGGAAAATAGTTTAAATAAACATTTTCTTTAGGTTAGAAAATCAAGTAGGAAAATAGTTTAAATAAACATTTTCTTAAGGTTAAAAAATCAAGAGGATCCAAGACAGAAAAATGTTTCTTCAGAGTAAATCGTTCAGTTTTAAGTTAAGAAAATATTCATATTAAAGGTAGGAATGAAAAGATGGTCCAGGTCTCACAAAGTTCTATTGAGAAATTAGGCGACCGGTTTTGTGTTCAAAAAACACATCATAAAGCCAGATACAAGGGTATCCAATAAAAGAAAAATTACAGTAATGGAAAAAAACCTAAAGTTAACAATTAAAATTAGAAGGAAGTGAACGAACAAATGAAAAATTTTTTTTATCTGACAGTTTAATTAAATTAAAATTAAATTATTTCTTTAATAATGTAATTAAATAGGGATCATTTTTATGTAGTTTAATAATTAATGAGTTAATATTTAAGTTTGTTTATCCCTTTTTACTATTATTTATTATATATTAAAAAAAACTATAGTTAAATTACAGGTGATAAATAGTAAAAAAAAAGAAAAAAATATTACATTAACCGGTATTTTTTGAAAATGTTTATGAAACGTTGAACGTTGAAGGTTATATCATCGTAGGTGTAAATATGACATCTGTATTTCGGTTTCTATCGTTAGTATCTAGGAGAGCATGACTATAACTCCAGAAAGTAGGCGACGCCAGGATATATTTCAGTGCTGTTTTAGTAAGATTAGTGGCATAAATTGAGAGATGAACAGCAATGTGGGCAGGAGCAAAAGCGTTAATGCTTTTTTCTTATCACATTGTTTTTGCCGGTAGTGATTCCATTAATACCATGAGCTATTTATTAACACTATCTTGGCTATTGTTTCTAGGCACTTCTTTCATGTATACTTCTAGATTAAGCTCACTTTTGTTCGAACAGCCTTAGCCTTTTTAAAATCACAAGCAATGAGAATCATTTACTGCGTTATGTACGGATATGTCGTACAGTTAACGAGGTAAGTGCAATTAATAATATGGATATAAATAACATGCATTTCAAGAATTCTAAATAAATAAATGTTTTATCTTAAGAAAAAGAAGCTATTGCTTTGTGAAAGATACCTAAACGCTTTCTGGAATTAAGAAAACCATTTACTACCCTTAAGAAAATATTGTTTTGTGTTATAACAGTTATTGTATCGTAGATAATTGAAACAGTAATTGTTTTGAATTGAGGCGGACAGCTTGACACAAGTAAACTTTTCTCTGCGTGTACCCAAAAAGAAAATGCCTTTATTAATTGTAAGTAATTCATGGTTCAAACTTCTTAAGCACCAAAGTTCCTTTAGTTTAGTTAATGGCAGAAAACAAACAAAAGATCTATTATAGCACATTCCAAACATTTTACTTTAGAGGTTATTAATGTTAGATCATTATTTGTTTTCAACTACTTCCGCGAACAAGTTCATTAAACTGGGATGGATAATTTGCACTGAAATTAGTTTTGAATAGTTTCTAATAGCTTTACATCTAACTTGTTCGAAGTAAGCGCTATTAAAGAAGTTTTGCATAGGGAATGTTGTACAAATTCCCGAAAATAACACTCAATGTATGAGGGTAGCTACGATGTGAATTTTACTTTACAGTTAAGTACCAATCTGATGATGAATTCTTTATCAGATTAGTAGCTAAAAACTAATTGATAATTAGTTTAGACGAAAAGCAGTGCACGGAACGCCCAACTTTAGCATTTGGCGAAGAAAAACCTTCAAGGGCAACCATTTATCGGTGGTTTGCCGAATTTAAACGAGGTCGGAGTTTTTTGACTGATAAACAACGTGACACAAAACCAAAAACAGCTGTCATTGCAGAAAATGTTGCTCGTGTCCAGAGCATGATTACCGAAGACCCACACTGCACATACAGTACGATCCAGATGACATTAGAGATTGGATCCGCAGCAGTTTGAAAAATTTTGCATGAGGAACTGCGGATGAAGAAAGTTATCTGTCGTTGGGTGACACACCACTTAACGGAATTCCAGAAGTCAGAACGTGTAAGAGCCAGCAGGGAAACTCTCAACATGTTGGAAAATAGCGGTCATCGGATTATTTCCAAAATTGTGACAGATGATGAGACCTATATACCATTTTATGACACTCCAACTCGACAGGAATCCCCACGAAGACGATCCAATACCGACAACACCAAAAAAAGCGACGCTCCATGAAAAAAGTTATATACGCTGTTTTCTTCAGAAGCACCGGTTTGGTCAAAGCCATTAAGTTGGAAGAACAGCGCACAGTCATTGCAAACTGGTACATGAATAAATGTTTGCCTGGAGTTTTTGGACTTAATGTACTTACTGTATGTACTTAATGTACTGACTACTAATGTACTGACTTTTGTTGCATCGCGACAATGCCTCTTCGCATTCGGCGCGCCCTACTGTCGATTATTTGGGGGAAAGAATATCCGCGTGATTGAACATCCGCCTTATTCACCGGATTTGGCGATGTGTGACTTCTGGTTATTCTTTAATTTAAAAAAAGACCTTCGAGGCCGCAAATTTTCTTCAGAAAATGAGATTGATGTCGCAATTCATGAGTATTTTGGCAGTATTCTCAAAAATGAGTGGAAAGTAGCTTTTGATTTGTGGAAAACACGATTGAATAAATGTACTGAGGTCAAGGGGGACTACTTTGAACATTTATAATAAAATATTGTTAAATTTGTACTTTTTTTACATCTCACTGGAAACAGAGTCACCCTCGTATCGCTACCTTTCGGAACAACAAGCAACATACCAATGACAAAAAGTGGGTACAGTTCCCAAACCAACTCTTGAGCAGTTCTTTGACAGCTGGTTCCTAGATGGCATGCACATGAGTACTCTGGCACCTGCACATGCAAGTGGTTCCGACAAGCTTACCACGATGTATTAAAAACGAAAGAGATAATATCTCAAAGCAATATACCATTTAAAGACAACTTAAAAGTGTATCTGGTGCAAAACTCATTTTATAGCATTTTGGAGTTCTTTATTATTTAAAATTGTTAGTCCATATAGATAATTTTTATAGAGACGTGTATGTGTCATTTGAAAACTTAGTATTAACAACGAATATATATTAAACTTTTAAGTGAGCGATCTAACTTACTTTTCTTAAATTTTGGAACATCCGAGCTTCACTAACACGTTGAGATATGGAAGATCCGAGAATCCGGTATATATAATTAAAAATACGACGAGCTTTTTCCCTTTAGCGCTATAATCGAGTGAACCCTTGACGATGCTAGCTGGCAATCCACCTGTTGCCATGACTACCGAATAAAGTTATCTCCTCAGCGAAGAGGCGAATATCGAGGCCATAGATATAAGCAGTTTAATGCCATTAAGATGTGGCCTAAAGCTTCTAGTAGCAGCGACTACGTACGGCAGATTTCCGATTACGCGATAATTGGGGGATAATACTTAACCGCTTCAGGTGACATTTTGTCGGGTAATTATGGTACACGACCGAGAACGATGAAGTTTTCTCCTCCACGCGACTGATAGACACTGCATGAATTATAGCTTCAGCTTAGGAACTTGCGATTGTTGCACTAACTATAAAGACGAATATTTGGCTGACGCAATCTAACTTGGCCTGCCATGTTTTTACTTTTTGAAAGAAATTATAAAATTGGAAAGACTTGCATTCTAAAACCCGCATTCTTTATTCTGACTTTAACTATTGATTAGGTAATCCTTTGCTAAACGTAGACAGCCTATTGAAATTAACTGAGATTTGCGAACATAAAGTAAAATCAGTTAACAAACAAATTAGTTGAACGATTTTCTTGTTCCATTGGCACCACTGGTGCTAAATTTTTGTAATTTCCTATATAAATGGTTCGTGATTTGTGTGATAACTCCGCTATTGCTCTTGCTATTTTAATCATTATTCTTCATACGGTCATCTGCGATACAGCTAATAAATCTTCATTAACATTAATGTGAAAAATCCAGTAGTAACACGCATTCACACCTGATCAATTTTAAAAACTGGGTGGCTTTTGCCATTATGTGCTTTATAATTGTTAGCAATAGCTCAACACGATGCCATGTTTGCTCATTCGGAATCTTTCTTTTTTTAATTCAGTGTCATCTAGTTCGAATATCCCTATCTTTTCTGTTAAATTACGTAGTCTATGATCAGCTTTGGCGTAATTGGAAGACAAATTCATGAACTCTCCCATAGGAAAACTCAATCTGCCCGTAGCAATTCTGAAATGCCGTGTAGGTAATGTACATTACTTACATAGTGTGTGTGAGGAACACAAATAGTAGTTTATTAATTGTTATTGCCTAATTATTTATAGGGGTTAATGTGTCGAATAGCCGCTAGTTACTATATAGGAAGAATGTATGATTTGCCTAAATCGGTTTTTGATGAGGAGCACCCAGGTCGCCCCGCAGACGTGGTTATTGATGACACCAAAGAAAAAATCCGCGACATGATTCTCGCTGATCGCCGAACGAAAGTATGCAAAGTAGCAGAGGTCGTAGGTGCATCTTACGGAACGGAAATTAATATTTTACAGCAAAAGTTAGTAGTGAGAAAGCTGTCGACCCGATTGGTAGCAGTAGATAACAAGCGGATTCTACTTTCATTTTCAACACAGTGTTTGGATCTCTTTAAGCGAAATCCGTTGGAATTTTTGCGCTAAATCGTTACCGTTGAAACCTTGATCCACTACTACACACCTGAGACGAAGCGACACTCAAAGCAATGGACTTTTCAAGGCGAATCAGCTCCAAAGAAGGCGTAGATCGTCCTATCAGCCAGAAAGGTCATGGCCACAATTGTTTGGGATTCGAAGGGAATAATGCCCATTGAATTTTTGAAGGAAGGACGCACGATCACGGAACATTACTACAATTAGCTGAAGATTCGACGAGAAATTGAAGAAACGGGCCGATTTATCAAAGAAAAGTTTTGTTCTACCACGACAACGAACCAGCTCGCACATCCGGAGTTGTAGCGGCCAAACTGCATGAATTACTGCCCCATCCATCTTTCTCGCCCGACCTGGCTTCCTGCTACTTCTTTTTAATCCCCAATATGAAAACGTGGCTCGCAGGGAAGAAATTCAACTCAAACGAAGATAGGAAATTATTTTGAGTAGTTTGAAAAAACGCATTTTATGAAGAGGCTAGGGAAATATCAGGGAGTGGTCGAAATTCTCTAATTAGCCGCTAATTCCCTCAAAAATTAATATTCCTAAAGTCCGTACCTTACGAGTATACTAAATGTAATGTATTTGTAGTATAATTATATTCTTTAAAATTATTCGATGTGTTATTATATTATTATAAATAGAGTCAACATTTTTTAGCAAAAAAATGCAGAAAGCAAATTGTACAGCATTAGATAAGCAATTTAATAAGTTTTGCAAATATGTACGCTTTATTGCCATAAAATACCCTATAAGTAGAGCGGGCCAAGAGCGCCACGCGCCAGGTTCGCAATCAGGCTGCCGGGCGCATATATGTATGTAAACATAGGTAATTTAAATATGTAATTATTAGGACGAGGACCAAAACCACTGTCTATTACGTCGTGAAGACGCGCAAATATACACCTGCAGTTTGGGTGTTCGTTGATAAATAGGGCGTTGTTCACAGTGGGCCACTACAAAAAAAAAGTTCATTCATCGACGGCTACGAACTAACAGCGCGCTTATTCATTTACGGATGACGCGCTCTATTCATCAACAAATGACGAGTCTGCAGATGTTACGTTTGCACCACTTCGTGGCATACTAGAAACAAGCGTCGGTGTGCTCGCTTTAGTGATTATGTCTAACGCAACTATTAAAAATAAACGGCCATTACCTACGAAAGTTAATAAATTTCTTAGTGAATTTGTGGTTTTACACTACAATGGGAGTACAATTTTCTGTAAAGTTTGTAAAAAGAAACTACTGTGCTGGAGCAAACGTGATTGTGAAAGACATATAAATAGCGCACACCACAGAAATAAAAGAAATGGTGTGTCACAACAACGTCAATTTCAATTAGAATTGCTTTTAACGTTTATGGTATGTGGTCTACCACTTCGTATACTTGATAAAAAAGCATTTCGAAAATTCTGGGGTACATACAATACCGAGTGGATACTACCATCTCGGACAGCGTTACGGAGAGATATTCCACGAATACGTGAGGACATTGAAAATCGAATTAAAGCCGAATTAAAAGATAAACAGCTGTGGCTATGTCTTGATGAGACGACAGATTGCAAAAAAAATCTATTTTGAATATAATAGTGCGCGTATTAGATCCTATTAAACCAAATTTTGCAATTCTATTAGCCAGCAGAAGATTAAAACAGTGCACTAGTAAAGCAATTACGGCCGTAGTTCTCGAAACGTTACAAAATTTCAAGTGTCAACCAGTCAACTGTTGTTGTTCATGAGCGATGGTGCAGCAACAATGTGTAGTGTAGGCCGTTCCCTTAAAGAAAAGTGTGAAGGACTTTTACATGTTACGTGTAAAGTCCATGCTTTACATCTTGTGGCACAAACTATTCGAGAGTGTTACCCGGAGGTGGATGCATTAATAGCAAACACAAAAAAAGTGTTTCTCAAAAGTCCTAAGAGGACTAGGGCATTCCACAGGTTATGCCCTGGTATTCGAGAACCACCACAGCCCATTCTTACGCGTTGGGGAACGTGGTTAAAAGCCGCTTTTTATTATAATGAACATTTTCAAGAAGTCAAATCCGTTATTTTGCAATTCGTCCCTGCCGAAGCTAGAGCTATTACGATGAGCCAGAAGGGATTTCTCGATATTTCTGTTGAAACACATCTAAAGAATATTAGCAACAATTACAAAGGGTTAGTAGACGCGATAGAAAATTTGCAAAATTCTGGATTGTCGTTGGTAGAATCAGTGCAAGTCGTGGACGAAGTTAGTACATTGTTACACAGTATAAACGATGCAACAAGTGGACGAGTTTTAGCTAAGTACGGTAGTGTTTTAAAAAAGAATCCGGACTACACGAGATTAAGACAAATGTGCGATGGGGCATCTGCAGATTCCTTGACTAAGTCTAAAGATTATTTTAATTACGCCTGTCTTACTTCGGTAGACGTGGAACGGTCGTTTTCGAAATATAAGAACATTTTTTCGTCTCGGCGAACATCCTTCACCGAGGCAAATGTGGAAACTTATCAACTTTTTAAACAAGCCTATCCGCATTATTAAGAAGGATAGAATTTATTTATTATATCTTTATTTACAGTTACATTATTAAGTACAACAGAATAAAAAAGCGTTCAGTTTCTCAGTTATTTCCTTATTACATCCCATTTACAACGCATACCGTTTTCAATTAAATAAAAAATCATAATGAAAATAAAACACCTCAGCGTGTACATATATATATATATATATATATATATATATATATATATATATATATCCGCTCTACTTACTAAACATTATTATTGCGTCAGCTTTTATTTTTTTACCCTTGTGTATTAATTTCGAAATATCACATATCTGCTGTGACTCACATATACGCTATTTACAATAAGCGGCCGTTGCGCCTGATTCCGATTCTGTTGGATGGCGCAATTTGGCCCGCTCTACCTATAAGTAAGAAAATTTGGTTTCAGTGAGCGAGAATGTCGTAATCAGCAGAGAACTGTTTGAAATACGGCGAAATGAAATAGATAAAACTAAGAAAACAGGGCTTTATACATTTTTCCTAAATAGACCTCATTTACAAGATCATAAAGGAAATGTTACCAAGAAATTAAATAAAAAAGATGATAGCATTGCCAAACAGTGTCTCGCCAGGTGGAAAAGGCCATTATCCTATTCAAAATTTTCTACTTGTTGCAAATATTGAAGTTATTTAAATAAATAACAATAATTTATTTATTCTTAATTATATTTTGTTGTTTTAGCAAGTATATTATATTATTTTTTATCTTGAAAAATGTTCTATCGATCAAAATAATATTTATCCTTTATCTGAAGAGTCAAGTTTCGTCTAAATACGTCATTTCGACAACTGTGGCACGTTGGGAAAAGTGTATCCTACTAAAAAGAAATTAGTAGAAGAGTAAATAATTTTTTTTTAATAATTTGTGTATTTATTCCGAACACGGGTATTTATACAAAATATTTAGCTGTCGGCATTCAAAAAGTTTAAAAAACCTTCATTGTATCTTAGTATTAATGATAGCAGTAATTCTGTATTGGTACAATGGATACGAAACGCATACTCCGCACCAATAATATTTCTCTAACAACTCTTCATTTTGTTTTGAAACTTATGCTCAAGAAATATAAGAAAATTAGTTTCTAAGCTTCTAGGATACTACAAGTCTCTATTTCTAGCGGCTCCACCTATACTCTATACTGGAAATACCAATTTCTTTATAGAAAGGATGTTGCATAACGAAAAACATGGATATGTAGAAATGCCGGCCCAATAAATTATTCTGGAAGCGATATTATAGTTAAAAAATCCATGTTGATTCTGTGTGAGTTACTCACAAGATTCTATTTAACGTTTAATTTCCAACCGGTTTCGTGCATGTTGCCCATCCTTAGGCTAACTACAAAAACAATCAAAAATCAATTAATTATATAAAATATATAATTAATAAGATAAAAAGTTAATTTTTAAATGTAAAAAAATACTATACAAAATTTATACATTTAAAAACTAATTTTTCTAAATCAATTTTGAATTGTTCTTGTAGTTGGCCTGAAGATGTGCAACCTGCACGAAACCAATCGCCTATGTCAATTAGAATTTTTTGAGTTAAAACCTCTTTTTATTTTCACTCTCCGTTATTATTATATTTGAGATAATAACAAATATAGACGGATTAAATTAACGCAGTTTTAAAGCCAGAATTACTGCATCCTTTTGCCTAATGTAAAAAGCTAACATTTCCATCTCAGACTCTTTCAGAAACATACAGTCACTCACGAAACTCTACATACACCACCATAAATTGGTAATACTTGCAAATTAATAAGTTTATGAACAAATTAAAGTAACAAAAACAACTGTTACCTTGTACAACCTCTTATTTTAAAAAAATTAGCATAAACCCTACTAGAAACAACTCTTATAGAATATAAACCTAATATATATCTGATAAAAAGTCATAAAAGTCTGCATACACTTTACAATGTGTCTTAAAAAATCATAAGAATGTTTTTTTTAGTATTTGCTAGCCCCACCTCGGGCTTTGATCACTGCTTTTAATCGATTAGGCATTGATGACACCAGCTTCTGGGCAACTTATTTTGGTATGGCTTGCCATTCTTCAACGATGGCTTCTTTTTGGCGACGATCGTGAAGTAATATTTCGTTTTCGCACGCGTCGCTTCATCTCATCCCATAAATGCTCTATGGGGTTTAAATCTGGCGACTGAGGAGGAAATTCCAGCTGTTTAGGTACATTATATAATAACCATTCGCGTGCTAACATCGACGAATGTTTTGGATCACGATTGAGGTGTAATTTGTTTATACTAAGTGGTAAATTTCTTGTTAAAATACACACATATTTATAGCGATCCATAATAGAATCAATACACTCGAAAGTCCCCACCCCAGTCGCCGCCATACAACCCCAAAGAAGAACTGATTGACTATGTTTAACAGTGGGCTGTAGATTCTCGCTCATATACTCAGTACCAGGTTTGCGCCACACTTTAGCCCTTCCATCTGATTGAAATACATGGATTTTAGTCTCATCTGTAAAGAGTACCTTATTCCAAAAGGTAACTTCTTCATTTTCGTACTTTCTAGCGAATTCCAGTCGTTTTGCTTTAAAACCGGCTGTACGTGAGACTCTGCGAACACATTCTGGATGTACTGGTTTTCCTAATTCAGTTTCTACACCTTTCGCCAATTGAACTGCATTTAATTTTGGTTCTACTTTCACTCTGCGAATAATTAGACGTTTAGCAGTAGGTGTGAGTAAAGATGGTCGGCCACTGCGTACTTTTTTTTCAAATGTACTGGTTTTATTGTAATTTCTGATCACTGTTTGAACTGATGATCTTGATTTACCAGTAATTTTAGCTATTTCATTTAATGATTTTCCATTATTTTCAAGGTTCACCATTCACTTTCTTATATCAATTGATATTTCACATCTCCCAGCCATGACTAGCTGTATTCAACAGCGGACACACAGATGTATTGTATACATGTTCCCGATTATCACTTACCTGTATTTCCCCTTCCTTTGTCTGAAAATTACATTTACCAGCACATAATGCCTGTTGTATGTAGATTTTTATGAGTTTGGGAATGTATATGGAATTACTATTTTAATTTTAATTTGCTAATTGATAGATGCTGGTTATTGATTTTTTGGTATTATAGCTCTTAACTGATGTTAATTTCATTACCAGTATTTCTGTTTCAATATTATACTTCGTTATTAATAATTTATCAATTTCCAACGGTGTATGTAGACTGTATATACACAAAAAATGATTCACAAAACTTTAGACCGTTTTTTGCCAGGGTTCCACTGGTTTTTCTGAGTAATCAGATTCAAGATAAAGAATTAACTGCAGCAACATTTTATTTAACTAAATTTCTGATAGTGAAAAGTAATTTGTTAATTTAAAGATATTTGTTTTGAAATAATTCGATTTTAGTTGGTATCTATGGGGACATCTAGTAATAATTTTGCTATAAAGATCGAATTATAGCATTCTACGTTATTAATTTCCCTTGAGCGTCGAATTATAGAACTCTAGTCGTAATAATTATATCCAGTAATTTACAAAGAAAAGTTATTGTTTCATAGATGTTGCTGGTGAGATATAATCCAACGCTAAAGGAGCATTTTCTTCCATTATTGCGTAGTAGTTCTGTAAACCACCATCCATGTGGATTATTAAGGCTTCGCTCATTAGATGACAGATGGCGCGTCATGTACGAACCGACAAATAAACACAGGAGCACTTTTTCTACAAAAGGAATGTCACGTTCGTGAATGGGATTATAATAAACTAGTTATCGCTACTATCAGCGTTATAAAACTACACGTACTAAATCGTGCTATTTTAATTTCTGATTTAATTTGATAAGTCATTGCTGTCTGATTCAAGTCTTTAGTTTACTTTGTCATTACGGCAAAATAAACAATGATCACATTAGATAAATATGATGTATAATACATACACAGCTGGGTATGTGGTGTTATATATAGGTACTTAATTAATATATTCAAATGGTATTCGCGCGTTATGTCATTTATAGAAAATGCAAATAAATAACAGCATGCAGCGACTCACTTAAGTAGAATAACTCCAGGCTGTCGAGATCCGACGTATCGGTAGGAAGACGTTGTTCGGTCATCTTCTTCCACGCTGAAAACTTTGCGTTTAAATACTGGAGTCATCTCTCCGCTTTGTTAAAATGTCAAACCTTTTTTGAAGAAGTTGACGAACCTTCCGTGCTTGCTCCGTGATTCTTCGTCTTGTAAATCATCGTTCGAACCTCTAAAGACCTTCAACTCTATTGCCGAGGTGCCTTGACTGCTTTCGTGATTTCTATTTCTGTTCAGCTGTGCCTGTAAAAGGAATCAACAATTGTAATACATGTATAACATACACAAATAAATATGTATGTACAAGTTTTAATATCGATGAACATTAAAGATGGTGTCAGGCACAAGAAATTGAAGATGTTTGAAATTAGCAAAATGAAGGAGCTTTAAGGTTTTAATATTTCAGAAAATTAAAGAACAAACGTAAAGGAGTAAACATAACAGTCAATACACCGTTAAAATTGTTTCTGATTTTAAGAAAAAATTATTTCCAGAACAAAAATATCTTGATAGGAAAGAATTGTTTTCAATCTATTTCCCATTAACACAATTATTTGCTTTATTCAAAGTAATATTCCAAGAAATAATAATAGTAATCGTTTCCCAATACATAGCGCGTAGAACTCGTCAGAATCTAATGTATAAAATTGTATAAAAATCATAAATAGAGCGTATGGGACACACAAAAAGGTGAGTATTGTATACATTGAACAATCTAACATACCAACAATCAATGCATCATTTAGATTAAATAATTATTCTTTTTGCAAAGAAATCGTTAACACTATAATAAGCTTGTTCAAGCAAATAATGTTTCTAATGGTATTTGAATTTCACTTCAGGCAAAGCTTTTATATGTTGCGGCAAGGGGTTATATATTTTTAAATATAGACACAAACTTAACCTTTTTTATTTTAATTAATTAGGTTTTTAGCGGAAGAAGGAAAGACAACTCTGTACTTCTTGTATTGTTTATTGCCCAACAGCCCAATAGCCAGAGGTAGAGCACTGCACGGGCTAGGAAAAGCCCGGACCGCTCGACCCGCCCGGCCCGCGGAAGGGCTCCGGCGGGCCTCGTTTCTTTTCATTGCGGGCCGGGCCTAAAATTGTACGGGCCTGACGGGCCGAGAATGTTATATTAACTACATCGAATGGATATAACGTATGCAGTAAACGCTATCGTTTTGTATTAACAATTTTAATGTATGCAATGTTATGTTACGTTTTCTTTTGGTTTCATACAATATAGTATACAAGAACAAACAAAATAAATGTTTCATTCTACTCATTATAATGTAGTAATTAAAAAATGATTAGAAATAGACGGTGCAGATATAATTACTTAAACAGGCTAAAATAATTTAGACGGGCCAAACGGGCCTAAATTTCCTAACAGGCTGGGCCGGGCGGGCCTTATGCCGAGGTAATGAACGCAACGGGTGAGCCGGGCGGACTTACTCCATGCTGTAACGGGCCACGGACGGGCCGTGAAAAATAGGCCCGTGCAGTGCTCTAGCCAGAGGAAATTTACAGAAATAGTAAACAATAAAAAAATACAATACAAGTTGCCTATCGTAATCCTTACAAAAAAATATATTCTAAAGGGACAGGAAAACAAATGCAAGTAAGTAGACACATGTGCAGACTCACAAAAATGGATCAAGATTCTGTTTAATGACGTTTCTCTTCATGTGGTTAAGAGGTGCTTTCAGCAAAATGTTGGTGTTAGCACTAGATATTTGAAAAACATTAAAGAATCGACTATAAGGAGTAGGTACTGTAAAGTTTGTTTGGTGGAAGAACTGGTGAATCGATATAATTTTTTATGATTTCGCAAAGAAACTCCACACTGCTGAGCAATACAATGTAGGCTGTAATATTCACACGAAAGTAGGCTATAATATTCAGTGCCTCTATCAGGGTACACATTGTCCATTCGATCATAACATTTTGATATAAATAGTGGGAATATCAAATAATGGAGGCATATTCAATTGGAATGAACATAAGCATTATAAAAACGCTTCATTAAATTTAAGTACGAAAACCGCTTACAGGAGAGTACGGCAAAACCTAGAGTTTTGGAAGCAGATAAAGACATTGATGAAATATATTCAGTAAATAACCATCTATTTTCGAACAAGACACCAAGATCTAAAGTTTTGATGTTGCGTAGTATAGCGGTATCATTAGTCTGGTGGTTGTAGTGTATAATAGTGTTATTATAGGAAACCATAGTGCACTTATTGATGTTCAGAGAGAGATAATTGCCTTTGCTCCAAACATTAATTTATCTTGTAAATATTTACAGTTGTGAGTAGCTATTAGTTGCATTAAATATTTTTACGTCATCGGCGTATGCTAAAACGTAACAAGTAAATAGGGATAGCAAGTCATTTATGTATAAATTGAAGAGAAGAGATCCCAGATTTGAACCCTGAGGAACCATTGTAGTAAACATAACACTGTCTTCCAGCAAGATAAGACTTAATTAACGATAAGAGACTTATACCGAAACAAAATATATCCATTTTTTTGTAGATTTTGTATGATTATGGGTCAATTCATATTTTCTAAAAAAATTTGCATAATTATTTTTTGCAAATGTTGCACACTGCAGAATGTATGTAGATGGCAAGGCAAGTATTCTACATATAGTTCATAAATATGTCCTTAGATGAATCTCTCGGTTTCACGTGAAACACTGCTCTTAAACAAGTTTCTTGAGCTACGAATGCGCTACGCTCATTTGTAGATTGAACATTTGCGAAATATACTTTGAGGGCAACACTTGGACTGACACAATTCGCAATTAACAACGCTCAGAACCCAGCACAAACCACTCAATCTCGACGTCAGGGAATCGAAATGTTTGATCCAGGACAACCGAGCATCCAGCTTGTGTCTCAGAAACGTTATTCCTTCTCCACATGTAGGAGTTTCTTTTTGAAACTGTGGTGTGATATAACTATTATTATTATTGTCCATTAAATTTGTCTTTTTAATATTTAAATTCTAACTATTCCGTGTAAACCGTTCAAATGAATTGAACCTGTTAAGTGCTGCCGAAGAATTATCCGCAAAGAGCACAATCAGACAGTCCAGTACATCACGCAAATCATTGATGTATAGCAGGAATAAAAGCGGTCCAAGGATAGAGCCTTGAGCTACACCAACGGATAGGAAACGGTGTGTATTAACGTATAATCATACACATTGTTTCCTATCCGTTAGGAAGGATCTAATCTAACCATTGATAATTCCATGAAAATCCATCCTTTCCAGCTTAGTTGGTAAAACCCCGTGGTGAACACAATCCATCCAGGATAAATCCATAAAAATCTCCACCGTAGTGTTTCCTTTATTAGTCCGCGGATAATTTCTTCCATTAGTTGGTTGGTGTTGTTGATCTTTCTACTACTATTTTTTTTTCTATAACCTACGAAATTGTGGAAGTTAATGCGATTGGCCTGTAGTTAACAAAATCCGATCTATCACCTTTTTTATGGAACTTTCCGCTCTCAAATGACCGATTTATTATGTATGTAAGTGGCTTGGCTAAACTGCCGGAACAAACCTTCAATAAACTAGATGGTATTTCATAATCATTTTACATAAAATATAATGGTTTCTTCCAGGAAGAAAAATACTATTCTACATAACCAAATTTCTCCAGTTCAACATTTTTTCATTCATCTGTAGGCACATATGTAGGTAAACAATAGTTACAGACATTTTATGCCAAAACGATCTCGTACATCAAAAACAAATGTGGCTTTTACTTTAGGGAATTCTTTTGCGAACCCTGGAATTTTTAAAAATATCTTCCTTGGTTTAAGAGAATAATTTTATAAAAAACAATTGAAAAGAAAGGTAAATAGGGGACAATTGTCATCCTTGTCACTTTAATATATACCAATACCATATGCCTTGCACGAAATTTTGATGATTTCCGAAAAGAAGCAATTAGTCACTTTGTGGCAAAGAGGAATTCTATTATGAGCATATTCTTATATCTTTCTTATATATTCTTCACAAATATAGTTCAATTATGTTGGAAAATCTTTTTTCCATTTCCCAATTTTCAAATTTGCATGTAAACCATGCACATACTTCGTTTAAAATTTTGTAGTCATTTTTTTTTTGGCGGGTATCTAGAATCTAAAATAAATGCTTCCAGATTCAAAAGCTTGCTGTAGAAAAGGAAATTCTTTGTTTTTTTGGACGTTGTCTGTGGCACAATATAATTAAAATGAAAAGAATGCGAATCATTAGAATTTCTACGCCAACAAGTCAATATACTGTCTATCTTCCGGATTTTATACATAACCTTCAATAATAGAACGGAAAAAGTAATATAAAGTAACGTATTACTTATAGATTCTGATGATCTAAGCATTCAATTTACATACTAAATGAACACCTGCAGATAAGAAATAGAGATTTTTTCAATTTAAAAGGTTCTTTGCACCTGAGAATATTTAAATAATTAGAAAGTTATACGTGTATGAAAATTACTCATTAATTAAACAAACTGGAATTTTGCATTGGTGCGAACGTGATCTCGAAATTAGAACAGCGGATGGCGAATATTTATCTCTGGTGTTTTATTGCTACTTTACTCATCTCAGCTTCAAGATGAGATGATTAAACATAGAAGTCCTCATTCTTTTTATAGATCTTCAAAAGTACAGTGGTTAGCAAAATTATTGGATGAATCAGCTTGAGGTGCAATGAACTTGTTCTTTTTTTTAGGTGCAAATTAAGTGAAGAATTTCCCTTTGTTTTAGAGCTATAACTTTTCGTATTTAAGAACTGCTTTTATACTAAATCGAGCTGAAACATTTCAATAAACTGGGTAGGTATTGAGAAAATTACATTATAAGCTTTCTAACAGTGTAAGATGGACTTTAATGAAGGCAATTCTTGCAAAATGCGACTCAGGCTGTGGATTAGATCCAGTTAGATTTAAAGTAGAGTTACACTGAATGAAAAATGTACCTAAATACAATAAAAAGTACGTTAATGTAATAATCATCAAAATTGGTCCAAGAAACGAGTTTATCATTTTAATAAATGGCTGTTGATTATATCGATACTTTCATATATATACTATATACAATAAACGGATTTATTAATATAAAGAAAACATTTATTAATATCTAATGAAAAATCCTTAACGACTGTTTCGCTTCTCATAAAATAAGTTAATAAACAGGTATTTATTATATTAATAAACAAGTTACAATTTAATAAACGTTGTTATAATAAATTTAAACGTTAGTATAATAATTTTCTTTGTTGCTTTAACGAATTGAAGTCAACGAACACGATTTGAATTAATTTTTTCAGTATATGTTAGGAAAGATTTGTAATCGAACCGTTTGGACATATTTCTTGTAGGTGTTAAACATACAAAAAGCAATTTTTCTTTTAATTCCTCTTATTAGTTTTCTTAGTCACGCCCTTTCTTCCAAATGAAGACTTTTATACACACTATTATTACTCCCAAATCACACAAATAACCATAATCCACAACGCCTCAATACGATTCTTGAATACTAAAATGGGAATCACGGATATGACCGAAATTTGACCGCATTTGCATACACCACCAACGCGTTGTTAAGAGCGTAACAGCATGTCCATCTTCATCGTAAAGAATTGCGGATAAATTTAGAAATTGCTTTCCATTAATGGAGAGAGAACATCGTTTTTGTTTTCAGTGCTTTATGACGGTCGTAAATTATTCGATACATGTTGTGCATACTTACCGTATTTACGGTAGATTTAGATCTACAAGACGCAGATCATTAAAAAAGACCCTAAAAGTCAGAGAATAACTTAATCCTTGATGAGTTATAATATGTGTCGTTTTACAAATGAAAAGGTGGCAAGGAAAACGCGTTTCGGTAACTCAGAGTTTAATTGGGAGCGAGAAAAGAGCTCATAAACGAATGCGAATGGTGTATGCAGATTGTTTTGCGAAAATGATTGAGGTCATTGTTCGGTTTCAATATTTGGCTTTCAAACCAGAAGACAAAGTCGAACATGAACTTGACAACTCAAAAGCCTGCCAAAATTGTACCATAATAACTACGTTCTGCGTTACAAGATGATGCGAAAGTAACATTAAGTTGTAACAGTTGCTTTTTTATTAAGTGCGGGATTGTAATTACCGGCTTCTTATCAAATTACTTTCTAATTAATTTAATGTTGCTATTTATCATCTGTTTTCATCGTTTCGGTCATTATTTTTTGTTATTTCTTTTTTTTTCGATAATTCTGGTTCATTACTGGCTTTGATTTAATTCATTCTTTGTTCTTTGGCTACAATTTTGATTTTGGCAGTTTCCGGCATTTTGGTCGTACGCAGAGTAGTGCATGCATGAGTGTTGAGCGTGCTTAAAAGCTTTGACTCTACATCGAACTTGGACCATTGCGAACAGTTGTCACTGATTTGAAAATGATACTACGGACTAAGGATTCGTAGATTTATCATAAAAAACGTCTACTCAACGTAGACATTTCCAATATTAGAGGACAAGGCCTTGGCAATGGATTGAATATGAAAGCAGTGCAGAGAGATGTACAAAATTGAATATCATTAATGGATCCTTCTCTTTCTGTTTGTCGTAAATGACGCTGCCACCTGCATTGGAGAAATTATTGCATTCTTTCAATGGTTCAAGAAATTTATATACATTTTTCCGATTCGCCAAAAAGATGGAGTATTTTAATTGCAGAATTAAAGGAACATTGGCAATTACTTTGAAACTTTTGAATACCACACGCTGTTCAATAATACAAGCTCTTTTGCAAGAATAGATGCTCGAAAACCATCGCGATATACAATCAGCGCATTACCCTGTTACCGACTGTGAGTACTATTCCTTAGTCGACACCTGTCAACATATTGGAGAGATTCATCAAGTAGTGTTGTTTTGAAAGCTGCATAGTTGTCGTCGTTGAACTTCTTCGATTATATTGATATGATCTTACATTCATTATTTTCCGGATTTTTTCGTTTATTATTGTCTGTATCCTGGATTTTCTTGAGGATCTCCTCCAAAAGTACATCCCCAATGACAAAAGCCTCTTTTCCAGTTGCTTCGTTAGTTGCCAGGTCTCACATCAATACAGGACAGGACTTTTTAGTATAGCGTTATATAAGTCCCTTTTCCGCTGTTTTGTGACATCCTTTGACCAGAGTACTGAATTTAGGGCTCCAATTAACTGCTTTCCCGTTACGATTCTTGCCTCAATTTCTTTTGTTGTTTTTCCACTTGTCGTTATTTGTGTTCCAAGGTACGTGTAAGTATCACATTGACTGATGTTGTTTCCACCGTCTAGGTTTAAGTCACTGTTTTCTCCTCCAATACAAATATATTTTGTTTTTGGTATATTAATTGATAAGCCAAACTTTCGATATTCATTGATGAACTTTTGAGTCATGAATTCGAGGTCCTCTTTATCTTGTGCCAGAACTGTCTGACCATCAGCAAAGGTATAAAGAGTCATTTCCTCTCCAACCGGTATACTCATGCCCTGTTATGCTCTTCTCCAGTTTTTCAGTGTCCTATCCAGGTATATTTTGAACAACGTTGGGGATACGCTACAACTTTGACGCAACCGTTGATAACTAAAAAACTCTCAGACAACTCCCTGCCCAGTTTAATTCTTGAAGTTGCAATTTGTGTTTTTTCCAATTCCTCCCATAGTTTCTCAATTGGTACACTGGCGCATACTTTCGTTAGATCGACGATAATACACGTACTTCTCGGTTGCAGGCCACCTTTTTTTCATTAAGCTGAACATACAGGATCGACCAGCTCTGAACCCTGCCTGTTGTTCTAGTTCGTTTGGACTATACTCAAGTCCTGTAAGTGTTTTAAGGACTTTCCCATATATGCGACTGAGGGTATTCGTGACCGATATGCACCTATAATTGCTACAGTTGTCTTTAGGATCATTTTTATGAATTGGAACTATCCATGCTTCTTTGCAGATCACTGGTACGTCATCTCCCTTTGTGTACCTTTCAAATAGTTTTGCCAGCATGTACATTAATTTGTCTGAGCCATTCTTGATCAACTCAGCCGGTATTCCCTCTGGCCTACTTGCTTTCTTATTTTTCATTGTTTATACTACACTTTTCAGAAAGTCCACTGTGATATCAATTTTCGGCACTTGTATTTGATATTTTCTAAGGGAATAATTGAGGTATCCTGATCGATTTTATATCAGCTCTTTTTGATTATGGTATTTCGCATTTTTTATGTAGAATATTTGTTTAATTTTGTCTTCTTATTTTATTATTATTATTATTATTATTATAGTTATTATATCTTTTTGTATTCTTAACGGGGTAGGCATTTAAGTAATATTGCTTAATATTTTTGAAACCACGGCAGGGCCCTCTCCATTTTCTATGATATTCTTTTAGTATTATTGGTGCTCATGTTGTTAACAGTATAACAAAGACGTCAGATAGAGAATGTGAAAACTATTTAATGTTCATTTTAAAACAGCAGTCTGCTACAATCTTCAATTCAATTTTACAATTGATCAAATTAGTATGAAAGCATTTATTGCTCCTTCTGAAGCAGTTTATACGCAAACAAAAATCGAGTAGTCTATTTATATTAAAGCACTAATTCCCGTAACACTGATTTATTATGCGATACAATACCAAAAATTTGGCAAAAGAACAATGGCATTATTACAAGTTCCTGAAATATTTCCCCCCCCAACACTAGTTTACAAAAATAGCGTCAGGTTTCAAAAGGAGAAAAAATGGTTGCTAATATTCAAATATTTACACATCTCGGTACTTCAATTGAAGGAAAACCGCCATTTATACCCGAAAGCTCTTAATTGCTCGCAACTTTACGTACACCAGGGTCTTTTTAACAATAACAAATGTCCCATTAATAAATCAGCCAGGTTTTCAGTGTAACGTAATCACTTTATGACGACGATGTCTAGGAAATTTTAAGCAGCAATGTTTATAGAACGGGGCGAAAACACGAAAAGGATACTGCGCATAAAATATTTTAGACTTTGAAGTTAAATAAATCAACTACAAGAACAAACATTTTTTACACTCGCCGCGTTTTTTTTTTCTAGCACAGCTCGCATTAAAGGAGATAATGATGTGCGCGAAAGTATGGTAACCAAGTTTGAAAAATGCTCAATAAAATTACAGTTTGCAGGCGCTGTAATGAAACGAGATATCGTCAAGAGGAAAATAAAACTGGATTTTAGGAAACTAGTAAAAATCGATACAAAAAGGCGTATTATAAAAGTTTCGAATTAGAAAAGTGCTCATTAAATTCGGTATTTGGTTTATAAATTTCATACAGTGTTTATTTTCACATGTACCTTAACATGTAGTTAAAACGGTAGTAACCAAACATTGGATCTAACGGGAGATGCTGACTTAAATTTTTGTATTTATTGATACTTATATATTTATTGAACAGCGCACGTGAAATGAAGATCACTTTTTGTAAATTAACAGATCTAAAAAAATAGCGCAGATTGTTATTAGATTTCGTTAATTTTGAAATTTGCTAACAAGGATTTTATGTAGTAGTCGGGAATGGTGTGCTGAACTAATAAAACTGCTATAAAAACAAAAAAGTGTAGGTGTCAGTACGTGACTGAAGCTTTTTAAATATTTACGTGATACTTTCAAATGTTGTAATCTATTATCCGAATACTGAATTCCTGTTTCAAGTCACTCTAATTTTTAAACACTAACTTATACAGTGTGTCCGCTTAAGTTCTCTACATATGTGAAACTTTTTTATTATCAATTTTATGGAGAAAAGTTACTCTTTGAAAAAAGTTCTGTTTCCTCAAAATTCATAATTAAGCTACCCACACTTCATTTACAACGTACAGGATGATCGAAAATTTAAAAAATCAAAATTGGCCAAAGAGAGAAGTACTATGAATTTTTATTTCAGAACAAAATATAGAAACAAAAAGATACTTAGAATTAAAAAGTACGTTTGAATTTAAATTCATTGTCTAAAATTAACGTTTACATCTATAACAAATCAATTTTTATAATGAACATTAATCAAAAAGGTTAAATTATCTTCAAATAAAATTTAAACAAATGAATTTTTAGTTTACCTTCATTGTACATTTTCCTCGACATATCCACCTTCCCTCTCCATACAGACAGCTGTTCTTGCAGAAAATTCCTTCGATACATTTCTAACCAAGACAAGAGTTATTCTCTGTATTATTTCCCTAATTATTCTCTCCAAATGGTTAATATTTTGGAATGGTTTTTGAAAATATACTTTCTCTTTCAAGTAGCCCCATAAAAAAATAATCGGGTGGACAAAAATCCGGGGACCTAGCGGACCAAAAAATGTCAGAAAACCGATCAATTAATTTTCCATTGAAAAGGATAATTAAGTACTGTCTGACATTCCTTGTGCTATGACATGGTGCACCATCCTATTGGTACCATGTCTGTAGCCTCTCGTGGATGGGTAGTTCAAGAATAAAATCGAACAAGTAGTTGTTCAAAAAATGTAAGTAACATTGATTGTTTAAAGTTTGCCGGAAAAATACCGGTCCAATTACTCGATCTTTAAAAATTGCGCACCAGACACTTGTTTTAAACGAATATTGATCACGTGTCTGTACCGTGAAATTGGGATTCACGTCACTCCACCACCGATAATTTTGTGCACTTACAGTGCTAATGGAAGTAAACGTTGCTTCGTCGCTGAACATAATTTTTCTTACCATGAAAGGATCACCTTCCAGCTTTCCTTGTATCAAACAACTAAACTCAAATCGTCGATCAAAATCTCCTGGTTCTAAGGTATGTACAAGTTTTGGTTTGTAAGGTCGCAATTAGTATTCTTTTAATATTTTTGAAATTGTAGTTTTAGGTACATTATTTGGTAATGTTGCAGATCTTTCGCGCAGTGACTTTTTACCATCTTCTACAACAAACAGCAATACTTGCTCAACAGTTTCTTCATTTGCAACCCTTGACCAACGTTTCTTGTTGAAATTATTTTCTACAATTCAGTTGGGATATTTGTTGCTGTTGTGAGATGTATATTCTTATCGAGATGTCTTTCATTGAAAATCATTGCTGCTTCCCGATACATCTCATAATTTTCGCCAACAATTAAAGTTATTTCAATTTTATCCTGCGTGCTCAATTTCAACGGCATTTTTATTTAATTCAGATATTCACATTGGCATTTCAATAAAATAACAGGTCTGACTGTCACAATGACTTTATTATAAACAATTACCTTCATAGATACTTCATCCTTATGATAATATTCATTACAAAAAATTATTTTTTAGAGGTAGAAAGAATAATTTTAACAGGCCTACCGTATACATTCAATTTTTAGTATTTACTTGTATCTGGTTTGATAGTTCTTCAACAAAAAATTGGAAAAGCTGTATCAACTGATTTTTATTAAATTTATTTTGAATAATTTTTAATCACCCTGTACGTTGTAAATGAGGCGTGGGTAGCTTAATCATGAATTTTGAAGAAGCAGAACTTTTTTCAAAGAGTAACTTTTCTCCATAAAATTGATAATAAAAAAGTTTCCCGTATGTAGAGAACTTAAACGGACACACTGTATGTATGTTTTGACTTCGTATTGTGTTAAGCATCTGTGTTTTTGCCTTGTGAGCCCTATTAGGCCTTTATTGCGTGTATCGATAACACGAAAGATTTTTTTTTAACTATGGAAGTGTTACCAACTTTTAAGGTTTTGCCAACTGCACAAAACACAATTATGCTTAATAAAATTGTATCTCACTTCGAAAATACTTTGCTAGATACAGAAAATGCAACGAGATGCAATGCCAAAAGTATATTTGTTTTCCAACATCGCCTTCGCTTCAATACAGTTTACGAAGCGGAAACTTTTATTTCCTCAAATTCTCCTTGATACTTATTCACTGCTTATTAATCCTATAAGTTTTACTAAATTACAGGTTTTCCTCACTCGCACTGGACGCACGTTTCAATAGCCTCGCATCATCAGCAGTAAAACTGAACTACCTATTCAATCAGCTAACTGAAACACTTTACTAAAACCCCTACCACAATATCTCACTCACACTAGACGTACGTTTCGATAACCAAGCTAGCATCGTCACCAGTAAAACTGTTCAGTTTTACTGCTGATGATGATAGCTTAGCTATCAAAACGTTCCAGTGAAATATTGTGGTAAGGGTTTTAGCGAAGTGTTTCAGTGTTCCAGTGCCACAGAGTTCGAGCGCTTGATTAATCAGCTAACTATCTATTCAAACAGCCATCATATTGGCTGTTCGAATAGACAAATAGACAAAATCTGGGACACCCGGTATACCGCGCTGAGGCTAACATAACCTCGATTTCGTGCACCTGATTTATATGGTTTTAGAATCTAAGGAGATACCGCTTGAGACAAGATGTTATATAGACCCTGAACGGGGTCTGGGTATTACCAAAAATGCAGTGCGTGGTGCAATTAATGAGTGGATCACACCACAACACCACAACACCAATTACATTGGAACCATGCAACTGGACAAAAGCACAACAAACGGATGATGGGAAGTCCATCACAACATCTGACTGCCTACCTGCTTGAATTAAGCAAGATAAAGCTTAGGGCAGCAACGTGTCTACTAACAGGACATGGCTGTTTGAGAGGCCACTTGCATAAGATGGGGATCTACAAAGATGAAATGTAGACTTTGTAACGAGGAGGGGGGAAACAGCCCCTCATATTATTTTCGAATGTGCAGCGCTAGCTCAAAGTAGATCCGCTATGCGAAGCGCAATTGATCTACCAATGGAGAAAGATTTACTACATAGGCTCTTAAACTTGATCGGGGGAACCAACCTGTTCAAGTAAAACGAAACTGAAGCAAAAATAATACAATAGGCTACTAAGACTCAGTGTTAGGGATGCAAAGACCAACCCTGCTCTGGTAGAAAATCAATCAATCAATTAATCAAGGAGACACCTAATGATTTTACAGGTGTAGCTAGCGTTTCTTCCTCTAATGGCCTCAGTGTGCAGGTATGTATATTCTGGCGTTTGTTTGCATTCATGCACAATTTGTTCACTGTAAACCAATTTTCAATTGCATTGGTGGTATTGCTAACGTCGGCTATATGATTTAAACTGAAATCCGCATTAACTACAGTTGCATCATCAGCAAATAGAATAAGCTCAATGTCAGAGCAATAATTTTCGAGACCCCTAAGATATATTAGGAATAGACAAGGACCCAGGACAGATCCTTGTGTAACGCCGTGATGGATGCTTTTAATTGTTGTAATTGACAAATTGTGTTCCTTCTCTTAAGAAGGATTGCGATAATTTGATACTATTCTCTCTCTATCGTGGGCAAGTATTTTGGACGTTTTCAATGCAGAACTGTATTGAGTTTTTAGGTGTTTTACTTAACTTTAGATATTACCGACGGTTTCATAGCATGGGGCTGTTTGAATAGTGCCAAGTGTTCATGCATTTTATATAAATCGTAGTTAAACCACAGAGTGTTAAATTACTTTGTCTAAAATATTTGGTTCGGCTGGGAAAGCTTGTGCTGTTTGTCGAGTAATCAGTGAATGTAGCCACTGTTGATGGTCACATCTGTTCTGAAATGTACGCGTGTAATTAGTTCGTATTTCATCATTAAATATAACTTTGTGATGAAGATTGTTCCTCCATAATTTCCATAACCTCTGATTATCTCCCGTTCTCTGGATAGACGTGGTAACCACTGCACCACAATGTCTTGTTAGGAATGAATCACTTTTAGTAGATCTGGGTATTAAAAGTGATTTGTTCCTAACATAATCCTGTGGTGCAGTGGTTAGCGCGCCTGTCCGGAGAACGAGAGATGTTAGGTTCGAGTCTTTACCGGGGTTGAACATTTTTCATGAAATCAACTAATTAAATGGTTTAATTACGTTGGAAAAACCAAGGAAATCACGGATTTTCACATTTCGCCGACGGAAGCCAATATATCCTAACTATTTCTCTACGTTAAAAATTTTTAATGAATGTTTGACATGTAGTAATGGATGTTCAGACATGTTAATGACAAATTTGAGGAGTTAAATGTTTGTCGCTTATACATTTTCTCAAATGGGACCATGTACGCGGTCTTTTCATTCAAGTTTTTGCATTAAAGTGGCATTATAGGTAGATGAATGTCTTCCAACAGAAATTGTAATGATAAATAGTATTTACAATATTGAAGCTTACACAGTTTGCTGCTTGAAACCTTTTATTACAGTAAGGTCTCCATATCTTTCGTCGATAATAATAATAACCTCCGCTGGTAGACGAGTGGTGTTCATCCCTACAAGCATTCGGCAAATTTGGAGGAGTAAGGTAAACTACGGAAAGTCTTACGCTGAGAGAGTGCGACCTCGGGACTCGATCAGAGACCGATAGCTTATCGAACTGGGCATTACGTTACTTGTGCCACTAATGATGAAAGTGATTTGAGTATATACATAAGTAGATCATTTATTAGAAAAAAAATTAAGCTTTTGGTTCCGACATCTGTTCATGGCCAACCAATACTATTTGAGTCTAAGGCGGGAAACATTTAGTTCACGCAATTAGGTAGGCTTTGATAATGAAATCGTCATCTACTTACAACCTCACTCATTTTCTATTATTTATTTTAAGATAATGTGATGCAGTACTATAAAAACCTTAAGCCCAATATGCGATGGCGCAGACACATGATACAATGAGGCAAGTCTATTTCCTGTTTTTTCTTAATATTTCACGCATTTTTATAAGATGTAAAGCAGAAATATAGAAAAGATAATATTAACTTAATTTGTTTCAATCGTTATAATATTGAATAGCAAAATTCTTCATTCTTCTCAGATGAATTTGTTTAATGCTTATTAAATATCAAAACAGCATATTATTTTAGTCAAGTATTAGAGTACCTACTGTGAATTTTTGCTAGCTTTAAAGCATATTTTACTGCGTTAAAATTGCTCCTATTTTTTAACGGAAATTACTCCTTAATGGTGGCGCAGCTTTCTACAGTTACGTGATAGCGACCAATACAAAATTGCTCATACAACGTTGTTGCAATTATCTTCACAAGATATTCTTCTGTGTTTTCCTGGTATAAATCGATTAATTTCCAACATTCCTTATCTGAAAACGTAATCTGTTTTATGGGTTTTTACATTTTATTATTCAACGAATGGCTACTCCGATAGTAAATATAAAAATATTCTTAAATACAGTAACTATTGGTAGAAAAATAAGCTATGCTATCGAAATATAGTAATGTTTTACATAGTTAGAGCCTAAGCAGTGCAAACACGCTTACCAAATAATCGCTGTTATAGCAATCAACTGCTGTACGGAGCCATGTTGTCAAAATGATCTGTACTAAAACACTTCCTTGTATTTGGCCAACTACAGTGTAAGATTCATTTCATTTTACCATTTCAGTATCAAAACAAGTGTAAACATTGAGAACACGATTAACCAAAAACCAGTTAAAGTTTATGCCCACGTTCTTCAGATTGATTAGGAAATCAGAATGATTGGAAAGATTTTTGCGTATTGGATACTGATTTAAACAATTAAATGTTGCACCAGTGAAGTATGCAATTACTAAAAGCTGTCCCGAATCTTTGTGTTATTTTTTATGTACAAGTATATGTATCTACATTAGCTGTGGATTCTTACTGCAAGTAGATTATAGCGAGCATATGTTCCCACCAAAATAAAACAAGAATCTAGACAAAGTTACTATTTATTTATTTCTTTATCCATAACCAGATTTATTTATTTTACTTATATTAGAAAATTCTAAAACGAAGTTAGCGAGAACTAATCGCAAGAATTGCCAGGGTATCAATTAATGCGCACCTAAAATTAACAGTAATTTTGAACATTTAAAATACACGTCATATCCTATAAGGATAAATATTTTTTCTGGAAATTGTGTTTCAAAAACTCCTCAACTGATTTAAAGTAACTACTACTGATTCAAAATTTCACAAAAACCTAAACGTGCCACGTTTTCTGCTGTCATACGTTCTGAATCCTATAATCCAAAAATATCAAAACAAACACACTGAATACTCATTTTCAGGTAGGTCATGTAGGTTTCCCAGGGCAATACATCATCGATTACTTACACTTATAACACTATGCATTTCATATCACTTGTCAAACGGTCAAACGCGTCGTTTCCCGTAGAATCGATTCGGAATATCGAGACTGAATTCTCGCATACAGATATACTCGCACAACAAAATGACACTAAGAGAAGTCAGTTAGCTTTCAGGTGGTATTGGCAAGCAACCAGGCTATTTTCGAATGTTAAGTACAGGGAAAATTCGCAATGAAACGTCGTCGTACGTAAGGAATGAAACCGTATGTGGCAAAATGGTTTATTACCCCGCTAGAAGATATGTTTGACGTGTTCTAATAATATCTTTACGAATGTATATGCGTTCACGATGCATTTCGAAGTTTTATAGTGGAGCATAAATAACAGATTGTGTATCATATTATTTACTGTTAGATTATAATACGTGCCATACGCCCGAAATTTGGTATTTACTAACTTTTATCGGTAATATAAACGACCAATGCGTGTGTTCTTACTATTTCACTAACACGAACGCGTATAACAACAGAACTATAAATGTTTTATTGCTAATATTCGGGTTATGTGCAGTAATATTTGAAATGCTATTGGTGAAAATCGTTTAACATTTTAAGCTCGTTAACATGGGGAAGTTTGCGGAAGCTTTAAGGCTTATTATTATTTAATATTGGAATTACCGTTAAGCAAAGTCCACGGGAATGTTCTACAACTCCAAAATACATTGTCCATTTGAACAGGAGGAAAATTTACGCAGTAACACGTTTTCAACTTTCCATGAAGCAATTTCACACTTTATAGTCATTGCGTTTTATTACTATTATTAAAGTTATGTGTATGTTGGACGTATTACACTTATGTTTGGACAACGAATATAACATGCATATAATTGTTGATAATAATTTTCGAAATATTGTGCACGGAGAAAATAAAATAACAATGTAATATGATAAAATACGTGACAGCAGTACATTATATTAAACCCAATTATAATTTTTGTTAGCGATTACATATTTCATTGAATTAAATAAACATATTGTAATTTTTAGTATAAATTGTTCTTATTTTAAAAATGGTATGTGCTATTTACATATATTTATATGAAATTTCTTTACTGAACTTATACACTTTGAACTTCCAAATGAACACCTTTGTGCAAAAAGTGTCTAAGTGACATTTAATGATCTTTCTTACTTCTCAAGTGAAAACCAGGGATATTACTTTTCAAGAATTATCAGTTTTTTTGTAGTAACTGCAGTGCTTTATATATATAGATGTACGAAGGTAGATTGAAAAGTTTCCGGAATGACAATGAAAACAAAATAAATCGGTTTCATGTTATGTTTTATTTTTCAATACAATCCCATCGAAGCTCAACACACTTGGTTCAACGTTTCTCTAGCTTCTCGATTCGCCCCCGAAAGTGACTTTCTTCGAGGTTCCCAAACGAGTCATTTACAGCCTCTATCAGTTCTTCATTCGACCAAAATCTCTTTCCACCCAGAAATGTTTTGAGTTTCGTTAAAGTCCGACGGTGCCAAATCACGCGAATATGGTGGATGTAGAAGGATTTCGAACTTCAATTACATATATCAATTTTAGTTGAGCGATTGCACTTGAATGAGCGGATGCATTGTCGTTGTTTTTTCTTGACCACTAGCGGACGTTTTTCCTGAATTGCTGCTTTCAGTTCGTCCAAAAGTGTTGTATAATACTGGCCAGTAACAGTAAACCGATGTCATCACCTTTCCAGCCGAGTGAATGGTCTTGCCTTCTTCGGAACCGATTCACCGCGTTCAATCCACTGTTTTGATTGCATTTTTGTTTCTGGTGTGTAGTGATGAATCCCGGTCTCACCCATGGTCACGAATCGTCTCGGAAACCGTTGGATACCTCGTAAAAACTTCCAAACAATCGGCTGAGGTTCGAGCTCGAATGCGTTTTTGGCAAGCTGTCAAAACCATGTCATGGATTTTATCTACAATTTTTGGCGTGGTAGCCGTTTTCGGATGTCCTGAACGTGGTTCATTACTTGTATGCGTGCGGCCACGCTTGAATTCCAAAACCCAAAAACTCACGGTGGAAAATGAAGATGATAAATCCCCAAGAACGGCATCCAACCTTGATTCGATTTCCGTTGCGGTTTTCTCTTCCAAATAGAGAAATTTAATGATCGTTCGAACTTCGTTTTTATCCATAATTGGAAACACAGGAAGGTACTTGAGTTCAATGCTTGCCAAAATCAGACTATTTGACAGATCGATTTGACATTTGTAGTCAATTGATATGAAAGAGTTGTCAACACAACGCAGCAGCAATTTCGGAAACTTATCAATCTACCCTCGTATTTCCAGCAAACTTGTACTGACTTATTCCATTTCAGCACCGAACCTTAACATGGCCTCTTCTTCATACTCTCACGTAATCTGGTCCTTCCATATTAAATTCTTCGATCAGTACTTTGAATTGGAGGGACCTTAACTACGCCATTCATTTTGATCAAATCTAGTTCGTTGAATTATCCTTTAATTTATTGGTCAGTAACAAACTGTTTCGGCCCAAAATTTTCCCATGAACCTCAAGCACAGCATCCAACACCTAAAGTTACGCTGTTACGAAATTACGTCATATAATTACCAAAGGTAGACTTGGCAATATCTCCAGACTGCTAAAACGATTCTGAATGCAATTCGCATAGTACGAGAGGACCACCGTTCATCCTCACCGACAAAGAATGTCTGCATCACCTACAGGTTCTTTGATCCCGCACGGCGGCGTTCTCTTACCCTTGTTCTCTAACTATTAACACATATGTAATTATACACAATATATATCCTGTTCGTGCCTGAAGCGAGGGACCCCTTTCAATGAATTTTTTAACCGTGTGCAAATATAAACTTTAATTTATGAAGTCGCCTTCGTTTCATTGCCCGCGTCCGTCCGCTTCGGTCAGGTACAGGCCGTTATAGTTTAGGAAACCGCGCCCGACGCATCCTCTTCTCTCGTTAATACGTCCCCGGCCCGAAGATCCTAGAGTCAAATTATAGGTCTGTTCATCGGCGATGACAGAGGGTTGCACGTGATTCATATCGTCCCCGATGCCGACCTGATTAGACCATCAACTAAACAGATAATAAAGGCGGCTTCTTGTAAACACGTACGGACGTTGTACGCTATCAAATTCGTGGTGTAAAATATTGAATCACGTCACGTGATCATGTCCGGAGAAGCTGCCGATGTAGAAGGCAAAAGACTAACACCCTGCGAGGTATGAAATTAAAGGAAAGATGACGTTTTGGTTTGAGAATGCAGAAGTTGTGGTAGAAGTTATTATGCAAATAATAATAGTAATAATATTTTTTATTGCCTAAGAGTTGACTAATGGAAACAAAACCTATTGATAATAATAGTGCAGTGATGGAAAGTTTATTCTCAAAATTATTACATATAAGACCACAACATCAAGGGCCGGTTGTATAAACGCCAATCAAAAATTTGATGATGGTTAAATCCAGTTAACAATCATCAAGTCATAGAATGCGTTGCTCAAACGCCAATCCGTTGATCACCACATTTTTCCTAGAAGACCCAGGATTTTTCGAGACAAGAACGATCCTCTTCAAAGATACGAAATCGACTTTAAACAAGGGTACAGATTTTCCAAAAATATTACGGCAATTTTGAATCGGATTGGAGACCATTTAAATCCAGAAACACCAATTGAAAGATGCTTTGGAGTTTTATAACATTCCATTTCCAACATTGTCGATGGGATTACGATTGAAAATTGAAACCTATATGATGGTAATTGTTGCCTGTGCAATTCTGCATAACTTAGCTGTTATTTATAAAGATCACTTCATTTTGAATTTGATGATGATGGTGATAGTGATGATGAAAACATAGCTGCTGGTTGTCTGTAAGGAAATTTTGCGATGGGAACTAATCTTGTAAACACTGTACTTTCTGAAAAAAATTAATAATTATTAATTATTATAATATTTTGTATTTAAACTAAAATTAAAACTAAAAACCACTTCTTTATTGATAATGACATTAATTATTGTTAAGTTTAGAAGTTTGCGAGAGGTCATTAATGTAAATATATGAAAGTAGCGGTGCCAAATGCGGCCCTTATGGTACACCAGTCCTTACAAGACAATTAAATGTATACTTTTGTAGCAATCATAATACAGATTTTGAATGTGAGACCAACAGTGAAGAACCTACAGGGATTCGGATAATTACCAATGGAGCTAGAAGCTTTGCTACTGAAATTAATACATATTAAAACTGTAAGAAAACCAATTAGACTTTACAATTCAAGAGGGAAAAGTAAGCACCTTTAGTTTCTATCCACCACTCACGTTTTATATCTGTTTATGCTTTTCTTTGTAAATGGCAGCATTTCCGGATGTACATTTTCTAATTCAGTTGGTCATTTCCTTTTAGTCTTTACGACAGATTTATATGAAACAAAGTACAATCTTCTTGAAACTTATTTTTAGTGACAAGTTCTTCTAGCTTGCCCCCAATCAAACAGTCTCCGATACGAAGTTCCTTAAAAATTGTATTTTATGCTATTTTCTTGACAGATTTACAGAGGTATGTATGCAGTTAATTTTCAATTCAATCTATTGGAAAATAAACTACATGTGCACATGTACTTATAATTTCGGCATCTTCGTAGAAGTCCAAATGTAAACCCAATGTAAAATGAATGTTTTTCATTCTATAGTATACCGTGAATACATGCCCTTACATCTTAAGCTCAGTTTTATATTAATTTGACTGGAATGATGATCAGCTTAGTAAAATATACGAAAGCCAAAGAGGAACTTTTTTATTTTGTAGGCGAATTTAAAGACTTTTAAAATGAAATAACTGCTTTTGAAATATTATTTCTACGCTTTATAATATATTATCAATTATAAGCATTTGATGTCTTAACATAATAATATAGAAGTATTGCTAATGGTGCAAAAAACGCATCAAAACAGAGTTCTTAAAATAAAACACATTTAGTGTTGACCTACTTTAGAAGTGGTACAAACTTCTTTCAAATTTTTGAATTTATATTTAAACCTAACGCTGTTCCGCATGAATGAATCACCTCAAGAATGCGTTCTGAATGCTTCAGGGTTCACACGCGTTATATATATTTACAAATACACCACTAAAAAGGAACATTTGTTGCTCCAATTTAAAGATTTCATCCTATTGTTATACAAATGAGAAAAGAATGTGTTTCAAATATCCCACACGTTCGAAAAAGCATAGCTCAAAGAAAAATAATTATTCTGACAGGATCGTTCACTGGTTATCAATTTTATGTCAGAATTTGTATAATTGGATTTTAACAGCACACTATCTACAAGTTCTACCCCTGTCATTGAGACATAAAGGCAATTTACGACTGAATTATTACGTTGGGTCCAATGCTATATGTCCGTAAAACGACATTAAAACTGTATCATAAAATTATATATACATAGGATTACTTTTTAATGCTCGAATATTATTATTTTTTTTAAGAAGTAACCATGCAACGACAATAAAAGGATTTTAAAAAATTCCATTAATGATATTATGGAAGTCGGCGTCTTTGCTTTCTTTGTGATAGCAAGAAGCTTTTGGTGAAGGAGTTGAAGAACTTTAAGTAGGTAAGTATAGATTTTAAATTTACTTTACTTTAATATGATATATTAAACATTATATAAGGTGTTTTCAATATTAAGGTTAATTTGAGCTAAAATCAAGTATTAACTGTAGGTATTAGCCAAATGGGCTGTGTGAAATTCATTCTAAATGCTTCTGTTTATGTATCAGTCGTGCAAGATAAGTTTGTGATATTATTCCTATAATAATGTGTTTTTACTGTTAGTAACTAATTTGCACAAATGTAATCTCCAAGGGTTAATAACTTATGTTGACCTTTCGTAAATTCCCGGGCTGACAGGTCTATACAGGTTCGAGCGTGTTCAAACTTCATTGCGTTATAGTTGCACATGTGTGAGGCGTACACTATGTATATTACGATTCGAAGAGTAGCAATTTTTAGTAACCAACCAGACGTGACTAATGCATGAAAATGTCTCAGGTAACGAAAGTTGAGTATCGCGCGGTCATTAAATTTTTAACAAAAGAAGGGCGTACACCTAATCACATTAAACAACTTTTAGACAATGACGTTTATGGCCATTTATCTCCTTCATATAAGCAAAAAAGTGGGCAAAATATCTCCGTCTGGGGCAAGAATCCCTTGAAGATGATGAGCTCCCCGGTCGGGCCAATTGAGCTGATAACGCCCCAAAACATTTCAATTATTGAAGAAATGGTATTAGCAGATCGTCGTTTGAAAGTGGAGGAAGTAACAGTGATGTCTAATATTTCTGAAACAAGTCTTCGTCGAATTTTTCATAACCATTTGGGTATGAATAATATTAATGCAAGCTGGGTGTCGCATCTTCATTTTGCTCTCCAACGTGAATGTCAGGTTGAATATACGCGCTCGTTTTTAAACATGCGCGGAGACTATCCGAAACCAATTTTCGAGCCCATTGTTACAGGAGATGAGACAATGATTCTGTATTATGATTCTCTATCCAAAAAGTAATCGATGGAATAGCGGCAACCCGATAAACCTCGTCCCAGAAAGGCGAAAGTCGTTCAATCAACGAAAAAGGTGATGCCCACAATATTCTGAGATTGTGAGGGTATTTTACACATTGACTTTAAACAATGCAATACAACTGTCAACAGCCCATATTGTGCATCTTTGTTGCATAGACTGAGGGACAATATTCGTGCAAAACGTAGGGGAAAATTGACAAAAGGTGTAGGATTATTGCACGACATTGCACCCGTCTATACTGCCGCTATTTCACAAGCTGCTATCCGCGAATGCGGCTTTCAAGAATTGGAATATCCACCGCATAATCCGGACATAGCTCCAAGTGATTATTATTTATTTATGAAGGAAAAACTTGAGGTTATTTTTAAAAGGATATAGAGTTATTAATTGACCGTTGTAATAAATGTATTGAAGTTAGGGGAGACTATATTGAAAAATAAAAATTGTTATATTTTAGCAAATTTATTTTTTCTATATCAGGCCGAAATTTATAGCGCCTACCTGAAGGCGCCTATCTGAAGTATTCCATAGATATTTTACTCTCAACCTCTTGCCGTAAAGAGTGAAGCGGAGTTAATTATCCTCCAACATGCGAATAATGACTTGAGGTTGTACCTGACTTATTTGAAAAATCTGTCTCTTGGCTCTGATAGGATACAAACCTATAGTGCCTAATTTTACTCCAGTAAGGAACAGCCCATCTCACCACTGGGCTACTGAGCTTTACTAACAAGGCAAGCTATACGATATCACGCAGACTAAAATGTCACCATTCTTCAAAATTATGTTTTAGATGTGTTTTCTCTTAAAGTGGGTAACCTGTAAGTAATTTATAAAAACTCTGAAACAAGTTTTCTTGCTTAAAAATGTCCTAGAAACTATTTTTTGGATTTTGAATACTTTAGCCGCCGAAGTTAATTTGGATGTTTCAACGTGTAAAAGTATCCTTGTTAACAATACTAGTATCCTGATTTACATTTTGAATATCATAGAAATGAAAGCTTGAGGTACTTTTAAACTTGGCAGGAGCATACCATTTAAACAGAATAATTGCAGCTAATATTCAAAATAAAAGAAACAAAATGTTCAAATCATTAATTGTAAGTCAAACTTACGTCAAAATATCTCATTATGCAAGGTTTTTACCGTATTGTAGTCGGTATTTTATGTCGTTAAGCGTAATTTGGTTCCAGACAACATGTAATCGCTATTATGAAATTCCTAGTTATGAATAATACCATCAATTTCAACATTCAATATTAAGTTTCATTGACTCACAATTTTTTTATTGTTACTAGATTCTCGAGGACGTTAATTAGGAGAGTACATTGAATAACTCTACCGTTAGTGTGCTGCTTAACATTAAACAAATAGATGTAATAATAATGACTCACGCTTTACAATAATTCAATAAATAGTGAAAAAGGTGAATTGACTATATAACTAGGGATTAAATATTTTGTGGGCGATGAATTCGAGATTTGATGGAAGCGTTCGTTGACACTTTCTTCTTGCATTTGCTTGCTAATTTACAATAAAATAATGCATTTTGAGAACACTACAAGTTAAATAATATTTGAATATTATTATATATTGAAATGTTAAATACGGGAGAAAATTTTATTTATTCTAAATTAATTAATTATATTTACGGTCTGTAGGCGAGGGAGTGCTCCTAGATACTCCTTCGATAGTTTAAATTAAAAATTGACACCGAATATTTACGTTTTACATGAATTAGTTAGAAAAGAGGAAACCAACCACAAATTGTGATGTTTCGATATAAAGATTATGTTTAGATGTTACCCGCGTATTTTTAAATTGCCAAACTTAACTCTCACTTCGAAATTAACATTGAATTTAAGCACTAGAAACTTAGATTCTCAAGACACTTAGTCAAACATCTGATAAGACAACAATAGTTCGACCTAAACTGAGAAATTCTAAGCATCCCCTGACTCCTTTGTTCGCGATAGCGATTCTTTGATCATTGCCAATTAGGATATACCTTTCAAATTACAATTTGATATTAAATTTCAATTATATTTTCTTATTCTAAAAATAGTACAATGAGTGCCATGCAAGGACGCAACTGAAAGACTGACTGTATGCTATCCGGGTTAGGAATGAAGACATAAGTTTTTCGAAATAGTTTTTATTTATTTTTCTATATTATCTCCTTTCAGTAAGATGCGCTTTTCCTAGCGTCCTTGCTATTTTTCAGTCTCTTCAAAATAAGCTTCTGTCTCAGTAATGACCACTTCATTTGGGCAGAATTTTTTTACCACCAGCTAAATTTTCATATTGAAAAATAAAAAGAAGTCGCAGGGGGTCAGGTCAGGCGAGTAAAGAGAATGGAGCAATAATTCATAGCCTAATTCACGCAATTTGGCCGCCGCAATTCCGAATGTGCGAGCTGGTGGAATAAAATTATTTTCTTTTTAAATGGCGCCGTTTCTCCTTCAATTTTCAGTCGAATCGGTCCAACAATTCCCTGTAGCAATATCTCGTGATCGTGCGCTCTTCTTCAAAAGGTCAATGAGGATTATCTTAGAATCCCAAAAAATCGTGGCCATAACCTTTCCGGCCGATAGGCCATCTTTGGAGCAGATTCGCCTCGAAAACTCATTGTTTTGACTGTCGCTTCATCTCAGGCGTATAGTAACTATCCAGGTTTCATCAGCGGTGACGACATGACGCAAAAATTCTTGCGGATTTCGCTTATCGAGATCCAAACACTGCTTCAAAAGTGACGGTCGTATTCGTTTATTATCCACTGTTAGCAGTCACGGCACCTATCGGGTTGGCGGTTTTCTCATTTAACTTTAATGTAAAGTATTAATTGCCGTTCCATACGATACACTTAGGCCCCTTGCTACTTCGTGCACTTTCATCATCAGCAACCACATACGGTCACATTTGAACTCGATAAACTAATATCTAGCAATTGTAGATGATGAAGAGTCCCCAAAGACAAAATCCAAACCCGCTTTAATTTCTTCATATTTTTCCATCCAAAACTGAAAGCGAATTACTCCACGATACTGTTCCTTTTCTTATGTAAATGACTTTTGAAAGATGGCAGTGCACGATAGTAATGTCAAAATCCCTAGGTAATGCCATCTATCTTCAAACACGAGTATTTATTGATCCAATCTCGTAAAAACAATTTCGATATGCTGCTGAAGACTCTAAATGTATTAAATTGTCTTGCTACTTTAACTAGTAATCGACGAGTTTTCAGCCCAGAGCATAAGACACAGGCGTTTGATGTGCTCTTTCAAAATGAACTTATTGTTAGTGTTAAAAAGGCACGCAGACGAATTAGGTATGTTTGGTTTTGTCGTAATTTTGGAAGTTTCAGTTATTGTGTAGTAATAATATTATCCCAGATAGTTAATAAAAACTTATACGAAGACTTTAGATTATTTTTCCTTCTCTAGGGGTAATGCCTATATAGATTTACTTCACAACTACCATACATCCTCTGATAGTTTATTTCTCTTATTTCCAGTTTATTTGTACTACATTAGACATTAAAGAGTAAACTATTCGGAGCTTCAATCAATTGCAACGGAAGTAATAGTCGGCACATGTAAATAATGACAAGAATAAATAAATTAGGATAATTCGCACAACAACCACCTACTTACATTAAATGCGTGTACTGAACTAACATTTGTGGTGGAGATCTGTGGCCAGAAGGCAATTTAGCCGTTTTAGAGTGACCTCTTTTTTCTTTTGAAGGTTGCAGTTGCAGTCAAAAGAACGATTAATTTTATTGCCTAGACGTTTACAGAGGTGTACCGCAGATGAGGCGGCGCTGTCGAATAAGTTGTTAAATAGATATCGGCATTTTTACAGTTTCCGAAGCAGAATAGTTCTTTAAGTGCCCGTTTCCTTTCCGAAGGAGATCCAATGAGACCGATTTCTTTAATCGTAAAAAATTTAAACAATGGCCACACACACGGGCAAACGTAGGTAACCGATCCACTAGTGCACACTTACATTTAGGGGCGAGTATCCGTGTAGATTCGTTTATGATGAATCTTGTAGTCGCTTTAGGTACCTCAATCATAAAACCCCTTCAGCGTGTATTAACTGGTTTTTAATTTATATTTTAACAGATTATATTGTATCTTTTGACTTTGAGTGTTTGGCGGTGCGCCGTGCCGAATTATTGATGGGATTGCTCGTGAAAATGAAGCCGGCTTATTGGTAGCGACCAGGTGTGCATGTTTGTTTCATTCGCTCCTTTTTGATCATTTTCTTCGAGTCCGTTTCAATGGCGACCACGAAATTACGATGCAGTCAATGCCAAACAAAGGTGGAACTTGTAGCTTTTTGTATTATTAATCTAGTGGTAAACTTTCAATTAATCCCTTTTTTATAGAGATAACAGTGCCCAAATGTGTATTTCTGAAAAAAAAAAACGTGCGTGTTAATAGTTATGTTTTTTCAACTGCTGTTCTTAAAAACAAAGAAATCTATAGGTTTTGTTGAACCTCTTCTCTTTGTCCTCCGCTCTGTTTGGTATGTTAACCCTTAATTAGGCTAGCGGGCTTCCCGATAATGCAGGCAGTTGATATTCAACTACACAGAGAGGAAAAAGATCTTGACTCAAACTAATATGCATTCAGTCAACCAAATTGTAATTTTAAATGGCGGCAAAGACATATTTTTTTAAATCAAAGAAATAATTTTTTGACATTCTTATTTAATTCAAACATGTGATCTCTTGAAACAAGTAACCTCAAGTTTGATTTCAAAACATATCTGTTTGATTTAATATACGTAATACGTTTGATTCAACAACACAGTTATATCTTTTAAAGAACTTCGTCAATTTGAAACATATATATTCTTCTTTACCATTTATTTGACTTCACCATTCAATGGCGAACGTTCCTAAAATGGGAACATACCATAAAATCTAATTCTTATTGAATTAATCATATTATTTGCATAACATTTTTATGTGTCTTAAAATATACATAGATGTAAACTTTTCTTATTGTTAATTATACAAATTATATGTAAATAATACATTGATTAATACAATAAAAAATCGATTTTAGTATGTTCCTATTTTGGGAACGTTTGCCATTAAAAGGTTAGATAAATATGTATGCTTAACAAAATATTTCTGCGGTTTAAAGTATGCTGTTACTTTGACAAATATATTATTCTGTTGATATTATCACTCCACTGAAACAGTTAGTACGATAGATGCTTCCCTTTTTTTAGAGAAGAAAGCATCTATTTATGAGCACGTAGAGTAACAATGTGCTAAAAATACAGAAACTTTTAAAAACCTTTGTTAACATTGTGGATAAACTAAGTACATAAAGAATAAGCATTATTAATCTCCATTTTGTAGTGACGCGGTGCTTTTACTCATGTAAACAAACCCCAGCTCTATAAAATACTATTAACTTCCTCCATTACGTTAAGGTGACATCAAGACCTTCCTAAAGATCTACGTGGTCGTAAACAAAAATGGTGAACCTTAAATCTTGCAGATTTCCTTCAAGTTTCTTCTAGATTACTGAAATTTCCCAAGAACCTGTAAAGTGAATCTAGTTAGGTTAGATTAGGTCTCGACGTCGAAGTTGTAACTTGATCTTAACAATATTAATAACATCAATGTTAGGTATAGTGCGCCGATAACATTAAACAGACTGTAGCAAACGTATACGTATGCGTAACTTTGTAATTATATACGTAGCAAATTATGTCGATAAAGATGACGTAATCACAAAATAACTTGAGTGCTATGTGTACAGATACATAAAGATTAAACTGATACTTGTACTACTTTTGTTTGCAAAGAATATTACAAAACTTACTACCGCGGTAATCTTGTAGGAATCCTGAGAATCGCGAACGAGTGACAGGGATAACTGTATGGTTGGGTGCTGAAAGAATGCTAGGTATTATGACAAAAAGGGTAGGAGATAGAACAGCAGATACCTCATCGGACATGAATGCAAACAAGTCCTATCACTTGCCTTTGCTGAAATACTTGTTATATAGAAAAAGGAGGAAATGTATTAATAATTGTTAAATGTGTGGTGAATTGAATCGCAATTCATTTAAACTGCTAGTTGATGTTACTGGCCTTGAAAACGATATCGGCGAGATTTTTGTATTTTTGATTCACCAAACTGTGACAACTATTTTATTATGTTTCTTTTTTATACAGAAATTTTAACGTTAGTTATCCATTGGTAAAAATATATAAATTCATTATCCTACCTACCTATTATTTTCATCATTTACATCTCACCACTTACAAACCACCATCCCACATAACTTAAACTAGGATTACGATTGGGATTGCCCTGCGTTCACTCAACAGAAATTGCCGACAACGCGCAAAGCGCACATATTTGTTTGACTCAACAAAATTATGTCAAATAAAAATGTTTGTACATTCCGACAAATTCAGTCTGTTGTTCTTAAAAAATGTGCTTTCACTCAAATAAAGCTTTGTTGAATTAAATGAATAATTTCAAAGATATATATTTGTTTGTTTCAAGAACTCTTTTTCTCCGTGTATACTTCGTATTCCTATAAAGCTTTGACAGTTTAGTATACTTCCTGTTAGAAGAACTCGTTTTCAGGTAGCTTCATGAAAACAAAAATCTATTGACATTTTCACCTCATGCCATCAGCAGTGTGACTAACTTGCTAAGTTTCCTTTCCTTCATTTTTATAATTTCCATTATTTAATGAGGCAAGTTAATAAATCAACATAACCTAACCTCCAAAGAGTGAATTGGAGTAAATTATTATGTTATGAACAATTATTGCATCCTTTCTGTAAGCAAAATGAAACGTCGATTTTTTCTGAGACACGCGGCAATTTTGGCAAGTATGCAAATGAACATCAGAGAAAATTTGCAATTGATATCAAGACCGCTCAAACAAAAATTGAATGTATCTGGATTAACAGAAAAGCAAATTCTGTGCTTTCCAAAACAAATGTAACTCAGAAGATGTGATATTTTTGCCCTAGAGAGAGTGGTAAGGAAAAAAAATGTTCACGTATCGATTGTCAACAAAACAATATATCGTTGTGATAATCATTCAAAAGTGTATTTATTTTTATTTACTTACATTCAAGTGAGGTTGTTTGCATTCTCAGTTGCATATGGTTTGCGAAGCGAAGCAGTGGATTGATCCATGGATTTTCCCCAGGATTAGTTTTTCCTCCTTATCGTACACATGAAAGTAAGACCCATTTTTTGTAAAAAAAAAAATAATTTTTGACAAAAATTTAAATTTCAAAATTCTTGGAGTGAGCTTAAGTTATAGATAAATATGAAACTGTATCTACAATAAAGTACAAACATCCTCTACTTTGAAAACTACTAAGATTTAAAGAATGAATATACATGTTGAACTTGATTTGGAAACGACAGGGCAGGACACTAGTTGAGAAAATCGTACATCATTGCTACCTGAAGAACTACAGCGTGTAGTTAAAAATTCATTAATTTGGCCAAATTAAACAAAAAATTTGAATTTGAATTATCTTTGTTTTCATTAGGTTTCGAAATTAAATTGTTAATGAAGATATTCTTCTTTTGTAAAGAAATTATAAAATTTGCATCATATATGTACTTCTGTGTTTTGTGTTAAATTGAAATTCAAATAATAACCTTTTTTAAGTTTAGATCATGATGACCTAGTTAAGTAGTCTGGCACAAAATTGTTTTTGCCTAAAATATGTTTTATATTAAAATTAACATTTTAAATTGAGGAGTACCGCCTGTAGATTCTCTTGTTTCCGTTTATTCTTGTTCTTAATAAGAAAGATAATGCCATGTTGTCGGTTTCAATCAACATAGTTTCCTGATGGGTAAAATTTCAACTTGATATAGAATAAATTACTGAATAAAACTCTTTGTTCAAAATACTGCAGTTTATTTGAGAATTACTCAAGTTCTTAAACATAAAAGCAATGGGTTGCAAAAATCCTGGATTAAAACTCCTCCTATTGCATCATGGGATGCATCTGTTCTCAAAATAAAACTTTTATTAAAATCTCGATGTACTAAAGCCAAACCATTACAAAATTAATTCACAGATGGAAGCCATATATATTAATTACAAATTTGTTTCTGAATCCACTTAATCCGTTTACAAAATTGAACTTCGAATTCTAGTACATTTTCTAAAAATTTATCAACTTCCTAGGTATGTATAATGCTATAAGATTTTGCGTGTTTTTTAAGACTCATACTGATGTGTCAAAGTTGTCAACAATTTTAACTACAAAAAAAGTATTCCAGATCATCAATATCTAAGATCTAGATTGACATCCTATTAAATCATAAAATATGTTAATCTTATATTGATGCAATCAGCTACCCGCCCAGGTATTGATTTACATATATTACAGAAAAATATAAACATCTATATTACTATTATAAAATATAATGATCATCAAGCACAGCATCCTCTGTAATATTGATTACAGTCCCTTAATAATAAATTTTTTACAAGAAATTAGCGTAGTATTATGGCAAGAATTTTGCCAATTACTAACTAATTAAAGGCAAAGAAACAAAGAAAAATGTATACCAAGTAATGACTCGGATAAAATTTCCATCCCGTGGGAGGTACGTGGGTCGACCCCTATTATTTCAAGCATTAAAAAAATATGTTCTCTGTAATTTAATAACCTCTTTAATATTCACGTATGACAACGGCAGAGAATACAACGCAATTTTTTTGCATGAGCAGGATTCGTCATAAACTTTATAATTTATAATTATGTACATACGAAGATATATGTTTTTCCTCTGTATCTCGTGGAGAATATTGACAATTTTAAGCTTATGATGCCAATAAACAAAACGTTTTTTGATTCATTTATACACAGAAATGTTTTCTTGGTCCAATAGACCATAATTCCCTGGAAATAGTTACCTGAAATAAAAAGAATACCTATACTTGAAAGTAGTAATTGTATTTATAATCCCTATATTCTATTTTTTATGTAGTTCGTACGTCAATTTTGGTGTGGAATCTACAATAAGCTTAGATATTATGTCTGTCGGATAAACAACATATTTTTGAAACTTTCATCTTAATTAGGTGCATTAAGCCTGATATTGTACCTCCTGAAATAAGACTTGCTGAGAAAGGTAATCCAACTACAGAGGTACGTGTCTGGATTGTTAATTATTATTATTGTGGTAGGAATCCACATCTTATTTCGTTCTCGTTCACAGCACTAACCACTACCAGCTAAAATAGAACATGTTATTTTAACAGGTAACTTCTTGTCTGAGGTATTTAAAATAATTAATTCAATAACACAGAAATGGAATATATAAGGTATTCAAGTATTCTTAACTCAAGTAACCAAAATTCTAATGATTAGTAGTTCTTCATGTTAACGATTGACACAACAGCAATGTAGATACTTATCTAAGAATAAAAAGATTTTAATAATCTTGGTTGTAAATTTCATCGAAATTATAACCTGCGATCTAATAACTGGCATTTGGTAACAACAATTTTACAAAAGTTTTGCAAAAAGAAAAATCAATAACCTTGTCAAAATTGAGGATTTATGTTTAGATAGTTAAACCAAAATAAATAAAATTTTGTTGGTTAGAAGGGAATTTGCTACCCAAAACAATATTTTTCAGATTTGAAACATTTTCTACAGACAATCGTTTTATATGTGAAGATCCCTTTTAGAAGTGCGGATGGCCCGGCCCGGGCCACGGACCAGGCTGGAATATTTCAGATGCGGGCTGAGCCGCCCTTTTTTAAAATAGGACGGGCGGCCCGCCAAGCGTATTCGGTCCGCAAAGCTCGTTTGGCCGGACCATCCCCCTAGGCTCGACAAGCCTGTTCGCTGTTATAATAGCGAACGGGTTTCTTCGAAAAAGAATGTTCAAAATTATAATTTTGATCATTTCTTTCTGAAATTCAAACTCATTCTTCCCAAACCTTCTTTACCAGAAGACGTAATAAGTATAAATACCTTAACATTTACTACTTACATACTTTTAAATTTAGTAGTGTGAACGTTAAGTGCAGTGATAATTTGATAACGAAAAATACAAAAAATAATAAGAAATACAGTTCATACGCTCACTTGGAAGTACAGACATGTATGTCATATTTAAGGCAGTAGCAGATTTCTAATTTTTTCTGTTTTATTGTTTTTTATTATTATGTCAATATGTTCACTAGTATTAGTTACTACACTAGATGATTGCATCAGTACTAATAGCAGTCGTAAAAGTCCACGCAGTAATATTGTAATGTTTTCAAATTTTGCAATAAAAACACCGCTTTGAAAAGCATCATAAATTCATTATCGATAATTTTATACGAAAGAATGTAATTCGTAAAACTCAAGCAGTGTTGTGATAAAGAAGGTCTTTTAGTACATCCATGTTACTTTACTCTTGGTGTCCGGGTTGGAACCGCGTCGTTGTCGTAGTTTCTGCCGATGTTTCGTCCACATTTATCCACACTGCACACTGACTGGGTCAATATACAGTAACAACAGTAACAACCATGAAGATGTCCCATACGAGTGTGGACGAAACTTCCACGACCACGGAAGCCCACGTACTAGACCGTTACTTCTGATAATACAAGGCTAAACAGCTTCGACGTCAGCAGGCTGTGACGTATATATATTTAGGCCATACAAACGCCTTTACACACTGAGACCATGGCGTCGCTTGTTTATCCAAATTATATTGGTTTTAACCAAAAAATTAACGCTAGTATAGCTCGTGGTATTGGTGTAATTATTTCCGGCAAAAAACAAAGCGAGGGAAAAGGGACAGCGTAAACCCGCTAATATGTTTCTGCCTAACTGGCGTCATCAGCGCGATTCCGTACCTGTCCTTCTCCCTCGCTATTGTTTTTCACCTCACGGGTATATGTTGCCATTCTCCACGAACAGAATCATAATATATCTCCCCACGCCGCCTAACGTCGAGAAACACAGACAGTCTGGAGAATAGCGACAACAACTCGGGAGATATATGGGGAGATATATCGTGATTATGTTCGTGGAGAATGGCAACATATACTCGTGAGGTGAAAAACAATAGCGAGAGAGAAGGACAGGTACGGAACCGCGCTGATGATGCCGGATAGGCAGAAACATGCTCGCGGGTTTACGCTGTCCCTTTTCCCCCGCCTTGTTTTTTGCCGGAAATGATTCCACCAATACCATGAGCTATATTAGCATTAATTTTTTGGTTATTGTTTTCATGTAACCGTAATCCGTACTTTATTGGTGATACCTGCAGTGTTTTTCTAGTGTTGTATAAGCAATAAAAACCAGGTAACCTAACCTAAGATGGCGTCGCTTGTTTTGTTTGTGAGTTACACCCTGTAGATAAAAGAAGATATTATTTATTCTTCGACAGCTACAGATTCAAGGACCAGTGAAACTATAACTATAAGTTTAAAATATCATAGGCTTAAAAAAGATGCTATTCCAACTCAATTCCCTAACTGTCCGTTGTATTTGACAAAAAACGTGAAGATGTTATTGTTCAAATAGTTTTATATTCTTACGTTATATTTAACAAAATTATTTTTGAACACGAAGAGATGTTTTTAAATGTATGTAATAAACGTTCTGTTTTAATACAACATATTTTAAATTATATCACTAAACGTTGTCATTTTGGATACTGATATATATGTGAATGTCATATTCACAGCAGTGAACGTATTGCAACAACTATAATAACTTGTTCTACAAATACCCCACTTAAAAATGATTGTGGGAAAAGTAATGATAGATTAGGTAAAACACCACGTAATAGGAAAGATAGACTAGGTAAAACACCACATAATAGGAAATTTAAGACCTTGGTTAAATAGAATGTCTGTAAATGTTCTCGTGAAATTTCGAATAAAATTGCAATTACTGTATCATTTCACCTTAATTTCGTCCAAGTACGTGTACAATTACAAATAATAATAATTAGTCGATTAAATGTCCACCACAAATACATCTTTCACGAAAACGGTGCTCGGTTACGCGTTTGGTTTTTGCTTTGAAAGTTCGTTTTTCCTAAATAAAATCGAATAAGATGCGAAAAAGGGCACAGTTGACAACTGGCATCCTCTTTAAACCGGAAACTCTTCAAATCTTAAAAAAAAAGCAAAAAAAGAACGATTCTTTTACCGCTTAGACTAATATCGTACATGGCGATACATCGCCTAAACGGCGTGACGTCATCGAAAAGCTGTCATTCCTTATACATCGGTGATAACGACCAGGCCATTATTGTTGGATTAAAAGACTATAAATGTTATGTAATCAATTAATGCTAATATAAAATAGTGCAATATAAATCATTTTTTTTGCATTCTTTGAAGTAGATGTCGGACCAAACGGGCCGACGGGTGGATCCAGTTGGCAAACGTGACGGGCCGCGTCGAATTGACAAGGGTGTTGGGCCGGGCCGGCCCTATAAAAATCTCAAGATACCCACCTCTACTCCCTTTACTACTGCGAATATCATTATTCTTATGGTAGAAAAAGGTAGCTAAAATCTATAAATTTTGATTTACTTACATTAAAATCGTCTTTATGCTTTTGAGGATACGGTACCGTTGTCTTGGATTGTCTTAGTACTCAGTATAACTACAGAAAACATTCTACACCTATAATAATAATAATAATATATTGTAAAAAATGTTAGATATTACTTACTTATTTCGTAGACTCCCAATGGCGTGCACATAGGGTAGTGTAAGAGTCAGCGCGAGATATTACACTAATTTCACCGATATATTGACAACTGACAGCAATAACTTTTTGTAATAACCTAAATATAATAATAATTAAATGTATCATAACCTCAAAAGTGTGCAAGAGATTGACACGAAACTGATAAACTGACATGAACTTACAATTAACTATCAATTGAAGGTTTAGTGCCACCTGCACTGTGATTTCTCGGTTGATGGTAATGTTAATGTTTGACATTTTCTCAGTTTCGCACTGCACGAATTTTTAATTCGGCACTATGTCGCTACGTGACCGGTTGTATTTAATTTGTTGGTAAATGGGAAAGGAAATCGTTGGTATTAGTTGTTAAACTAGTGCTAAATATTGAACTAATTTCGCACTAATTCGTACTATATTTTCGCTGTACCCATGTGAGCGCAGCTTTAGAAAATTCTAATGCATGCTTTGGATTATGTGAGTCTCTCTTTGATTGGCATATACGTTTAAAACGCTTTTCTCAATCAGGGAAAGAATTGGCTCCACTGTGTCAATTCCAAATGGCAACTGTGCTTGCATAAATTAGTAATTAGATGATTTCTCTTTCTTGTACTATTCCCCAGAATGTTACAGAGTTGGCTGATACGTTTTGCATGGAATTATTTAAAATCCCATATCTTCTATGGGAAAGTTATTCTGTGACAAATTTAGATTTCTCGTTGAATTAATGCAACTCTCTAAAATTGAGTGCAAGCAAAAATTGCACCTACTCTGCCCTGGACAATATGTACCATTTTCTTCAAGAAATCGTAAAACTTGTTTACCTTAGAAATCACATTGATCTATAGGTTTAAGAACAAGGTCCGTTTTTCCTTTCAAAGTACCTCTTCATATAAGTACCATTGAAGCTATAATTGCAACTTTGATGATCCAAATGTTTAACTGGTACGAACAGTTTTACGTGACGATATTGTCCATCTGCTTCTTACCCGACCGCGCAAATATGTAGTAGCGGACAATTTTATTTGTACAAATGATATTTCCCGTCAATTATATCATAATGAGAAGAGTCCGCTGTATCAAATCTGATGGACGACATACTGGACCGCGTTTTTGCAATGATCGCATGAGAGCGCTGATGGCGGCCAGGTATGTCAGCTCGGTAGACGTGAAGCACCGTCTCATCGTGTGCGGCAAGATATCGTCTCCTCCATGGAAGAAGTACCGCCTTGAACATTACTAACATTCCCCGGATATTACACAACTGTCGACTCCGTTTTTTACGCATTTACCGACGTTTGCTTCTTCTTCTTTTCTCTTCCTCGGTGTGCGTGTGTGTTGAAAAATGTGAACGATGCGCTCGTATTGTGACGTATCGTATGTGTGTGTACATGTCGTCTCATAGACATTAAATATGAACAATTATTTAGTGTGTTTGTTACGGTCGGTCGTCGCATGGTATTGTTGACTAACGTTTTAGTTCTTCTTCTCTACATTTTTTTTCCTTTTTCTACCTTTTTTCCTCTACCCGCGTCGCATAGAAGAGTGGCACTGTGCAAACAGGAAGAGAAGATCTTATTTACTCTCAAGTGTGACTTTGTCGTTTTGAATTGAAGGCTGCATATTAATAAGAAAAGATTAACGATGTCTATATGAAGAATGTTCATTCTATATTTCTAATTGTATGATATGAAGAACAATCTTAACAAACTAAATTCATATCCCCGCACTCTGCGGCAAATGAATAAATTAATGAAACATGAAAGGAAAAATAATAATATTGATTTATTTGATTACGAGTAGAAATCGGTCTCATTTATCTGCCGAAGTAAAATTTGATTGCTCACAAAGGTTTTCAAATAATTTGGGCCTTTGAAAATAGTGTTACTGTCAACTAATGCGGAATGTGGCGGGTTAAAGTTTAGTAAACCAACAAATTATTTATACCTAACAATAATGGTACAAATAATAATAAACTTTATTTGCCCTACAGGACGAAGATCAAACCAGTCACTCCACCAAGTTGACGATAAAAACCTCTGCTGATAAAAACATGTGCCGAACAGGCAATTTCTGCAATACATTAGTTCTTACTGAAAAATGCAGAAATAATTGAAGCGCCAAAATATATGAGGAACGTTCAAATTTATTTTAAATAGAAGACAAACACAATCGATTTCGTTATCAACCAGCTTATACAATAAACGCGCGCTATAAAATTGTCTTCTTTCAGAGAGATTTTGGACCAAACGTTACTGTCATAACATTTTACATCTCTCGCTGCATGCGCACCATCGATCTTAAAAGTATTTCAGAAATCCTTCACCAGTAAGCTAGGGATGAGGTCACTATCAGCTGTATCCGTATTTCCTAAGCGACTCGTTAAAGTTAGCAAACCATTCTCACTTACAGGTTGAACGTCAAACCATGATATGCTGTGAAAAACATTTTCAATTGCTTGTATCGGATTGTGGAAGAAACAGAAGGAAATTTTCTAGCAGACACCAATAATTTGTTGAGGATCCTGATATGCTATCAGGAATTGTATTTGGTATGCGTGAAACACTCTTGAGTATATTACTATACCGCAAAAACTTTTTTCTGTAATTGTACTTTGGATTCTTGCCCCGTAGGGGTTACAGGCTGCTTGTATCTGTTGCTAAATCAGGCAACCTCTAAGCTTTGTGTCCAAAACTTCATTGTAAGTTAGTGTTCAATTTCTATGATAGTAAGTTTCTATTTTCAAGTTTTGCTGAAATGATGTGGTAAACTATGTACAAACCATTACAATACTCAAATATTGTTCATGGCACTGGATTAGTACATGATTTGAACAGAGTTGAATGTTACTACATTAATTTCATGTAGAAAGACAATTTTCCTGAAATCTCCAACCACCTATTTCAAACAAGTATTATGGAATGTGCGTCTCCTTCTTCTTCTTAAAGCTGTTATCATACACGTAGAGAAATGGTTTCTTATATCAAGAAGATAGACTTTCTTTCAAAAATAAATCACTATTAAAAAAAATATATTTCAAGATTATAAAAATGTTTAATATAAGAAAATAATTTTCTTGAAATTTTATTTGTATTAAATAAATATTTTCTTGGGATTAGAAAATCAAAAAGATCCAAGACAGAAAAATGTTTCTTCCAAGTAAATCATTTAGTTTTAAGTTAAGAAAGTATTCATATTACATTAACCGGTATCTTTTGAAAATGTTTATGAAACGTACGTTAAAGGTTATATCATTGTATGAGTAAGTATGGCATCTATATTCCGGTTTATGTCGCTACTTTCTAAGACAGCATGACTATACCTCTTGGTACTGGGTGACGCCAGGAAATATTTCAGTGCTATTTTTGAAGATTAGTGGCATAAACTGAGAGATGAACAGCAATGTGGACAGGAGCAAAAAGCGGTAGAGCTTTTCTCTTCTCACACTGTTTTTGCCGGGAGTGATTCCATCAATTCCATGAGCTACATATCACCATTATCTTGGTTATTGTTTCTATTGAAAATCTCTATTGATTCGGGGAAAATAGTAGACGAATCTGCGAATCAATAGAGATTTTCAAACATCCCAACAATTTAAATCGCGAAGATGGCTACCGCTTACATCACACGTGGAAATGCCAACTGATTCAACCTCTTAGCAACCGCCACGCTTCATCGATGCATAACGGTTCTGTTTCTTTGATCCATAACATTTCCGCTTCATCGACGCATAACATTTCCGCTTCATCGGCGCATAACATTTCCACTTCATCGACGCATTGCATTTCCGCTTCTTCGACGCATAACATTTCCGCTTCATCGACGCGTAACATTTCAGCTCAATTGACCCAAAACAAGCCCTATATCAACCCCTCCGGAATGAATAAATCCTCAGTCAGTGTGCAGTAACAGCTCTGAAGATGTTCCAAAAGAGTGAGGACGAAACATCGGCCAAAGCTACGACAACGACGCGGTTCCAACCCTGAAATCAAAAGTATAGTATTATATATATTTGATACAAAAAAATATTTGATACCAAAATTTACCGATAATAGCCCCAACAATTGCAACAATGTGAACTAGTTACATATATAGAGCAAATTTCAAACAATATTACGTATAATGTGAGAACTCTGGTGATCAGCTTCTCACTTATACATGATTCCAACTACTTCCTATATATACGTCTGAATGGAAATAATCAGTATCCATTAAACTGCTAATGGTTTCATAGTTACGAGGTATGGCAATTAAATAACACAGTCGGGCATTCAACGACGTAGGCATAAACTTCCACGGTTTTACTAAATGCGTAATAAGTTTCAACTCGGTCGAGTGCTTTGTGCGTGAAGTAGTAGGTTTGAAAGGTTGTGATTGAAGCGTTGTATGTCGAAAAAATGTGCGATAAAAAACTCGAACAGAGAATTGTGACAGGTGATGAAAGCTGGGTCTTCCAGTATGACCCTGAGACTCGTCGGCAAAGTCGATGGAAATTGGAGGAGAGCGTCCTCAAAAAACAAAAATGTCGCGGTCACAAAGGAAAACAATGCTCATTTGTTTCTTCGACATCAATGGCATTGTCCACAAAGAATTCGCTACGCAAGGCCAAACTGTTAATTCGGCATTCTATGTTGAAGTTTTGAAGCGGCTGTGTGCCAGGGCTGCGCGGGTAAGGCATGAACTGAAGAAATCTGGATGGATCCTTTATCACGACAAGGCGAGTTTTTAGCGAAAAAAATAATTCCAACGCTGCCTCACCCCCCGTACAGCCCAGATCTGGCACCACTGGACTACTGGCTGTTCCCAAAAATGAAAAGTCCCATGAAAGGACAACGGTTCGACTCCATAGAGGATATCCAGACGGAGACGACGACGGTTTTGCAAGGTTTAATTTCGGGCGACTTTCAGAGGTGTTTCCAGAAGTGGAAACCCCACTCCAGGAGGGTTGCTGTGAAGGAATGAATGCGTGATTATATTCAGTTTTTTATAATAAAGCTTTAATAAACAAATTCTCGTTATTTAATTGCCACACCTCGTATATTCAGCTTGGTACGACAATGACGGACCAATACAATTTGTCACCTCCTTCGATAAGAAGTAAATATAAAGATATTGCAATTAAACCCTAAAAAGCCAAGATGAACAAGAAATTAGCTAAGTTGAATTAACACAGCACCACCTCAATATGCTTCTTTAAAGATTCACTTTTGGTAAGATTAGCTAAAAATTCGTTGACGACACCATCTTCTTAGCTTCATCTTCTTCACAGGATATTATAGTGTACTATTTCTCTTAACTTAAGCTATGCAAATAGGTTGATGACTGTGTTTGGCCGCAAAGATACGTATGTTCAAATAACTAAATTTGTCTCACCCCAGGCTGTTGGTAACTGCAGGTTGTTTCTTCTTCAAGTTGGTCTGTATTAAGTTCCTCATAATCGTATGCTTCACTTTCTTTGTATATTTGTAGTAATTTAGTAGTCTGGTATCATATTCTATTATAAACAGAAGAAAATGTTTGTAAAGTGAAACTGAAAAACAGGGAACCTAAGAATGAAGTTCAGAAAATGGCTGAGGGACTGACTGGGGATCTATAGAAATAAAAAGTGTATACTTTAAAAACTGTTTCTTCAGTAAACAAATTACGTTCAATAAACTGTGTAAATCTAAACATAAAATATGTGGTGACTTGGCAACTTTAGATATCGAAGAAGCATTTTTGGCATCACACCATTGAGTTTGAAAATCTGTAAATAACATCAGGGAAGCAATAATTTATTTTATCTGATTGGCCACGTAAAATTTATATATTTTCCAGATTACGTTCTTTCTTTCGAAGTAGAATCTACATAAATTTAAAACATCATGTTCTTGTACTTGACATATTCAATTCGCTTTTTAACCATATAATTAAACATCGACAAAGGTCCAGCTACGAAATATTCAATATGTTCTTTATCATGCACGTACGACTTCGCCTGAAAATCAATTATTTTAATGAATACATGTGTTACGTGCGTTTAAATTGTATTTACATATACAGTAGGATAGCACCATCAGCTACGAATCCATGCACTAACAATCTGAATAGCCTATAAAGACGAGAAGATTCTCGGAACTGTCTCTTTACGGACTAAAATTAATCAGATCTCCTGTCGTTTTCATTATCCCGCCGGTAAAATATCGTTATTACAGATTTTTTATTATTTATCTAACATCGATACTTCGAACGGGGATTTACTTTCAATTTTAAATAAATTTGTGTACAAAACTATGCTGATGGGGTAGAAATACTTATCTTTGCTTGGGAATATATTGCAAATGTTTATACAAAAAAATTAAGTCGGAATTTTCGTTGCCTTAGCAGTTGCGACACTGAACTGGGTTTGATGTGCGTAACATTATTTTATTATACAGTGTGTCTCAGGGGACGTTGGATTGCATGGGTATCTTTGTTATTATTGGAGGTAGAATTTTGTTTAAATGTACAAAGTAGTACATATTTATGTGCTGTTTAATAATTCATTCACAATACAGTTGAGTTCAAAATGGTTACGCCGCCATCTTAAAAAAACCGAAAAGTACAATTTTCAAAATATGGTCGTAATTTCTTTCTTTTTGATCGTAATGAAAAACTGTTTTTACATGCACTTTTTTGTGTACAATCGATTGAGCTAAGTTAAATATTTTTTTTTGTCAATAGATTCATTGAAAATAAATCAAACTTAATTTTTTTCTTATGGCGGTTATATTCAAATTTTACATATTTGCAATTGGCACTGTTTTCCTGAATAATTTGATGTATAACATGTTAATTTCAAACAATCACAAATGTTAGAAATACTTTTTTTTTTTTGGAACGGAATTTTGGAGTGCGAAGAAAATTATAGGGTGCCGTGAAATAGATTTGATTCTACGAACAGCGAAATCTTGTTTTATGTCAAGTGAAATTAACTTTTAGTAATACTAAGTTTATATTTTATTTTTAGATAAAATGGCACGAGAATTTTCTACTAGAGAAAAATATGACATTTTCGTCACGTGCATTCGTTGTAATAAAAATATTGCACAAACATTCAGAAATCTTGATAAAAATTTATTGGATTATGGGGCCTTTTCTAAGAAGAAAATTCGAAGTGAACAAAGACAGCGAAGAAATAGTTTTGATGAAGAAATGATTCTTGCGTGTGTAGAAAGGAACAGTGAGATTTCGACAAGAGAAGTTGAAATTGAAATTGGTATTTCCAGATCTACAGTTTCACGAATTTTAAGGGAGAATAAGTATCATCCTTACAAATACAAAGTTCACCAAACGCTTTTTCCAGGCGATGCGATTAGGCTTATAGACTTTTGTCAATGTTATTTAAATAAAATTCATGAGAATCCTGAATTTTATAAAAAGATTTTGTGGTCTGATGAAACAAATTTTTCTAATATTGGCATTTTTAATCGCAAAAACAATCATTATTGGTTCCTGGAAAATCCACATACTGTTGTACAGCGAAATAACCAAGTTAGATTCGGTTTTAATGTGTGGTGCGGCATAATAGATAACCTGCTAGTTGCACCGAGTATTTACAATAGCATTCTCACTGCAGAAAGATATCTCCAGCTACAGTTTTTCATTACGATCAAAAAGAAAGAAGTTACGACCATATTTTTTAAGATGGCGGCGTAACCATTTTAAACTCAACTGTATTGTGAATGAATTATTAAACAGCACATAAATATGTACTACTTTGTCCATTTAAACAAAATTCTATCTCTAATAATAACAAAGATACCCATGCAATCCAACGTCCCCTGAGACACACTGTATATTAAATGCTTTTTAATAATTGCAATGACTTTCTCGTTCGAAATTATGGCATTTAACTGAATATTTCGAAAAATAAAGATAAAAAAAATGATTCTTAATTGATGCTATTTATTTATTTAAAATTAAATATTTATCTAGTTCACAAAATATAATTATCTTTTCGTTAAAATTTGTTATTTTCATCCTTTTGTTGATTTTCTTATGAACCCTGTGGAACGATTCGACAGTCCTCGATAGAAACGTAAGATCTTTCGTTTTCAAATGGAAAAGTGCCATAACGGATAGTTTGGGTATTTTAAACGCAATTTACAAATTAGGAGTGGGAGATGGAAATTTTGATAAAACATTTGATAAAATTTTGTTTATTTTCATTTTATTTACTTGTTAAGTACTTATTTAACATATTTTTCCTTTTGTTGGTTAGTTCATTCCTAACACGAAAAAATTCAAATAGCTCATAAACTAGTAGAGATAGGAAGTGATAATTAACTCTTAGAGAGAATAATAAGATAAATCATATGCGCCGATAATATACATAGTGTTCCATTTAAAATAAGTAAGTTATTGCGCCTTATTGGTCAATTTAAGTCAGTAACTTTTTGTATCGCCCTATATTACTAGCTTTACATTTTTTAAACTTTTTAAACTAACCAGAAAATTTCAACCTCGTAACTCAAACACTTTCCCAATTATTAACTTTCCATTCCGCTGTCAATTAAGCATTAGAATTCATTAAAATCCGTTTTTCTCAACAAAGTACCAAACTTTTTATTGCGCCAAATAGCTTGCCATATGTTGCACGCTGCTTGTTGGGTAGTAGTGCGTGAAACATTAGATGTACTCCATCGTACTTTTTAGCAAGTATCACATAAACTTGATAAAATAAGGGAGGTGTTAGTTTAAAGGTACCATCCATAAGTTTAAATGTACCATCCATAAAAAAGGTATGACAATTTTTAAATAATTGAAGATTTGTCTCCTAGCCAAAAATTAAAATTCTTTCCAGTCCGGCTCCACTATCAAACAGTAACAAGTTTTTTTCGGGTTCAGTAGCTGTTTTAAATGCTTTGTATGCCTCGGGTATTTCCAGTGTCATCAAATCTGTTGAATTGGCAGGAGCGGACATGGTTTGGTTGCGTTTTCCCCTGATATTTTTTTTCAAATCTCCTTGACTTGGTGATGCTCCTTGGCAAGCAACTGTTAACCCTTGGGTACAGGCATTGATGACTTGTGAGGTACTCTATACAGTTGAAGCAGCTCGTCGTTTAAGAGATCCAATTACCTTATCTGCTTCAATTTTAGCTGCAGACGCTTCATGACAATGTTCAGTCACAATTCATACGATGCTTTCTTCACGCACATAAACTCTTCCTTTGCACTGTCCCTTTCTCTCACATCGCCAAAATTCTGTACAACCGTCTTTCGACATTTCGTCAAAAACATAAGCGTAGCCATTAATCACGAATTTTGGTTTACTGCATTGAGAAGACACTGTAGATTCCATAGTGAAATGATACTCACGAATAATTCAACAAGACTAAAGTTTCAGGTCCATACTAATTGCTTAAATACACAGTTACCAACGTAATTCTTGGAGAGGGAACAATTAAAGTTTCATTATTATCATTTCAGGAATATATAATAAATTTTTAGGGTTGTTCTTGGAAGGATTTATAACGTTTGTAGATTAGATTTACTAATATTGACAAATAGCTTACAATACTGATTACAATTTAATATCCACTTACATTAAGAGATTAAAACGCAACGGGTGGCGATATAAATCTATTTACTATTAACAGTTACCTCCCTTTGGATAAATAACAATTACATTTAGTTGCACTTTTAAAATATTAAAATATTCCTTGTACTCCTTAATGTTGACAAGGCTATTTCCACATCCGCTTTAAATGTACCACTTGAATTGGTTATGTTTTTAAGTAATCAGTTTTCCTTGTATTGTAATACGACATAGTTTGGCTTCATCTTTTTCAGGAGTCTGCCGGCGAGTTGTCCCCGCAGCGAGTTGTCCCGGCGGCGAGTTGTCTCCGCGGCGAAATGTTCCTGCGGCGAGTCGGCGGCGTCGAGTTGTCCCATTCCAGAGAAGTTCCTTTAAGATTATTTCAGTCTTAATAAATGAAAACATATCAGACATATCTCAAGTGTCTATAGGTGTTTCTCAGGGATCCAAACTTGCCCCCATTTTATTTATAGTTTATGTATATAATTAAAATTTTTGTAATACCGTAATGTTTGCCGAAGATACTATTTTGATAAGTAAAGGGGAAGTAATCAATACATTAATTATTAATGAAGAAAGGTCACTAGTACAAGTTAAAGATCGGTTTGCGGCAAATAAATTAAAATTAAGCTCCGACAAAACGCAGACAGCATCAATCAAACCTTTAGGTGTCATTATCTGCTCAGATCTAAATTGGAAACATCACATAAATGAATTATGTCAAAAATTAAATATTTGTATTTATCAAATTAGGAAAATAGTTAATCTAGCAAATACAGATACTGTCTTAATGTTATGTTACAGTAGTTTCTTTAGTTTAATTAACTATAGTATAATTTTATGGGGCGCATCATCTCACGCCTTGCGGGTTCTTAAAATACAAAAGAAACTTAGAGTTATAGGCAAAGTCTCGCCCAGAGAACACTGTAAGCTGTTATTTAAAGAACTTAGGGTATTGATAATCCCATCTTTATATATTTATGGATGCCTGGTTTATGTCAGAGAGAATTTGGACAGCTTTAGGCAACGCTCACGCTTACACGATTACTGTGAGGTCATAGTGATTTAGAAATTCCTTATCACAGAGTTAATGGAACCCAACAGTTACATTATTATTATAGTATTAAATTTTACAGTAAATTATCACACTCATTCAAAGAAATGCCATTGAACACCTTCCAATTTCAAGTCAAGCGATTATTGCTGGATCAAGCTTATTATAATATATTAGAATTTTAAATATTCACTTCATAATAATTGATATTAATATTAATTTATACATTAGGAAATCTCAAATATGTTCTCTTTTTCTGTTCTAATGTATCTATGTTTTTTTTTATTATTTGACTTCAGATTGTAATGTCTTTCATTACTCGAGGAAATAAAATTTATTCATTCACTCATTATTCTCTGCTCGAGTAGAAATTCTTACATTAAAATCCTATCATTGGTGTTCCAATGAAACATGTTTTCTCGACTTGAAAATATGTTTCTTCGCGTGTGAGCCAATACACATTTGAATAAACAATATTTATGTTACTATGGACAAGTACAGCTTGCTACAAATTGCTGCTACAACAATTTGTTACATCTCAACGGTAGTGATGCTAGAAAATTCACAAGGAATCAAAATTCAATACTTTGCAGCAAATAAGGATTCTCCAGAAATTCGCCGAAGATTCAAGGAAATTTCCTCACAATTCCCGGAAAACTAACAACCATTTCTCGCAGAACTCCAAAAATTCTTCGATATTTCCACCGCAGAAGCATCTCCATATGACGAGGGCGTGCTTTCGTGAACCGTATTCAACTAGGTATTCACATCCCAGCTGACCGTTACGTGAAATAAAGCATTTCAATCAACGCCAAGAGGAGCACTTCCTAGAAATTTGTCTGAAAATGTTCGGTACTCATTAGATTTAATAGTACAATACTCGCGATCCTAGCCATAGAAATTCGTTTAATAAGTTTGCCTTCAAAACAACCGATGGGAAACCGTATCGAATATAAGACCGACCCATGTAAATAATAATTCCTACCTAGCTTCAAACAATAAAAGAGATTGAGGTGATAGGCGTAGTAATAAGTTAGATTTATTGCTTAATTAAAAATGATACACAAGTGATTTAATTAACACTGGTCAGTTACGTTTATGAAGTGGAAATAGCTGCTATATCTCTCATAACGAGGGGATCAAAATTTTACATACGTTACGCATAGTTAAAATCATTTTAACAGATCGTTTTGTTGTAAGCGATTGTGAAAGACGCTATAAAAAGCAAGTGTGGTGTTTATGTTACATCAGTTAGTTAATTAAGTCGTAGTAAATAAAATTCTATAATTATTCGCTTAGAGAGTAAACTAAGTAATAAAGCATAAAAGTAATATTAGTAAACTTGCACTTAAAATATAAATTTCGCAATTTTATACACCATAATCTCTTATCCGTAACAATTCCGATATTCCAAACCATTGAAAGTTTCAAACTTATTCAGACTAAATAAATTTTCTAAATTTATTTAGTCCTCTAAATGTTAAAAACATTTTGATTTGGAGTAAAGAACGAATAAGAAGTTATTTAATTGGCTATTTAGCATCTATTTGTACATTACTAAAGGATTGACAATTAATTCAGGCATCATCAGTACCATAAAAGAGCTAGCGACATTGTCAGAACTATTCCTCTTTCCATTGGTAGTAAATGCATTAGAATTTTGTAGTTTCTAATGTTTGACACAAGAATTCAAAAATATCGTTAAAACTGCTACTTGGTGTCTTTTTGACAAACATTAATGGGTTAAAAGAAGAAATACTATTAATTGCGTAATCACATTGTACACTCTATAACGAACATTCCAATTCAATTTAAGTTATTAACCTTACTATTCGGTGGGTGACCGGTTAACGAACAATTCGGACTACGAACAAACCGGACAGCCAAGAATTTTTTGCATTTAGATAACGAACATACGTTTGGATAACAAACGCCGATATTGATTATTAAAAACGCATAGAGAAAGTGGGAAGAAGGCAATGCAACGGTCTTAGAATCGTATTCCAACCAAGTTGAGGTTAATAGATCTCTAAAATGATAATGCCATTTATCATGTCTGAAAAATTCTCTAGAACCCATGGAAGTTTCTGTCCTCCGAGCGGAACCTTGAGTCCAGGATACAGATAAGGTTGCTAGGCACCAGATGTGGTGAATAGAATGGATAGTCTGCTAATTGGATTCCTAATTCCTGAATTTTTGCCATGCCGACCATTGGAATGTGAGAGGGTGCGTTGTCTTGGTGGAACAAAACTTTAATTCTCTTCAAATGCGGACGTTTCTCCGCAATTTCTGCCTTCAGCTTGTAAAGTAGTGATGCCCCCACTATTGTTTTTCCTTTTTCAAGATAGTCGATTAACACAACTCCATGACTATCGCAAAAAACAGTTGCCATCACTTTCCCGGCCGATAGAATTGTTTTCGCCTTTTCCGGAGCCGATATGGCTTTGCAGTCCACTGTCTCGACTGTGCCTTGGGATCAGGGGTGTACTGGTGTATCCAAGCTTCATGTACAGTTTTTAACCGCCGCCAAAGCTCCCACTTATTTCTCTTAAACAGCTTCAACAGGACTTTGGAAATTCTCATTCGAATGCGGTTTAGTCCTGAGTGAGCAAGCGATTAGCGTTTTCATGCCAAAATCTTCAGTCAATATATGACAAACACGTTCTCTTGAGGTGCCCACAGCCTCTGCTATCTTTCTATCCTTAATTCGGCGATCGTTGAGCACCATTTGGTGAACTTTCCCGATATTATCAGTAGTGGCTGCAGTTTCTGAGCGTCCCGAACGTTCATCGTGAGCCATTCTGGTACGACCACGTTTAGATTCAGTTGCCCAAAGTTTCACTATGGCAAATAATGGTGCAGAGTCCCCGTAAACAGCGTTCATCTCGACCTTAAATTGCGTAGGGTTATTGCCTTTCAAATACAAGAATTTAATGATGGTTTGCATTTTTTCATTTTTGTAGAAACACTAACATCGACTGACACAAACGTCTGTTAAAGAACAACTGAGCATGCAGCATGGCTGAAATTTTCAAAAGTATCACTCAACGCATGTGCAGTTGTATTTCCAAAATATTTTTGACGTCGTCTTCATGTTGAGGCTTGACACTTTTCAGTCTAACCTCGTAATATCACTCTTGTGTGTAGAATCTGAAAAATATATTTGATTCATCTGCACGGAAAAATATATTGGAATTACTTCTACAATTGTAGCTAATGCCGCTGCAAATAGTTGTAGGATCCTTGAGGCGGACGTTTTGTAAAAATTATTGAAGCAGTGTTATAGGAAACAAGAGCGGCGTACGGCCCAACAACACTTATTACATTTTTACAGAAATTATATTAGGGTGTACTGTTTTACTGGCAAAGCTCCTTACAATAAACTTGCATATTTTTCAACAATTGTGCAATGTATGTATCGAACTTATTGAAATGCTAATGTGACGAATTTTAACAGTTACTACACTAACATAATAAATTTTGCACAGTGGCCGAAATAGCGTGTTTACACAAAACTTGACCCTTCAGATAAAAGGTAAATATTATTTCGATTGATATAACATTTTTCAAGGTAAGAAATAATCAATATCTGCTAAAACAACAAAATATAATTAAGGATAGATACATTATTGTTATTTATTTAAATAGCATGGGTGTTCGTCTATATTACTCTTCTTTTAGACATATTATTTAATGTTTCTTGAATGCAAGTAGATGGCAATAAAATTTGGATGTTAAAAAAAAAATGTAAGTAGCTTCAATATTTGCAACAGGTAAAAACTTTGAATAATAATGGTCTTTTTCATCTAGCGAGACACTGTTTGGCAGTGCAGTCAACGTTTTTATTTAATTTCTCGCTAATATTACCTTTATGATCTTACAAATGAAGTCTATTCAGTAAAAATATATAAAACCCTGTTTTCCTTATTTTATCTATTTATTTTTTCTATATTTCCAACAAAATTCTCCTGGTGACGAAACTCTCGCTCATTAAAACCAAATTTTCTTACTTATATGGTATTTTGTGGCAATAAAGTGTGCATACTACTAAAACTTATTACAGTGCTTATATAATACTGTATAATTTGCTTTGTGCATTTTTCTGCTAAAAAATGTATACTCTATTAAAGAACATTAAAGAAACTAAAATATTTTTTATTCCACAAGACATCGAATAATTTTAAAGAATAGAATTACGCTACAAATACATTACTTTAGAAATTTTGATTTCTGAAGTCATTGAGATAAATAGCGGCTGATTGGGGAACTTCGATTACTGTGCGTCGTGGCAATTCATAGAGTAATATTTACAGCTTACTATTCACTCAAGTAGGCTAGAAGATATTGTGAGGAAAATTGCAACAATTACTTGAATAATTAGAACATTTTGTATTAATGGCTACCACAACTATGCAATATTCTTATAGTTACTGGTAATAATGCCTGAAAGATCGAGTAAACGAAATGGCAACAAGAATCCATTAATATATTTTGGCTTCCGTCGGTGAATTATGAAAATCTACCATTTTCCTTGGAATTTCAGACGTAATTAATTACTGAAAAAATGTTCCGATAAGGAATCGAACCTCACATCTCCTGCTTGCCAGGTAGGCGAGGACCACCACGAGTACTATGCAAGGATCGTTCACTCTTTAATACCTAAGTTGTACAAGTACAAATATATTACAATATTTCGACAGACAATTTTTTAATTTGACATGCCAAGTATACTAATTTAATTAATATATTTTTGCTTCTGTCAGTGAATTATAAAAATCTATAATTTTTAAGATTTTAATGAGAATCCATGTTTTCCCAACAGCTTTCGCCATTAGGAAGGATCATTGGCCGGCCACGAGCTATTGTTACGTCTGCGCTCATAGAGCATCTTAAGATGATGACAACTCAAGCATTCGCCGAATTTGAAAAAAGTAAGGAAAACGACGAAAAACCTTACTCTGAGATCTTACTCAGAGGCAACAGAACTCAGAAACTGATTGCCAGGCACACTAGGCATTGCGCTATCAGTGCCGGTACTGATAAAAATGATTTGACTATATAAACAGATCTTTCGTTAGAAAAAAACTCAGGTTTCCGTTACAGCATCTGTTTGTGAATAACCAATACTATCTGGGTCTAGTCCTACGGCAGAAAACATTTAGTTCACACATTTAAGTACCCTTCATTTTCTACTATTTATCTTAAAATAGGAAAATAAATCGATAAATACACAACCCCCACGATAGGCCGCAATGAAATGCAATACTAAATGAACTCGTTTTCTTTAGAAGTGTATAGTTGTTCAACACACATTTTTATAAAATGTAATGCAGAAATACAGCTAAAATATAGGAATTCAATCTGTTTGGTTATCCTACAATAGCTTGAATAATAACATTCTTAATTTTTGTTGGATAAATTTATTTCATGTTTATTAAATATCAAAACATATTCCTTTACTCAAAGAATTAGGCATCATTTAATGAATTATAGCTGTTTTTAAACCAAATCCTTTTACACTAAAATTAATCCAATTATTAATAAAAATTATTGTTTAAAGAGTGCACAGTTTCGTCCAATTACGTAAATTTTCGATGCGAAAATCACTCTACAACGTTATTGCAATTATCTTTCCATGAATTCTTTCTGTGTGAATTTAAAATCAACCAAGTAATCCATATCCATTCGATTTTATTAAATTATTATTATATAGTCAGTGTGTCAGTTTTAAAACTTTCAATTAAATTTCTTGCAATACATCCGAAGTAAAGAAGCGAATATTCTACTCTCATAAAGCGTAAATTATAAAATTCACCGGCAGAGTGCGTTGCCGTTTATCGTGCCCGGATCGTGGTTAGAACTACTAAAATCTCGTGTGGGTGACTCGGGAGCTACAACCTAATAATGAAATAACAACCGCGAGAGCCGTATAGAATAATTTTTTTTCCTTACAGATGAACAAACTATTAATTTGAATATTGTTGTGTCGGTAGTTGGATAGTTAGCGTGTCAGTGGAAGCGCTGGTCAGATTTCCGGGAATCGCAGGGCACTATATACACCGCTTCTGTGATGTGTATTCTCTCTCCGCTTTTCACGATGATGCTGCACTTACCTTCGCCGTCAGATACAATTAGATCTCACATTATTGAGTTTAATACACCCGGTCGGACATTCCCCCTGATGGCCAGGATAAACGATAACTGCCAATTGAATTCGTCTTCGGTGTGCAATTTCTCGCTCATTGTTTGGATAATATTTGTATCAGGATGTCATTACCGGTGGACGGATCCGTATCGTTTTCTATACAACGAGATTGATTTCATTTTGGCTTGTTGGCCGACTTCGAAATCGCCATAGCTATAGGTCCGCTATACATGATAATCTTGGACATATAAAGCTTGTTACTCTTTCACTTTTCAGTTTTTTTACGCTGTCAGTAACTTAAGTTTACTTAACAGTGATTCCCGAAAAAATTAGCCTGGGCAACTGGGGACAAGATCTTGTCAAGTAAATCTAACACTCAACTTAAATATCTTCTTATTTAGCCCATAATGAGTTAGTAGATAATAATAGTAATAAACTTTATTGTCACGTGAATATTTTCATTGGCAAAAAGAAAAAAAAATAAAATATATAACTACAATAGAACCTCAGATAATCGAAATTTCGGTTAAAACGGAGCTTTTGGATAAATAATAACATATTCGTAATTGGTTAAAGACATTTATTAAACAATTTTAGTATGGTCTCTAACTGTGCACTGAACCTGAAACAGTTACGAAACCCTTACACAAACTATTCGACGAGCAGTTTTCGATACACTATCACATCAGCAGCAGACTAACTACAAGCTAAGTGAAACTAACCTTATAAAGAATAATTTACGATACATTTTGATAATTTTTCTATAAGTTAGTTTCACTTACTGTATCAGTCTTGCTCTGATGATATAGCTGGTTCGAACGTCGTCATACGAATTAAGTGTTTGAGGTTAGGAACTGTTTATATATTGGATAGCGTTATTACATGTAATGTACATAGTAATGTTTCTATATCATTGGCGAGTTAAAAATGGCGTTATTTTTTGTTGTACCCGGCTGACACTGACTCTATTCTTTGCAGCAATGTCTCTCCAACGTGTGATAAGTAAAATATCAGTTGCTGTTGCATTTTCCTGTTGTTCTACATACATTAAGGCTTTCTGTAAAGCTTCCAGTCCATCTGAGTGAGAAATTTTCGTAGTGAGATCGTTAATTGCTTCTAGCTGATCGTCTTCAGCATCCAAATCTATTTTGTCATCATTATTACTAACAATTTTTATAAGGTAATCATCTGTTAATTCTTCGTTCAAATCATCACTATTAAGCCATTCCTCGACATCTTCAAGAGTAACATCCTCGCATCCTGATAATTGTGTTATAATTTCATGTAAACTTTCATTAGTATTTTCAGCGTCTGTGTTGGGTGCTCTCGCTTGTTCAATTATTTTTGACCAAGATTTTTGCAGAGTAGAACTTGAACTTGAGTCCATGCTTCTGCTACTCAATACATCACATCCTTCAGATTGATTTTCTTTAAACAGTTAACTAGATTACCGCCATTACCAACTTGTTTCAAAAGAAATTCTAATAATAAGCGTCTGTAATTTCGTTTTAAATTTTCCAACGCACCTTGGTCCATCGGCTGAATTAAATAAGTCACGTTAGGGGGCAGAAACTTGACTACTGTATTTCCACTTTTGAGCTGATCTTCGCTTTGGTGGGAAGGTACATTGTCTAATAACAGAATAGCTTTCCTAGGGAACCCTCCTTTTCTCAAAAATTATTCTACTCTAGGAACAAGATCTTCAAAAAAACACTTTTCAAATATGATCGCGTCCATCCACACACTTTTCTGGGTTTTATACACAACAGGGAAAGTGTTGGGATGAATGTGTTTAAAGGCTCTAGGGTTTGCTGATTTGCCGACACACAATAAGGGAAGTTTGTGTATACCGGAGGAATTACTGCATGCAAGAATAGTCACACGTTCCTTGCTACGTTTGTATCCAGGAGCAGCAGATTCTTGTCTTGAAGCCAAAGTTTTCGATAGAAGCATTTTATAATTTAAGCCTGTTTCGTCGTAGTGGTAAATTTGATGTTGTACATAACGGTTTTCTTCCATCGTTTTGTTGAAATTTCTTTTAGACTCTGTTACAGAAGATCCGTCGGCGAATAACTTTTCACCACAAACTTTTAGCTGACGTATACCGTGCCGTTTCTTCCATCTATGCAGCCAACCTTCACTTGCTGTAAAAATGGCAGGTGCTTCCGTAATCGGCAAATCTTCGCTTAAACTTATTGCCTTTTGTTGCAAAATTGGATCAGAAACTGGCATTCCACATTCTCGCTGTTGTGTGAACCATAGGTATAAGGCATCATTCACTTTTGAATATTCCGCCGTTTTCATAGTTTTTCGCGAAGGTGCAGGTGATGTCAGAACACTAGACCACTTTTTAATTTTATTACGATTTCTTTTCCAGTCTGCAACGGTGCCTACATCCATATCACTTGCTACTTGCTTTAACATTTCACTTTCATCTAAACGTTTAATTGCTTTAAGTTTCTGTTCAATCGTAATAACAACGCGTTTACACTTAATACGGAGACATTCCACTTCCGTCAACTGCAATTCAACTGGTTGAATAACATCATGTGCATAGGCGATCTATATCAGGGGAAATACCTTATTGTACAATACATGTACGATTAAATTCGGAATCCCGTATTATTAAAATATTTGGGTCTCTAAGGATAATACGCTATTGATAACGCGGAGATTTTTTTATTGCTTCGTTAAACGGATTGTTATTAGTGTTGTTACGGTTAAAACGAGGTTCGGGTAATCGTGATCCGGATAACCGAGGTTCTACTGTAAGTAGGTAGTGTGAGAAACAACATAGCGATACAGTAACTTAAGAATAATAAACGTGCCAAATGGCGAAGTTCAGCTAGTGCTACAACTAATAGGCATACACATACACAAGTAAGTAAATTAGTAAGGTTAATGCAAAAAATAAGCGAAAGCAAAGCAGGGCGGCAAGCAAATGCATAGGTCATTGTAAATGTTCACAATATTGTGCCTGAAGGACCTTTTGAATGACGACAATTTGTAAGATGGTGAAGTCAGCATACCCCTAAACCACAAATTCAAATTGTAAACATCAGCTCTAAGTGTGATCTTATTATAAAGAGAGGGAAAGGTATGGGACAATATGATATTGTGAAACAAACACGCACTATGTAAAAATCTTCGCTGTTCCATATTAAACCAATAAACTACCTTCAATTTATGAGAGATTCTATCACACTTTCTGATACCAAAATTAAGACACCAACATGAATATTGCAATTTTTGGACACGATGAGCATCTTTTTAACTTAAGCAGGGGCCATAAATGACATCGCCATAATTTACTTGTGATAGAACCAGAGATTCATACAGCAGAGGTCCCAATCAATGATGTGGCCAAAAATCATATTGCAACCCAAGCGGTACTATTTTTCATTATTTATTTGAAGCGAACCCTGTATATAACGAATCATTTTTGGTAGTCTTTTATTGTACGTTATAATTAAACACTACTGCGCAAAATTTTTGCAATTTAAACTTTGTGAACACTCCTTTTCAACAAAACTGTTGAATAAAGTTCGTTCAAAATGAAATAATTAAAAGTTTCTAAAGTTATATTATCAAGACAAATTGAAAAAGAATCATTTATGAATTTTTTAACAAATTATAATTTACTGATTCACAGCAACAAATTAGGTAACAAACTAAAAGATACAGGTGTAATAGTTCCCAAGGTAGAAATTGTAATGTCACTGTAGACTAAGCGCATGCCGACCGTTTTTCGTTAGCCGTACAATAAACGCAGCAAAACCGCAAGATTTTCTTTTAGGATATTATGCAGGACATCCGAGACTATCTATATGTATCATCAGTTTTGCCGGGATAGACCCTGATAATAGTTGAAACCTTCCACGATATTGAATAAGTCTTATAATAATAATAATAATTTGACACCCACTAATTCGATAGGTCATTACACAAATATAAATCCACTAACCTGTAATTTTCTAACGCTAAAATGTAGAGCAAGACGAGCTCTTTCAATCAACGTATGACACTTAATGCAGCAATACCAATTTCACGTTTTAATTTTACGATGAATTAACTTACGCAAATGTTGTTAATAAGGTTTGAAACTGCGGTACAAAGTTGTTTCGCTATAAAATTAAAAACAAACATCTGTACGTTAGACTTTGACCTTTTCTGAGTAATGTGAACTTATTTTCGGCACGAAATTGTGAAATTTTGTAAAAACCATTTTTGGTCGGATTTCAACCGCGTGGCCCCATAGTGCGGAAGTGGGCTAGATGGCGGAAAAACTTCTCGTGGGCGAGAAGCATCAACCACATGTCATTTACTCTAAAATTATAGCTTTAAACTCGGCGCAGCATTACTCAATAATTTTAATTTTAAATCGCGAAAAGAATCCTTTTGGGATTATTCCAAATTTACAGATCTGGACACCATTACACAACGTTTATGTTTCATCGCCTACACAACTCATTTGTGGAACAAAAGGAGATACGCGTTCATGTCACTAACATTACATTAATTGTAGTGCTCTGTCAAACGCGTTAACATTTTATTTAATTTTCCTCGTAATTCCGCTTTGAAAAAAACTCTGGCGTATCCATCGAGTAGCATCATGCAGAAAATAAAATTGTGTGCTGGTATTTATTAAATAATCCTATATAACTAGGTTCTGTCAACTAGATTGCTGTTAATTTGAGGAATAAATAACAGAAGAATCTCTTTAATGTAGCTCAGTAACTCGTAAAGTCTCATGACCGTTGTAAATATACGGTTAGTTTCATTTGTGGACATTTCTATCATATTAGAGACCATTTTGTGCACATTTATGTGGTGCACAGTGGAACGTACGATCTTGATAATGCCTTTTAATTAATTGTTCGTCGTGTAAAAAACCGCATACATACTATCATTTACCAGCTGCAGCGTCTCATGAATAACAGTAAACGCTCCTTTTCGAAAGCGTTTAGAACAAACAGTATTTCTGTTGTTGTTGTTGCCGCTTTTTTTCCCTATTCTCTTTTTCCAGCTCGCAGACTTCGTTTGATTTATACACAATGCTTCACCTTTGCAGAAAAATATGACGAAGTTTCGTTAAACATGGCGAGATGTGAATTCTTGGTTAAACCGCAAAGCATTCCATGCATAAATGTTGGCGAGTTTGCATATATAATCGTGTGAGCTGTTGGTAGACAAATACGCAAAAACCTAAACGAGATCAAGAACTCGAAATGCATTTGTATACCGAGTAAATAAAAAAATCCGATAAATTCATAAAATTCATTAGGGTGAGGTCATTCATCTGAACCTTGATCTGAATTTTGTGATTTTTCTCCTATATTGATGGAACCTATTAACGCATGTCTATAATTCATATGCGGAATATGTGTTAGGTACCTACATGTCTTTAGAGACGGCGCACAGCGGTCCGGTTTGGAAATTTAACCGGCCAAAAATCGTCTACTTGACAAAATCCCTTCTAAGCTTACTTATAAGCAATAATATTAACCAATTAAGTAATTATAATTTGGAAATGTGAAATTTATACATATATTTTCAAAAGCAACAATAAAAAAAATGTCATCTTTATAAAAATAATATAATTAAAAATAAAAAGTAATACATCGCTTCCAATAGATGTGCATGTGTGAATGTACATACATACATACATCAGAAATTACTAAACAAATAGAAAACACATTTATGTCAAATACAAATTTACTCTTCTTCGGAACTACTTAAATTATCCGAACACCATCTGCCATTTGCAGCAGATTTAATGCTTCTCGCAGAAGCTCAGACTTGGAAGCCGTCTGAATAGATCGAGGCGATGATATTATCGGGACTGACGATATTGGTAGTCTATTCATTAAGTCTAGATTTGTATTTCGTCGACTAGACTTTCAAGTATGGTGTTCGCAAAACCGAAAATAATCTTTGTTACGCGATTCCTGAGCCTCTTCTGATAGTTGACCTATTGGCAAAAAAGCATGTTTAATTGCCAAAAATCTGTAGATTAATATTTTGTGTACGCTTGGAGGCATATGGTACCAATGACGAATTGGACATATAATGTTGCAGTATCCGTAGCATACTTATCAAATACTTTATGCTTAATTTTGTGACCGCTTGATAAAACAATTACTATGATATGGAACCGCTTCAATAATTCAATGTTTACACCAGTAATTTCTGATACTTTTTTTTGCTCCTTTAAAGAATTTCTTTGCAACATTGCCAGTATTCGATGTTCCTTTTCCTTGAATTACCTTATCGATCTTTATACCAATTTCTTGTCATAATCTGTCATGAATATTTTTCATTCGCTGGCTGGACAATATACACTCTACTCGATCTACTCATTTTGCTTGTAGGACTAACATTTTCATCAATATCTTCAGTATCTTCAGCAAAAATTTAGCCATGCTCTGTGCTTTGAAATAAATACTAGAGTTGTCCAATTAGATGATCTTCGCTTTCGATTTAAGGATAAAATAAAATTAACTAGTTTTCTATTCCAAACTTCAATTTTTTTCCAAACCTCTTTGATCACTTAATGCAGATTGTATGTACTTTAAAGGAGTACCCTGGTGTTCTTTAGTACAAATATTCAACGAACAGTTCGATGTTTTCATTGCTTCAAATAACTCCTTATTTTGAATTAATTTTCTGGGTTGAATTGCACATACCGAACAAAAACAAAAATGTTTAAATTCTAGGGACGAATTGGCAAATAAAGTATATAGTATTGTGAAGTAAATACATCTAGTAACATAGTAAAGCTATTACGAAAGTGAAGCTATTCGTAACTTTTTTCTTCTACTCAACTAAATGTTAGAAAGGGATACCTTTTTTAAACAAATTTCACATTGTCTACTATATTAAGTACATCAAAATATTAAATTACACATAACAAAAATAAAAGTACTAATCTTTAATATTTTGCTCCACATCACTCCTTTAGTTTACTTTCAACTTCATTCAACCACCTTTTACGCTTTTCTGAAAACAACAACTAAACCTTCAATACGAAATGCACTTCAAACCTATACCTAAAGTTAAACATAGTTCAAGTGTGAAATATGTATTTTCTTTGCTAAACAGGCACTGCTATGTAATAATTAATTCAAAGAGACTCAAGAAAACCATTTTTGGCCGCTCAATTTTTAATCTGAACCACTGTGCGGCGCTCTAATGTCTAAGATGTGCAATTAATAATTTTCAGAAATAGTTTTGCAATAACTAATCCGTATATTTGTTAACCGTTTAAAATTTATTTAAAGTTGCTTGTGCTAAGGGTTTTTTGCTGCATCAAATTTATTATTGCATAATTTTGTAGGTAAAAAAAAAAACAAGATAAAGCTGTGTTGTGCTAGCTCGTTGTTCCCAAACTGTCGAACAAATGTAAGTATTTGCTTATTTTCTCCAAAAATAGCAGCAAGGAAAACCTTTCTACTTGTTCTATGCTTAGTACTGATCTGCCATTGCTAAATTTTCTTAATGTATTAATAGAAAATGAATGAATACGTGGGTTGATTTCCAGTTTGCAAAATTTAAAATATAAAAGGAAATAAGTAGCTAATAATTAGCTACCTAGACGAGAAATTCAGATTTATGAGTAGTTTAAATAATAAACAAAATCAAGAGCTTTTCTCCGGCACGGTCATACTATTAAAATTAAGAATAATTACAAGAAATCTCACATCTGAAATATATAAAATACTCATTTACAACGATGTACGTGTTCAAATGTTGTAATTCCGGGAAATTGTTCAAAATCGGAATTTTTGTAAATTAATTAGATTTTTAAACGAACCGTGGGATTCTGGAGTATTGTTACACACTCTTTCGACAATTTTTAAACGAATTTTTATAACAGTGAATGGAAATTAACGAAAGTTGAAATTGAACAAAAATGCAAACTAACCTTGATTTTAATACACATGAAGATTGCCTAGTAACGATAACCAAAAAATTAATGCTAATATAGTTTTTTGGCCGGAATGATTCCACCAATACCATGAGCTATATTAGCATTAATTTTTTGGTTAACCTTGATTTTATTTTATGTGTCATATAAACTCTATGTTCTTATGACATTCACGGGAAACCTGCCTATTCTAACTTCCAACCTTCTCTTCTACTTTGAATCTATTCTATGATTTAAATATTAAACACTTTAAACTTGACCAGAAGTGATGAATTTAATTAGCGTCTCCTTTATTTTAATCGCGATAGCGATTGTTTCTATCCACAGCAAATTTTGATGATTTCTTTTCAAAAGTAATATTGTGATGAATTTCGATGAGCAAAGTTATTTTTTAGAAATAGCATTATCGAATGACTGTAGGAACGCTAGTAGATGACTCAAAATATACGACTCTGTGATACAAAACTTCAACGACAACCCTAAAAAACTAAAGCTTCCTGACATAAATGACGATGCCACATATTTAATACACGAAATAATGTTAGAAATACCTCCGAATTTATGCTGTCGTTTGTTTTAGGGGAATTTTTCATTAAATTTGAGGATTTACGAAATGAGGAGAATGAAAAGAAGAGGAGTTTTGTGCACGTTACCCCACATTTGTCGTTGGCTAGACTTATATAAATAATTTAGTACACCCATTCCGAAGATCGGGGGCTCAGAGAGGAAAAGAGGCTTCCGAAAAATAACTAATATCCGCCAGAGGGAATTTCAGCGTGAGGCCATATTGAACACACTATACGTGCTCAATTGACAGCGTTTGACGATGTAAATATTGAACAGAACAGTATACTTGTAACTGTAGTGTTGATACTGGATATAAAGCTCGTCCCAGAAAAAATTGTCGCTAATTAATTTGCAAAAGGAAAACACCTAACGAATTAAATATAAAGAACTTTTGTAATCAATACATTTATTATTTAATTATCTAACGGGTAATCACAACTATGTTAATTTAATTTTAATTCAACCAAAAATTTTGCAATTCCTTTTTCACTCCTCGCATTAAATGTTGTACATCCAAATCCGATATCATTTTGATTGTATTGTTCCAATTACATTTAAAATCTTCGAAAGATTTGGCCGGTTTTTGATATTTTAGAAGTTTATGCTTCATGTGGGTGCAATTCAGGACAATTTGGTGGATCTTAGTTTTTTTCTACAATTTCGACCTCGCTGATTCTATACCACTCCGTTACATTTTTCGAATAATGGCAGGTTGCCAAGTCTGGCCAAAATACTGTTTCTTGATTACGCAGTCTTATAAAGGGTAACAGGCGTTTCTGGAGACATTCGTTTTGATATATTTCGGCATTCATAGTGGAGGTTAAAAAATATGGCTTACTGCGCATACCACATGAACCAATTGCCTGTCACACAAGTACTCTTTTTAAAAATTTTTCGATTTTTATGAACTTAAATTCGTCATTTACAGATTTTCTCGATGCTATCCTTGAATAAAGAGGCCTCGATCTAGATTTTGCGAAAGTCTGCTGCTTGGCATTCCTGTTCAGTACTTCGCTTTTCTTAAATGACTTTATAGAGTTTTTTGTTTGATTCTCTGAACTGTGAACTTCGTTGAGCCACATTTTTTTTATAAATCTCTAACTGATAAATTTGGATTTTTTTTAACGCCTTCAACACTTTTTTTTCTATATTTTTATCGACAAATCCGGACTTGAACCCACTTCCGCACTTTCTTCGCGTAGTACACGCTTCACGATATCTTTTTAATACTCGCTGAACCGTTCTTATAGTGGTGTTTAATTCAGAGGCCACTTTCTTTGTCGAAATACATACTCTGATTTTGAGCATATTTGTACACTATTTTCTCACGCAATCGCTCTTGACAGGATGACATCTTTGTCAAATTTAATATCAAATGTCTCAACTACATATTTTTGTTTAGTGTACAGCTCGCTATTAAAAACGGCGATACGACATATTCAAAAATTACTAACTATAGATCTAACGAAAGCAAGAGTTGGCGACAATTTTTTCTGGGACAAGCTTTAGATCGAATTATTTGCAGTTTATATACTACCATACATTATTAAACGACAATTATTATTAAATCTTATTGAAACTTTCATAATTGGCACCTTAATGATCTATCTTATCAAAACTATTAAAGGAAAAGCGTCCAGCAAAATCAAATTATAGATAGTAATAAAAGGTATTAGCTGTTTTTAAGAAATCTGTTTCACAAATACATTCTTTGTCAAAATTACATATAAACATTAGACACACCACTATTCGCATCAACTTTAAACAAAAATTACATTGACACTGACATCAAAATAGACAAAAATCGCAGAGTCAATACATCAAAATACTGGAACGGACATACCGAAAACTAATTTGATAGAATCAAACGCCTTAAAGTAAAATTATTTTGCCATCAATTATAAAAACTAACGTGAATATTTAGTTATAAAGTTATACGATAACCATGATGTGAGCCATTTGTAGCCATTTGGATATTAAAATAATGAAGAAATTTGAGATACAAAAACTTAACAAGCACGGAGCTTCTTCTGGACTGCATCGTATCGAACCCTGCTGGCAATTTAACAAGATGAGTTACCATAAGCGCCCATTTTCTTCACGTATTTTCGTGGCATCTATAAAAAAAAGCATAATAGTTTAAAATGGGTGCGATATTTGCTACTTTTATACACAAAAAATTATTGTAGGATTCTAAGGCGTTTCTTTAAAAGATGCTTTGAAATTAAAATGTTTAGCAATGTTGACGTTTATCTGAGGCATGGTATGGGAAAATACGAGCTCACTTCACACTATAGCAAACATAATTCACTTAAGAAAATCACAGAAAATTAATTGCTTACGTAACCTCAAAACCGAAAGAAATTTGACGAGAACCATGTGGTCGACTTCACCCCGTTGGTATTTTGTTTTTAGAAAAATCGCAATTGAAATTACATAAAAAGTAAATTTCCAGTTTTTTTTATAGGCACCTGTATACGAGGTGTGGCAATTAAATAACCGGATTGGTGCTACTATCGGCAAACAGCGAGCACGCCACGGCAGGTTTGAACATGTCTGTGCTTGTAGATGCTTCCCCTACCCTGTGCTCGATGAGCACGGTTGTACGTCGCTCAGTCTCGCTGTAGCAATCGTCCGTTCAAGTCCTTACGCTAGTGTCGCGCGGAAAAATGCAGTGTTCAAATCGAGCAACAATTTAACCTCAAGTTTCTTGTGAAACTGGGAAAAACTGAGGTTCTAACTACCCTTCGTGAACGAGTGAGAAGATCCGATTTGTGGAAGAGCAAATCCTGGATGGTCCACCAAGACAATGTGCCAGTCCATTCCGCCTTGTCTGTGAAGGCGTTCTTTGCGAAATCCGGCATCACCGTGTTGGACCATCCACCGTACTCGCCTGACCTGGCCCCCTGTGACTCTTTCTTATTTCCTAAGATAAAATCGGAGCTTAAGAGGACAAGATTTGACAGTGTGGAAGCGGTGAAAGCGAAAGCGACGGAGCTGACAGAAACGGACTTTCAGCACTGCTTTCGACAGTGGAAAATTCGTATGGAGCGTTGTAATGATCGGCAAGGAGAGTACATTGAAGGGGATAAACTTTGTAATGTAATTGGTGATCAATAAAATGTTTTGTAGCACCAGTCCGATTATTTAATTGCCACGCCTCGTATATTCCTTATCACGGTTGTTCGTCAGTCGGCTATATTGTTGTAAATAGAAAACAGCTGATTGTTTATGCATTGTTGCCATACGCATTAAAAAAGACAAAAACATATTGTTGACACTTCTCATGAACGTCGTAATGTTGTTTGAAAACAAATAAAAGATAATATTCTAGAGTGCATGAAACGTAACATTTTAGCACACTAATAATTGATATAAAGTCGTAATAAAGGTTAACTAACTTATAATCTACTTAAATTAATTATTATCGGTTCAAAAGATACGTAACGTAACTACGAAGTAAACAGTAATCAATAGTTACAATCACAATTAGTGCTGCTATAAATATCAGGGATTATTAGTTCTTAGGTGCAAAGTTCGTTTAAATTTTATTGTAACAAATATATACGTCTAGATGTCTAAGTGATTACTATAGGTAGCTTTTTCTCCCATTCGTTAAACATGAAGAATGTTAGCAGGCACTAAATTGGAATACTAAAATATATGATAGAGAAATATCATAGATTTAACCTCTAAGTCTTTGTGAAATTGGCTTCCAAGAAATTTTCAATCACGGTACACTTTACACTGACAAGAGATGTTTTAAATTGTAATAAATTTGAAAATACGTATGTCCGTTTTATTTTCAAGTAGTCTTACAGTAAATCTACTTTAAATTGCTTACAATCAATCCTCCTCGTGCGTGTATTACACAATCCCTTTTGGTCCTTCCTTCCCTTCGGTTCCTCATCATATTCCGCAGAACCCTTTTGTTAATTTCCAAGTGCTTCCAAGTGTTTTCAAATTATTTTAACACCGTTTAATAACTAAGATGCTTTTTAAATTTGCTTATACAGGTGTCCCGACCATCTGGAATTGTATAATAGAGTATTTTTGTTATTTTGAACGAAACGTCCTGTATATTATTACATTTTGGGATTCTCCATTTAAAACTAAACCAATATAATGTAGGTCTCATATGTTTATTTCTAATAGATTTTTAAATATTTATAATTAAAGCCTGACAAACGGTTGCACCCGCAGAGACGCCTGTACGGGGGGGGGGGGTGTACGTATGTGGATCCAGAGTTCAGTAATGCGGTAGACATTGAGGAGTTCGCTCGTTCGGTTATTTATCGGATTCTCATTGTGTGTTTTCGAAAACATGGGACGTAAGCCTGATGTACCTCTTGCATCGCACGTGAAGAAATATATTTGGCGTTTCCCTGGTTTGGAATTTACAGGTTCGCACATTCGTTGCAAATTTTGCGGTATAGGTTTGCTAGCTCGCACGACATTTGAATGTAGAAATCATATTAAAAGTAAACGTCATGTATTGAATTTAAGAAACAATATTCCGTACTGGCAATTTTTGTATGATTTTATTTTCATGTCGAACACGTGCAACATCCCACAGCACTAGTGGATAATGAAAACTTTTGTCTTTTTTGGGATAAATATGTTCCATCATGGAAGGCACCAACAAAAAGACAATTGCGGTACAATTTACAACATGTGCAAAGTACAGTAAAGGACTGTATAAAAGACGAGTTGAGAAATCAAAAAATCTGGCTCACTGTGGACGAAACTGCTGACGCTCAGAAACACAGCGTGATTCATATTGTGGCGCGTCCTTTAAAACATAATAGTCCAGCAGCTTCCTTGTTGTTAGCCAGTAAAAGGATTGAAAGAACTGATACCGAAACCGTTGTAAACATAATAAAAAATACGTTAAGAGAATTTTGTATCGTAGGACGTTAAAAGTATGTTTTCCGACTCTTCTTCACATAACCTGCCTCATACACGCATGTCATCCCGTAGCAGAAACAATTCGAAGCAAGTATCCTAGGGTGAATGATTTAATATCATCTACCAAAAAAGTGTTTGTGAAATCTCCCAAACATATCCGCGTATTCAAGCAATTGTATCCGCAAATTCCGCTACCACCTCAGCCTGTATTGACGCGATGGGGAACATGGATCAAGGCAGTATCTTACTATCGCAAATATTATCCCCAAGTGAAAGATGTCATTTTCAAACTTAATTCTTCTAATTCTCAAGCAGTTCGCGAGAGTCAGACACTTTTTTTCGATTCGGACATTCAAAAAGAAATAGATGACATTTCCATAAACTATTCTGTAGTGACACAAACTATTTCGCAGTTAGAAAATACTCACTTATCTATACAAGACTCGTTAAATAACATCAACAATTTAGCAGCCGCTCTAGAAAGCTTGACGGATCCTATAGGACTAGATGTCGCACAAAAATTTCGTGCAGTTTTAAATAAAAATCCGGTTCGATCTATATCTGGAATTCAAGACTGCGCAGAAGAGGTACAGGAGTATTTGAATTTCGCAAACCTTACTTCATTAGATGCTGAACGATCATTTGCAAAATATACGAGAACGTTTTCAGGCCGTCGTCGAAGCCTGACCGAATCGACAATGGAAGCATTATTTATGTTGCAGTACTACGCGGTGTACCATGACAATCGCATATTACCGCAGTGGTCATCGATACGTCAATAAAAGGTAACAATCTATTATTTTTTATTAATACTGTGTCTACTTTTGCGCGGTACGCCCCGGACGGTTCCACTAGTTTCTCGAACATTATAAATAGTACACGCACACCGATCAACTGATAATAACCGAACGTCCACTCGATTCCTTGTATGTACATAGTAAAAACAGCTCCTTTCACGGTGTCTTTGCGGGTGCAACCGTTTGTCACGCTTTATTTATAATTTTGCCCTCAATCGTCTTAATGTAAATACATTTGTTTCGTTCAAAATATCCGAAACGCAAATACATTTGAGTATAAATGTTTACGAGATTAAATTACATACTTGGTTCTATTTCGACGTGGTAGGTATCAAAACGCCTTCGAAACATACAGGGTGCTTACTACTGGACATTTTGCCAAATTCAAACACTTGAGAAGTAATTTGTTTAAATAGTGCCTTATATCGTAAGAGCGAGCGTACTATGATCAGCCAGCATAGTTGGCATTTTTCGGAAATGCGAGAGCGAAGTTGTATCTTGCACGTGTTTGTGAACGAATACGCCGTCTATAATGTGAGCAAGGTGCACAAATGAATTTGCGTTTGCACAAGTTTGACAAGCAAATGACATTCCATAGTGACATTCAGCACAGCACACGTTTAGATGCACTGAGTTCGTGTAAAATCGGGTGATCATAGTACGCTCGCTCTTACAGTATATTATTTATGATGCATTAAACGCGAGTCCTGCATTTAAATGTTGCATTCTAGTAGTGTCTGGTGTTAGTATTCTTTGGTTACCACGACAACAGTAAACAAAAGATGCTGACGCGAGATTTTTAAACCACGGATTCAAAATTTTGGGCCCAAATAGCTATTTGCAGTCAAAGGCGAGTCTTGCATTTGAAAATTACATCAAAATGGTGTATGATGTTTGGTAACCATAACAACAGTAAACAAAACATACTGACATTGACGATCTTAGAATGTTGTTTCAACATTTTGAACCTAAGTAATGAAGAGTTGGGTAATATCTATAACCTATTTATTAGGAAAAAAATGAAAGAAATTATGTATTTTAGCTAGCTGGATGTATGAGCTGCGCTACTAAGATCGACGATCTCCATACCCGGAAACATTTGTCAAATTAAAGCTGAGATTTGATGCTACTGGAAATATTCATTTTACTATTGTAGGAATAAAAAAGAAGAATTACAATACAAATGCATATTTTCACCAGAAAGGTACAAAGAAAACAATATTTTGACGAAATACATCAGCAAAAACTTTAAATCAAAACAAAGAATCTAAAAAAAAAAAACAATAATCTGTATACCACAATTGAAACACGATAGGAACAAATTTAATCATCTTGATTGTAATTTTACGAAGAAATTAAGAAGGAACGAATTCCCACAATCTCTTTAAGAACTTGGTTACCGGTTTCGTGTAATTAACACATCATCAGGCTAGAGACATTTACAAGAAACGAATTCGCTGGATGTTGTAATTGAAAGAGAGTGTGAGAATTTGGTGCTTCTTAATGTATTTTTAACTAATTAATATAAACTCACACCGAATCATCGACGTTAATTTATTATAACTGTTATTGCAATAATTAATAGTTATCTACTTGTTTATCGATTTACGGTGAATGCCTGAAATTCCTTCCATCCAACTCGATATACTTGCGCAATTGTTTGCACAAGTTGTTCCGCATTTTTCTTAGCGCACTAACTGTTACACTCCGGAGTGTTTCCGTTATCCATAACTTCATACATAAATCATATGTATTATCACTTTCTTATGTAATTCATTTTAGTAATAGCTACTTAGGCTTAAAATTTCGAATCAATCGCTTGGAAAAGCAATGTCAGTATGTTTTGTTTACTGTTGTCATGGTAACTAAACACAAGAAATTACTTGGATACAATCTGCTACTTTCAATATTAATGTTACAGATATACCGATTGAGAAAATGTAAATGTAAATTAGCTATATCGCTATATGCACGGCGAGAGAGCGAGGAGGGGATTGAGTGGAATTCGATCAATTCGATGCGAGTCGCGCTAGTACCGGCTAGTACGCTTCTAGCAATGTTGGGGTGTAGACCTGCTGTTTGCAAGACCGCATGTAGTAATTTGAAATCATGGTCGCCTGGAAATGAGAGTTTCGCATATTTGTTTTGTTGTTGCTACGAAGCTTATACGAAACTAATAAGAAATTCTAATTACGGAAATAAAAACAGATTCTGATGAAATAAAAGAAAAGAAAAATAAATACTCTAGAAATTCTTTCCAAGATCGTCCGCACATATTGCAGTCTACCTGGTAACTAACCACATCGGTAACCGTCGCGAGCTGCCGCTAATCCCTCCGCTTGTGGTGAACCATTCGTTCTCGCTTACCGCTGTCGCATTCTCGTTTCGTATAGCTAGACATGTTCTTTCCTTATGTGTATACTCCTGTACACCGTATACAGAAAAATATATGGTACAATTATTTAATAAATGACATCTCTGGCGTTTGGATTTGGCAATATTTGGTGTTCGAAACTGAACACCCTGTTTATTTCGAAGGCGTTTTAATACTATGACTAGATAGAACCAAGTATGTAATTTAATCTCGTAAGAATTTTCGCTAAAACGTATTTGCATTCCGAATTTTTTGAAGAAACTAGATATATGTCTATATTAAATGAATACATTCAGGAATATCTTTGAAATATTTTTGGAAGATGGCTTATGGTGTATATTACATTATCTGAAAATATTGACCTTTTACCATTTACGCAGTAGGCACAATTCTGCAGTTCAAGAAGATTAGGACACCTGTAGGTTAATTTTTAAGATAATTTTCTTCAAAACGTTGTTTTATTGTCAAATACTTTCTTCTCTCTGTTTGTTTATCCGTCTCCATAAGGACACCAATCCAAATATTGATATCCCTGTAGACAACGTTTGACCTTTTTGATGATTGTATGTCTGATGATGATGTTTTGATGATTTGAATTAAAATGCCAGAATTCAAGTGACAATACTAGGTCATTTCAATTTTGTAAATATAACGTGGAAATATTATAAAGTTGTGAAGATACATATAAAGTAGTAATAGCAATACAATTTATTGAATATATTGCTATTTTACTTTATCTTGAGTGACCTCCGTGATTTATTTCGTTGTAATTAGCTTATCGCTAAATACTTGCATAATATTAAATTAATTAAACTCAGCACATTCTTCAGTACAGAAGCCACCACAGAAATAATAAAAATTAATTAGGAATAGTTCCATCCCAAATATTTACGAATTAATTTTGTTTGTTTATAAAAAACATTATAATTGGCTTTATTCGTAATTATCAATGTTAATAAAGGTCATGACACTGTTGATTACATATTTTTTGCTTTAAATACATATACAAATTAGCAAGAACATTTTTTAAAGCTTTGTTATTATAGTTACCAACGTCTTTTTTTACTTTACATCTGGTAGTTTTTGAAAACCAGTAGCATCTAGTAAGAAAAATACACTATCGAATCAACAATTAAACCGCGCTGTTTAGAAAAAAGTCGACTCTAGGAAATAAATAGACTAGCTGATTGAAACCTTACACATAAAATTTGATATACACCGGGATAATTAAACTTTAGACTCTGAAATCCCTAAGCAACTCCGTACCCAATTTAAATCATGTAAAACAGTATCAATATACGCAAATTGGCCTATACATACAAACCGACTTATCGAAAATAAAAGTGAATGAGATTAATTACAGAGTAGCAGATTAAATAAACTCGAATTTGACATTGAAAAATTTGGAAATTGGAATTTCCAGTTGAGTGAGAGTAACCAGATCCGAAATACGACAAGTATAAACACTAGTTCTCTATTTCACGTTATTATCGCGGTAAATTTTGAACCTATTTACGTTTCTATCGCGGATAAAGGTTTTAAAGAGGTAACGATTGTAGTGAAAAGTTGACTTTTACAAATCGTTCCTGGAAGATATACATCGTTCCGAACTGGCAAATTAATTCTTCGAAACAAATGAATTCGACGAAATATTTCGCCAAGCTTGCAAATTTTGTGTTTGTACAGTTTTATTGGGGAAAGAAAATTTTAGTAGCACATAAACTTGAATTAGGAATTATGCCTTGCATTCCCGTGAAGCACTCGTAACACAAAATTGTTTAAAACATTGAGAACAATTATTAATTTCAAACGGCAATACAAAAGGAATTAATTAAGATTTTAAGTATAAAGTAAGTTCACATATGGGCAAAGATATCATAAGACTATCACAAAAATTCGCTATTCTTAGTTTGAGTGTTAAATAGTGCTATGTAGCGTATTCTTACGAACATAAAAGATTTAAAAGAAGCTTATGATATTCTTAAATCAAACAATAATATAAACTTGAACCGAACTTTAAATTATTTATTTTCAAGTTAAACACATAATACGTACACAATTTACATCGACAACGTCTTGTTTTTAGAGCAAGTACAGTAGAACCTCGGTTATCCGGATCGCGATTAACCGAACTCCGTTTTAACCGCAACAATACTAAACAACAAATTCTCCGTTTTAACCGAAGCAATAAAAAAAATCTCCGCGTTATCCGAAATAGGATGTATTATTCTCTTAGAAAACCAAAATATTTTGTAAATTAATACGGGACTTCCCCGACATTAGATCGTTTATATGTATTGTACAATAAGGTATTTCCCCTAATATAGATCGCCTATGCACATGATGTTATTCAACCAGTTGAATTGCAGTTGACGGAAGTATCTCAACATGGAATGTCTCCGTATTAAGCGTATACGCGTTGTTATTACGATTGAACAGAAACTCAAAGCACTTAAACGTTTAGATAAAGGTGAAATATTAAAGCAAATAGCAAGTGATATGGGTGTAGGCATAAGTACCGTTGCAGACTGGAAAAGAAATCGTAATAAAATTGAAAAGTGGTCTAGGGTTCTGACATCACCTGCACCTTCGCGAAAAACTATGAAAACAGCGGAATATCCAAAAGTGGATGATGCCTTATACCTATGGTTCACACAACAGCGAAAACGTGGAATGCCAGTTTCTGGTCCAATTTTCCAACAAAGGGCAATAAGCTTAAGCGAGGATTTGCCGATTACGGAAGCACCTGACACTTTTATAGCAAGTGAAGGTTGGCTGCATAGATGGAAGAAACTGCGCGGTATACGTCAGCTAAAAGTTTGTGGTGAAAAGTTATCCACCGACGAATCTTCTGCAACAGAGTTTAAAAGAAATTTCAACAAAATGATGGAAGAAAACAGTTATATAGAACGTCAAATTTACAACTGCGACGAAACAGGCTTAAATTATAAAATACTACCATCGAAAACTTTGGCTTCAAGACAAGTATCTGCTGCTCCCGCATACAAGCGTAGCACGGAACGTGTGACTGTTCTTGCATGCAATAATTCCTCCGGTACACACAAACTTCCCGTATTATGTGTCGGCAAATCAGCAAACCCTAGAGCCTTTAAACACATTCGTCCCAATGCTTTCCCTGTTGTGTACAAAAACCAGAAAAGTGTGTGGATGGACGCGGTCATATTTAGAAAGTGGTTCTTTGAAGATCCTGTTCGTAGAGTAGAACGATTTTTGAAAAAAGAGGGTTCCCAAGAAAAGCTATTCTGTTATTAAACAATGCAGCTTCCCACCCAAGTGAAGATCAACTCAAAAATGGAGATATAATAACTAAGTTTCTGCCCCCTAACGTGACTCTTTTAATTCAGCCCATGGTCCAAGGTGTGTTGCAAAATTTAAAACGAAATTACAGACGCTTATTATTGGAATTTCTTTTGGAACAAGTTGGTAATGGCGGTAATCTAGTTAACTGTTTAAAGAAAATCAATCTGAAGGATGTGATGTATTGGGTAGCAGAAGCATGGATTCAAGTAAGAAGTTCTACTCTGCAAAAATCTTGGTCAAAAATAATTGAACAAGAGAGAATACCCGACACGAACGCTGAAAATACTAATGAAAGTTTACATGAAATCATAACACAATTGTCAGGATGCGAATATGTTACTCCTGAAGATGTCGAGGAATGGCTTAATAGTGATGATTTGAACGAAGAATTAACAGATGATGACCTTATTGTTATCTTATATTGTTAGTAATAATGATGACAAAATAGATTTGGACGTTGAAGACGATCAGCTAGAAGCAATTAACGATCTCCCTAAGAAAATTTTTCACTCAGTTGGACTGGAAGCTTTACAGAAAGCCTTAATGTATGCAGAACAACAGGAAAATGCAACAACAACTGATGTTTACTTATCAGACGTTGAAGAGACATTGCTGCAAAAAATAGAGTCAGTGCCAACCGGGTACAACAAAAAATAACGTCATTTTTAACACACCAATGATTCATTATGGATATACATTTAGCTATGTACATTACATGTAAATCATACGACATATTCATAAAATAATGTTTAATTAAATTTCTTTAACCAATTACGAGTGTGTTATTATTTATCCAAAAACTCCGTTTTAGCCGAAATTTTGATTATGCGAAACCACTTGGGTCCATATTATTTCGGATAATCGAGGTTCTACTGTACATCGGAAATTCGAAGCAAATGTCAGGTCTTACAATGAGACTATGACGTCCGGAAAAGAATCTTTTCTTTGAAATGTCATAGGATTTTCTTCCGGGTTTTGTTATGTATCGCTTCTAGGGATCAATATGCACTGTTTGAGCTAGCTAGCAAGATGAACAACTAATCGTTGATCAGCACGAACGACACATAGCCAAAGACAGAAGAAAATTCTAACTTCGTTATGCAGCAGATTTGAAAAATATATCTGTATAAAGGTATAATATTTAAACACAATAACTTGTTACATTGAAACGAAGGAATGTAGTGTCGGAAACAAGAACATTGCAGTTTTAATTCTAATTTTGCAGTACAGAATGTTCTGTTCGGTTCACCCTTTCACTCAAAATAGTTTAGCTAAATTGATCCAATTAGACACGATCAAACGCAAATTAATTACAGAAGGAACTATGCACAGAAGGAAGGTGATGGTTTTAGAATAAGAAACGTTTCTCGGAATTAGAGTATATGCCTAAAATAACTGGTCTTGTACTCACTTCTTAAGAACGCACATAGCTGTAATAAAATTACCGTAACTTTAACTTAACTAAAAAGTCAAATTTAGGTATAACTTGGTTTTAAACGAAGCACCTTTATGTATGCACTTCTATTCGAATATAACAGTTTCAAGGTAATAATATGTAACTCTGAATAGAGTTGCTGAAGCTAAGTATACTGACGTTCTTCAACTAATAAGACTTGGAAAACTAATAGTTTTCCATGTGTATTCTTGACATTTCTTCATTACAATTTATTTGGTGTTATCGTTGGTGTCCTTGCTAAGTTTTGGCCACTTTTGAAGCCATATCAGCGTCCCTTTGGTCCAGTTTTAAGTACCTTTCAATATCTCGGCACCGAGTAGAACTCAATAACCTAATATACACACAGAGAAATGGTTTCTTGCATCAAGAAAATAGATTTTTCTGTAAAAACAAATATTTTCCTGGGGTTAGAAAATCAAGAATATCCAAGACAGAATAATGTTTCTTGTGAGCGAATCATTTAGTTTTAAGTTAAGAAAATGTTCATATTAAAGGTGGCAATGAAAAGATGGTCCAGATCTCACAGAGTTTTATTGAGAGATTAGGCGACCGATTTCGTGCTCAAAAAACACAAGGATATCCAATAAAAGAAAAGTTACAATAATGGAAAAAAAACCTAAAGTTAATAATTAAAATTAGGAGCAAGTAAATAAACTAATGAAAAATTTTTTTTTATATGTTACAGTATAATTAAATTATTTCTATAATAATGTAATTAAATAGGGACTATTTTATATAGTTTAATAATTAATGTGTTAATATTAAAGTTTATTTATTCCTTTATTGTTATTTCTAATTATATATATATATAAAACAGTTAAATTAGTACACGTGGTAAATAATAATAAAAAGAAAAAATATTACAATAACCAGTACCTTTTGAAAATATGTATTTATAAAACGTTGTTCGTTAAAGGTTACATCATTGTGTGGGCAAGTATGGCATCTGTATTCCAGTTTCTGTCGCTATTATCTAGGACGGCTAGGAATGCTGTTTTTGAGGATTAGTAGCATAAATTGAGAGATGAACAACGATGTGGGCAGGAGCAAAAAGTGTGCTTTTCTCTTCTCACATTGTTTTTACCGGGGGTGAACACCATGAGCTACATTTATATTAGCATCATATTGGTTACTGTTTCTAGACACCTTTTTCATGTGTACTTCCACATTAAGTTCGCTTTTGCCTGAAAATTATTCTGTAGATAACCTGTACCTTAGTCTTTTTAAAGTCACCAGCAATGAGAACAATTTACTACATTGTGTACGGATATGTCGTACTGTTTTAAACAAGGTATGTGCAATTAATGTGGATATAAATTAATGCATTTCAAGAATTCCAAGTAAATAAATGCTGCTTTATTTTAAGAAAATGAAACTATTGATTTATGAACAATATCTAAACGTTTTCTGGAATTAAGAGGATTATTTACTATCCTTCAGAAAATACTGTTTTGTGTATAACGGCCATTTACTTATACTAAGAACTGCTTTCTTCAAACATTCCGCAAGATTTTCTTGAATCAAGTTAACCAATGTCTTAAACAAAATAATACCATTATTTTATTATAAGACTTTTCTTAAGCAGAGAAAAAGATGTTAAGAAAATATTTCTTTTGATTTAACGCAGTTATTGTATTATGGATAATTGAAACAGTAATTGTCTTGAATTGAGGGGGACAGTTTTGATACAAGTAAACGTTTCTCTGCGTGTACTCTTTTAGGTGAAATAGGAACATCGTCTGCATTCAGTGCTTTTGGTATGTTGTGACGGCTGAGTCCCATTAAAACAAAAAATTCTGGGTTTAAATGAAATTTCTGTGTTAATTCGGTCTTTTGGACAAATGTTGTTATCACAAAGAAAGATTATCAAATTAAAGAATTTTCACGTTAAAAAAAGCATAGAAAATGTCACTTGATCGTGTTACTGCCATATTATATTGGTTCTTGGTTTGTTTAGGAGCCCTAATATTCCCATATCGGTTTAAATTTTTCAAATGTGTTGTTAATCGTTTATGGAGGAAAAAAATAGAAGAAAGTGAAAAGCCACAACTCTTGTAGTAGGCGAAAGTAGCAAAGCTAACGATGAAGACGACATCCGTCAACAAATATGGTAAAGGTAATGAAAGTGATGGATGTTTTGAGGAAGAAAGTTAAGTTGGAGATTGACATAGTTAGAAGGACAGCAGCGCCATTTAAGAATAAAAGAATGTAGAATAACAAATGTTGTTATTCTTGTTATTGTTATATTATTGGGCGAAGCATCAGGTTACGGAATACTTTTCGTACTTCTAGGCATCGATCACTGTGATCATTAGCCAACCCTATCCGAATTTTGCCGAATTCAGAGGTGTCCCAACCTCCGGTAGGGATCTTTAACGTGCCAATCATCGTATTGACATGGAGCCTGTGGTTTTATTTCCAATTTTTACTTACTTTACTTACTTACTTATTCTTTATGCCTATCTACCCATATGGGTTAAGGCGAGAGAAGGGGGCTGAATCGCTGTGCTATGGCGTTTTTTTCCAAATTTCTCTCCATTTCTTTCTACCTTGTGTTAGTCTACCATTGTCTTCGTATTTTACTCCTCTCGCTTCTGCTGCTTCCCTTAACCCATTCTGTCATGATCACTTTAGTCTTCCTCTTCTTCTTTTCGTTGTCCTTGCTATGTATACTTTTATTATTATTTCCTTCGCGCTCGTTCTTTTAATGTGCCCCAGCCATTGAGTTGGTTTTCCTCTATTATCTGGTTTATTGGTTATACGTTTCTGAATGTCTCATTTTTAATCCTATCCAATCTTGTCTTGCCCTGTATTTTTCATAAGTACCTCATTGCTGTTGTTGTAATTTTCTGTTTGTGTTTTTTAGTACGGGTCCAGGATACTGATGCGTATGTAAGTATAGGTATAAAAAAGTCGCCCTTTTTTATAGACCGGTTTTTATGTTTTTGGGAATTTGTTTATCCCCCAAGAATGTATGTTTTGCAGTATTTAGTGCCCGTTTTTGACCCATTCAAGAAAACTTTGAAAGGTTTGTCATAGGAGATCCGGGAGATTGTTATGTCGCTACGCATATCAAAGATAGGATTTGTTACTACTGCTTCTATTCTGGCATACTCCAATTACTAGTGTTTTTCGGTCTGCGTGCTCCCATACTGGCTTCTCCCTTGATATAGATCTCAAGTGGAGGTAGGTTTAGCATGGTTTCCATAGCAGCTGTTGGGGTGCTTTTAATGGCCCCAGTTATATAGGCATGCTAGTCGCTGAATTTTCGAGAGACTGGTTATCGCATGCTTCTGTGTGATCTTAGGCCACCAAATCAGGCAGCCATAAGTTAGCATGGATTTGAGTCCCCATGTTTTCCATTTTTTCATTACTTCTTCGAGAAATGCCTAACTCTTGCTTCCCTTACTCTCTCTAAATTTCCTTGGATGCGTATACTCTTTGGCCTGTCATGTTTTATATTCAGAACAGTGGCGGTTTCGCCCAATTTATAAACCCAATTAAATATTGTCTCCCTAGTAGGAATCTGTCCGTGTCTTGGAATGCGAAATCGAGTCAAAAACTTCGCTGTGTCGGAATGTCGGAATTCATTCCGTGATACAGTTTTACTGTTGCAAGACGTTGTTGAATCGACCAGCGTTCCATAGCTACTAGCCGAATGAATGGGTACTATATGACATTCACACTGACAAGTATGTCAAATCCCCCCCATACTACTTGCATTCTCAGTCACACACGGAGGTAGTGGAGTCTGTTTTGCGCTACCTTGTATATTCTTGTATTCCTCGTTTTTCCAATATGCTCCATATATTGTTTCTATTTTTGTCGAAGGGTTTCTCTACGTCTGTGAAGCAAATGTATGTTCTCTATTTACTTAAAGGGCCTTTCCCGTTATTTGCCTTAATAGGAATATGGCATCCTAAGTCCCTCTGTTTATTCGGAGATATGTATCTTCTAGTTTTTGTCTTATTCTTCTCTTTGGGATTTTTACATACATTTTAGCTGCATTACCGAGAAAGATGATTGCTCTGTAGTTCTGGCAGTTGTGGTTATCGCCTTTCTTGTATATTCTTCATAAAGCGGGTTTTGTTTAAGAGAAGTTTTAATAGTTCTTTCATAGTTAAAATCGTTAAATTTCTTCCATTTGGTGGGCAGCATATTATATAATTTTATTGACATATATTTAAAAGAGTTTATAGAGACGAAAATGAGGCTGTACATGCTGTTTTTGTCTTACATTAATTATCGATAATGAGAAGTTAAGTTTTCCCTGATGAAAAACGAGACAGTCATAAATAAATTAATTAGCATATGTTAATAGTTTGTGCAATTTGAATAAAGGTATGCAGGAATCGTGACGTTTAAATTTGGTAATTATTCTGATTGCTTCTTTTTTTGAAGGATTAAGATTCCCATTTGGTATGCAGAACCACCCCACTACAAAATTCCATAACTCATGACGCTGTGAAACACCATTTGAGTTAAATTTTTCAAAGCATATAATGCAGATGATAAACGATGTGCTAGTTTGTCAGCAAGAGCACCCCACAATAGTTTACTGTCTAGCGTCGTAGCTAGACATTTTACTGGTTTATTTTGCAAGAGTTCTAAATGATTGTTTAGTGTAAAAATTAATGCTTGCGTTTCTCATTTATTTACGCATAGTTTGATATTATTAAAATATTCCTCAGCTTATAAGGAAGAGCTACGCAAGCTGCCGAGATTTTTGTTGCTTATTAAAATTGTAATGTCATCTGGATATTCAATGTTTTTATACTTGATATGGTCGTCTATGTCATTAACGTATATGATAAACAATATTGGCCCTAGAACTGAGCCTTATGGGACTCCATGTAACATTTGTCCCAATGATGAAACAACGTGACCAAGCTTCACCCACTGATGTCTATTAGTTAAAAAGTTCTGGAGGAATATATGATAATTTTTGGTTAAATCCAAGAAACCAGCCAGGACTACGTTCCCATTTTCGGGCTCGTTCGTAATATATGTGGTATTGTTAATCAAGGCACCTACTGTGGATTTACCTTACCAAAAGCCGTACTGACTTAAGTTTAAGGTATTTTCGTCATCCGAAGATTTTATAAGACGATTTTGAAAGTGGATTCTAGTTTAGACAAAACAGGCACTATAGATATTGGTCTATAATTCTCAGGCGATGAACAGTCGCTTCTCTTAAAGATCTTTGGGCAATCACGGAGCCTATCCTGTCAAAAATACAAGTTTATGAAATGAGTCAAATGCCTGATCAACTCGTCCCCACCAAGCTTCAGGGAAACGTTGTTTAAGCTATGAAAATCCAAGTATTTGAAATTACCTAGGTTGTTAATAAGAATACGTACTTCCGTCTCATGTATCAACTCAGGGAAAACGAATTCCGGGGCGATTTTTCTATTTTACACATCCCAATTATGTCTTCCAATTCCGTTGTTATCATTTCTTCTGCTTCTTCTACTTCTGGTGCTATATTTGTTTGATCTATGTTGCTCCTTTTCATGATTTTTGTCTTCCTCTATTATATTTTGTCCTTTTTTTGTCTTTTATGGTGTTTAACGTTTTGTATTTTGGTTTCTTCATCCGATTTTTATCCGTAATTAGAAACAATCCGTCTCAGCCGGATTTGAAGCCGCGTCGTTCGGATAGAAAAGCAAATGTGTTAACCTTTACGAGACGGTCGAATAATAAATATTTGTTATTAGCCAAAATGCATAAACCACAAGCAAGTTTGTAGCGTCTAAAGCATATTGAAATATGTCAAGCAAACAGGCTTAACCGAATTTACCTACAGACATGTTTAGATTTTAATTGCCAAGTAGTAAGATTTACCGTTCCGTCCTATTTTATTTATTGCGAATAAACTAATGAGGAGCAAAAAAAGCAAATATTTACGAGCGCTTATAATTTAAGGAGCGATTTTATGCAAGCAGTAGTTTTATTGCAAAATATATGTGAGGTATTTATGTTCGCCGCAAGGTTTATATAAAAATGCGTTCACATTATTCTAATTTACGCAAGTAACGCACGGATTATTCACATTTGAAAAGGCAAACTATGGGTCTTGCACAAGATGTCCTTTTTTCAATCAAGCTAGTTTGGACAGGTTTACTTTCATTGCGCTAATTTTTTTCGCGCTAAAGGGTAAATTGCGCGACATTGTGAGTTTTCGTAAATGTTTCTCCATAAAATTGTTTCGTTATAAATTGTGGAATTGTATAGACAATGTACTAATTTTAAGATATAAACATGTGAAAAATTCCAGATAGAAATCACAAGTTGGCGAGGTGAAAATTTTCTACTAGTTTTTCTGTTCGTAAATTTCCGTTTCTGTTTCTTCTCAAGCCGTCAGAAACATGTAATCTTTTGCTAACGTTCATTAGTACGTAAATTAAGAGATTAATACCCCAAACAGTTTATTTCTAGTCAGTGCTTTTTTTAAAACGATTTTGTAAGTAGAAATCCGGATTCCTGACGTCGATTTTGCGATATACTTAATACTTTTTTCAAGTTTATTTATGTAATAAATTTCCTAATTCTGAATTACCTATATAACATGTTTTTCTTTCTCCAAACATTGCATAGATAGAGTTCATTTCATATAAAAATTAAAATTATATTGTAAATTTACAACTCGTGCTTACAAAAACATATTTATTATTAAATTACATGTCATTTTAAGCTTTTCGCACAAGCGACGATTTCAAGGTGACAATCACTGATCGGAATAAAACTTGACAGATTTGTAGGACCTATAGAGTCTTGTGAAACACCGTTTTCCGCTTTGGTGATGGGGCACCCCTTATTTTCGAGATCTTGGTATTTGAAAAGTGCCGGCCAGAATTTTGTTCCATTATGTCTAGGATCTATCTTCACCAAATTAGAAACTAATTAAAGGATATTAATACGTCGCGCTTGGGCCTTGAAATTTTCAAATACAAATCTTTTAAGGAATTCTAAACTGATTTGACTGTTATGTCATAAAATCAATTTTACCTAGTCGTTATATTTTTAATACTATGCCAAATAAAGTGTAGGACTTATTAATTATTTGAAAATATAAAGTATTCAGAAACTAATTCTTTGTCTAAATTTAAATTAGTAATTAAAAGTTCTTTCCAGGACTTCTCTGCTAGACTGGGGCATTTACGGCGATAATCCTGGATTGTCTAAAAAAACGCAAACAGAGGAGCCAACTTATTAACTAAATTTCTATTTTAAATTACTCAAAATAACTTCAAAAAAATATAACTCACTTGCAGTAAAAATTGTTTCTGAGCCTCATCGTTTGCAACTTTCTTGTTAAAATCTTGAATTAACTTTATATCTCTTTCGGCTGAATTATTTACAACTTTCATTTGTCCTGCCTATACTCTTTCGAATTAATCCATTCGGAAGATGTAAAAAATTATCTAATTTAAATCTGCGAAATAAATTCATCGAATTACTACTTGCAAAGTTTGTCAAGATTTCTTCATCAGATCATTGCAAAAATTTCTGTCCTCAATGGCAATTTCTTAAGACTGCTTTCCGTAATATTTTCAAGCTCATCCTGGAGATTAAGTTCTGCTGTTGATAACATTTTTTGTGCCATCTTTAGTTGTGTATCTTCGCTGATTATTCATTAAATAGTGCAAATGCGACACATTCATCAGACAAGTAATACAAATGTTTCACAAATGTTCCAATAGCTACTTCGGCGATGCTTTCATCATTTTGCTTATACTGCTCTAATTCTCGCAAGAATTTGATGCTCATTAGAGGAGCAGATATTGCTTGTGGCGCATAAATCCAATATTTTACGTGGCACTTTACAATGAAACACGTTACGTGGAAAAGTGATTCTTCCTCAGCTTTCGTTAAATTAAAATTCTATCGAAATAAAATAATTTTTAAAGAATAGATAGCCTTTGCCATCCACCTAGCCATATGATATGCTCCTGGTTTTCTGAATTTTGTTCCATTGGGAGGAATTCCTTCTAGGAAAATTATTTACGAGGTCTAACAATTCGCGATAGTCTTCTCGACGAAATTTTTCAGAAATAGCATCATTTATGGTTTTCAAAATCGTTTCTCTCACCAATAATTCTTTTAATTTCAGGGTTTTGAACACCTGGAACGAAATTCTGAATATTTGTAATAGGCCAGTGGTTCTTAAATCTTCTGAATAAATGATATGGTGAATTTACTTTTTGCAAAAACCGCTGCCAGAACTATTTCAAAAATGTAGTGACGACATCCCAAAAACAATATATTTCATTCCAATTTTTGTTTAGGTAACGTATAAGCACTGTTAATTTTTCCTGTATTTGCGGCAGTTGTATCAAAAGAAAAGGCTTGTACCTTTTCCCAATTTTTCAATGTTAAATATAAAAATGTGAATCGCTGAAGCCATTTCAGTACTGCTAGAAGTTGGTAGATCTGGCACACCTAGTAAATGTTCCATATTGGTTTCGGTAACAATTATAGCCAATCTTTCTACCGGCTTACCACTTACGTCTTGTAATAATTTAGTATCCCAGTGGACGGTTATAACTTCCGCATTAATAGTGCAAAAGTTCTCTTTTATTTTTTCACAATATGCTTTTCGCAATTGATCACGTTGGTTTCTAATTGAAGTACGATTAATTGCTTAAGGCGGTGACTCTAAAGAAATAGCTTCCATAAACGCAATTATTAAATGGACAGCATCGCGCTCACTTATTTTACACTTATCTAAAATTGCGGCTAATCATGGAGTCAGTAATTCTTTTCGAGCTCTTTTCTTTTGTTTTACAGAGTCTGAAATTATTTGTTGTTCTTGTCGTTCTTCCTCGTTGCTCCCTATTTCTTCCGAAGCAGAGTTTTCCGAGTCGAAAATATTAAGATAATCAAATGAAGAGTATTTGTGAACAAGTTAATTCCTTAAAAGTTATCAGGAATTAATAAACAAAATATTAATTATACTTACCTACAGAGGAAACATCTGCTGAAGTAAATGGAGCACTTAAGTTTTAAAATTTTGCAATCTTCTTTTCTTAATACCGGTAATTTTTCTACCCATTCCAGCCATGGAACCAGTTCGTTCCTTTTCACGCTGTCTGATTAGAAATTGTTTATCTTCTCGATGGTGATAATTTGCAAGGTATTTTGATGTGCCATGTCAAATAAATTATCCAAAGAATTACAAAATTCTTCTCGTTTCTTTTGGACCGCTTCACTAGTTTTCTTCTTATCTTTGACTAGTTTCTGCCATGCATCATAAAATTTTTTCAATCTTAGTTTACATTTATGACGTTCCTGTATAGGAATTCTTGCTTTCTTCCAGTAAATAATACATTCATCGATAAACAAGAAATATCTCCATGCGTGAAGATACCATTCTATAATTAATTGCAAAAGTTCAAAATTTAGAAACGTATTAATGTCTTTAACAAATAAGTAACTCACTGAATTATGACAAATACTGCTAGCTAGACTAGAAGATAACGCAAGCTCTACCATCTATTGTTTAGTATCAACATGATTATGTTGTATGTAGATCACATTATGATGTATAATATCCAAATGTAGCTTGTAATACCAAGCCAAGAAACTTAAAACCAACGAAATTGGCATCCATACCCTTCTGAAATTGAGGATTGATTCAGAGTGGCGGCGAGGCGCGAGAATCAACATTTAGGTCCCAAGCCCGACGGGTTAATGATGTACGATTGAGCTAAAATTTGGTATGGATTCTTGCTAGACAGATTGGAATAAAATTTGACACGGCACTCACCAAAGTGTGGGAAAAAAATATTTCTGTACATAGATAAGTGGCACCCTAAGACCCATGTTTAGGGAAGGAAACCCACCCCCGAAATTTTGATGATTTGCTATTTACACCGTTACCACTACTTATTGGGAGTGCAAATTGTTTTGTCTCTTTCCTTAGGGAACACTACCATATTTAAAAATTAATGCCTAGGCACAGCGCCCCCTTGCGTTTGGCAGCCCAGGAGCTGCCCGATAGGTGATGGACATCTATACTCCGGTTTGTCTTGCTACCATCTGGGACGGCGTGACTGTGTCTCTTGGCGATAAATGTCGCCGAAAGGCATACTCAGTGCTGTTTTGGAGATTAGCAGCATAAACCGAGAGGCAAACGCAATTGTAACAGCAGAATATTATGCTCAGAACCATGCTGATGACGCCGGGTAGGCAGAAACATGTCCATGTGTTAGCGCTATTTTCTCTGCTACATTGTTTTTGCCGGGAATGATTCCACCAATACCATGAGCTATATTAGCATTAATTTTTGGTTATTGTTACTAGGCATTCTTTCCACGTGTATTACTACCATATTTATTTCTATCTTCGTTATCGTATTCTTGCAGTTTGAAATGTCCAAATTAAATTTGGGGGCTTCAGATAGCGTTAGTATCTACAAAAACATAGTTTGTTAATGAAACGGAAATATTCCTTTCACTACAACAAAAATCAGATCTCCATTTTTCAGTGACCATTCAGTCAAGCCTAGAACTGCTGTACTCCAATTGCCTGCAAAATTAAAAAGACATTGTAATTTTACATATAATAAAGATGCTATAGTATATTCCACCAGCAAAAAACCATAACCAAACGCAGGCCTTTCTGTGATCGGTTAATTTTTGAAATTTGTAAGCCGGCCGCAAACGATATATTTTATATCTCACACCGTAATATAATAGTGCTCATTACATTAATTCTTGCACATTACGTAGTGCCAAGAAATTATTAATTCAGAGTAATATTAAATATATATATATATAAATCATAAAACACCCCAAGATACACACAAAAGATGCAAATATGGTACATATATGTTGGTAATATGGAACACCAAGGTTTCTCAACAATATATGTCGTTACATCTATTAAACGGGTCGTGAACTTTTAGCCTAGACCTACTGTTAAGGTTACAGTGACCCATGAATCAATTTTGCATTTTCACCGTTTAACAGAAGCGATATTTTAAACTTTAATAGGTAAGTGCGAATGAGTTATTATTTGTTTTCGTAGCTTGTTATTATTTAAGTGACTGCTGCTGCTGGCTAGTACGTGAAATGAGTTTTACAAAAATACTACTACCGTTTATTATTTAATACGTAACGATATCTAATCTAAAATGTTTACAATGTGAATTGTTGGGAATACGGAATACTACTATTCCATATTGGCACATCTGTTTCTTTACATATGTTTTCCATGAAAGCTTTCCTTTTTCTGTCTTAGAATGCTAAGAAGAAGTCAAGATCGAGTTTGTAAATAAAAAGAAAGCAGTACAGTTATGAAGAAATGAGTCCGGCATTTACAGCAGTCAGAGAAAAAAAGATGTGACGTGCAAATAATTATGTTATTATTGCAGTTATAATATCTGTAGGCTTTATCAATAAATAAATGTTATCTAGCAAATTTCCAGTGTATTCCATATTTGCACCCAAGTTTTTCAAGCAATAATTTTGGCATTTTTTTCAAGAATTTTTTTTAGAGATATGTAGGACCACAAGAAATCTAAGTAAAGATCTTGGTTCATAACGGTTTACTTTAAATAACTCGACTTGTACTCATAAAACAAAATGGTATTCCATATTTGCATCTTCTACTCTACAATACAAACAATTAGTTGAATGAAAATGAAAATTAGGTTTGCCAGAAATTTTTAATAACTGCGTCATCTATTTTTCACCGAATGTTTGCTTTGCTCGTGTCAATCAGTGTGTCATGGTTTAAGCTTTTTTCTTCGTTTTGCTGCGTTTTACATGTTCATCTTTGCCTACGAGTCCAGTCTGAAAGTTTCCAGCCCAGCAAAGAAACAAGTTTTTTTTTGTCAAATTCAGGAATGTACTAGTGGATCCAAAATTCATCTACAGTTATCAATCGACGCCAAAACTCCAACATATTTCGCGTATACTGCTTTAGCAAGGCTTTGAAAATATTCATTCCAATGCGTTTTTGGTCCTGAGAGAGCAAGTGCAGCACCCAATGCGATTAGCTTTATCATGCCCAAACCTTCAGTTAATATATGACAAGCACTTTCTTTCGAGATGCCCACATTCTCCACTATCTCTCTAACCTTAATTTGGCAGTCGTCTGGCACCACTTTGTGAATTTTTCCAATGTTATCGGCAGTGGTTGCAGTTTTTGGTCGTCCCGAACGTTCACGGTTAACCTAGCTGATACGAACATGCTTAAATTCAGCTGCCCAAAATTCCGCTGTGGTAAGTGATGGTGCAGAGTCCCCGTAAACAGCGTCCATCCGTTACCGCCGATATAACAAGACTTCACCGCTCTTCGATGAAGTCACGCTGTTTAGGTGATGCATCGCCATGCACGATATTAGCCCAAGCGGTAAAGGAATCGTTCTTTTTTGCATTTATTTTTTTAAGTTTTGTCTTCCGATTTAAAGAGGATGCCAATCGTCAACTGAGCCCTTGTTCGCATCCCATTTGATTTTATTTTGGAAAAACAAAGTTTCAAAGCAAAAACCAAACACGTAACCGAGCACCGTTTTCATGAAAAACGTATTTGTAGTTGATATTTAATGGAGTAATTATTATTATTTGTAATCGTACATGTATTTGGATGAAATTGAGGTTGAAATGATACAGTAATTGCAATTTTATTCGAAATTTTGTTCAATTTCAGGAGAAAATTTAATTACCTATTATGTGGTATTTTACCTAATCTACCATTATTTTTCCCACAGTAATTTTTAAGTAGGGTATTTGTAGAACGAGTTATTATAATTGTTGCAATACACTGCTATGAATATGACATTTACATATATCAGTATCCAAATGGCTATGTTACGTGATATAATATAAAATATATTGTATTAAAACAGAACGTTATGATACACATTCAAAAACATCTCTTCGTGTACAAAAATAATTTTGTTAAATATAACGTAAGAATATAAAACTATTTGAACAATAAAATCTTCACGTTTTTTGTCAAATACAACGGACAGTTAGGGAATTGGGTTGGAATAGCATCTTTTTTAAGCCTGGGATTTTTTAAACTTACAGTTATAGTTTTACCGGTCCTTGAACATGTAGCTGTTGAAAAATAAATAATATCTTCTTTTACAAAGTGCAACTCGCAAAAAAAAACATACAAAGCAGCCGACGCCACAGTTTTTAGGTTACCCCTTTTTTATCGTTTCAGAAGAGGTTTCATCGCTTATGCAGCACTAGAACAACATTACAGGTATCATGTAAGTATGGAAATGTCACTACACAATATTTTTTAAAATAAAACCAATAATATTTGGATAAACCAATTCAAAAGGCAGACACGATCTGAGCATGTAAACGCGTAGACCTAAGACAATATACGTCACAGCCTACTGACGTCAAAGCGCTTACGCCTTGTTATATATCGGAGATAACGGTCTATCTCGGTTTTAATTTGCGTAGGTGTATTGCCTTTTAAATGCAAAAATTTAATGAGGGGTCGATATACGATTTTGTACCCTTCCCAATCGTAAGAATTGTTAATAAAGCTTAACAATATGTCTATCCGATAGTACTTCTGCTGTTGGTAAATGTCGGTAATTTACTAAAATCGCATGTAAATTGGGCTTTCTTATGTGTCGTCAGCAGATTTCAGGTGCATAGTCGATTCCTTGGAGGAATATACCACTGTTGAGAAGATGTGGATACCACTGTTTTTGTAATAAAGTATTTCTTTTAAGTTTCTACAGTGAAGTTACCAGTATTTCTGTAATGATTCTGTTCATAATAATTATCTTTATCAATATTATTCCCCGCACTAATTATTTATCAATATAATAAGTATAATTTGTTTAGGAAATACCGCCAGTCAATTATGCATGTGATACGTTGCATATTTGTTAGGGTATTTGTTACTTCTAGGAACAAAATAATATTATTTTTTTTTTTACAGATTACTCGATGCATTATTCATTTTGCAAAATTGTACTTATGTTAAAATTGTGAACTTATGTCTAGAACTTCTTATGCAACATTACACTGCACTAGAAATTTCCAGTCACATTACTAAGCCCTTTAGACCTGTCGAAATCACATCTATCTATATGATGGTTAGCATTTGAGCATTTTTTGTTCCCATTCTTGTAGACCTGCATTTCTAAGTACGTACGATAAATAGGTTAATAATTTGTAGGAGGCACCTATCCTATTGTAATTAATTAAGTTATCAACAGCATCGTCGATTCCGAGAAACGACGCTATTGGCTATAATTAAAAGCTATTGAAAAGGACTTGTTTCACTTTCCAAGTTCATCCCCGGCCTGTAATAATCAAAGCGTGTGATATAATACGTATGCATACATCGCTTGAGAGGTATGTTCATTTAATAAATGCTTGGAAGTTCGATTGAATTACATTTGTAGGTTCTCTTCCAATGCAATATCATTTGTGAAAATAACGGAATTGATTTTCAAGTATTCCGTATCTATGTAAGACAAATTTAGGTGATATAGTTTCTGTTCGAGTTTAAAATATACCAAATTTTAAATTGCGTTTGAATGTACGTAAGTAACTAGACAAAATAATATTAGTAACCAAGGTTATGTTGAAAATGTAAACTAAACTGTAGCTAGCATTTATTTTGAAATGTATGTCTATTAGGTTTCATTTTAGTTCTTTCAGAAAGCTTAGAAAATAAGTTAATGATGAATTGTAAGTAATTTTTTAGTTTTCCGGTTGTTTTCTTAAGCTCAGATAAATTAAACCATTTAGCAGATAGTTAAACAGCTTAAGACACATATACTGAAATGTTTTATGTGCCATTCACAGGAATCTGCCTGTTCTAACCTCCAACCTTTTCTTCTACCTTGAATTGATTCTCTAATTTCTATATTGGACACTTTAAATTAGGACCGCAGCCAAAATACTAGTTAACTCGAAGAAAGCTTAACCAGGATTGATTGGCGTCCCTTTTCTCCGTTATTTCAATCGCGATGGCGATTGTTTCTGACCACAGCAAATTTTGATGATATCTACCCAAGTATAATCTAACGAGGAATTTTTGATAAATAAAGTTAAGTTAAGAAGTAACATGAGAGAATGAATGTAGTGACGCTACTAGATGACCCAAACTAGACGAATCTATGCTCTAAAATACAACTGACACGTTTATATATGAAATTTTACTGCCAAAAACAAAGCTACCTAACGAAACATGTTTAATATACGAAATAATGTTAGAAATACATTTGAATTTACGCTGTTGTTTGTTTTAGGAGAATTTTACATTAATTTTGACGAGTTACGAAAATAGGAAGATGAATTAAAGAGGAACAACTTCACCGTTTCTCCACGTTTGTCGTTATCTGAACTCATATAAGTTATTTAATGTCCACATTCCAAGGCCAGTCGGCCTGGGGGGATATTGTGACCTTCTAAAAATAGCTTTTATCTGCCAGAGGGAATTTCATTACCATCCAGTGGCTATCCTGAATACCCTATACGTTTGAGCTGATACTTTCGAAGTAAATATTTAACATAACAATACATACCTCCGTGGTGATAAACCATCTTCATTGCAATATCCAAAGAGGATATTTTATTAAGAGTATGCTGCAGAAAAAATTCAGTTTAGTGCTATTGCGTTTGTAAAAATTGTACATAAATTTTAGTAGCACTTTGAAGGCAGCATTCCTTTCTAAAATTGTATTCAAAATCAAGAAAGTCTTGTGTTATCACTTATAAATAGAAATGCATGTTTTGAAAACAAGTCCATTTAAGTACGAAGCATACATTTGATCGTTGCATGTTGAGAAAAATACTTTCAAACATTAATACTACGACGAGGCAATCTGTTAAGTTACGATTAAGATTTTAGTAGTGTATTGATTTTGAAAACGGATGGGAGGATATGTCTTGCGCTGTATATAAAAGCACCTAGGTTATCATGTTGTTTACAGAGGTAATTTCTTGACAGGAAACAATTAGACATTTTCCATTGAAGTATGAGGATATCCCAATGTTTATAGCTCAAAAATGTCTCTATTAAATCTACTAAACTTCAACACGCGTTCATGCTTGACGAATAATATTGTTCTGTTGCTATATATGTCTTAGTCAAATGAGGCCGGTCGCGTTTTAGCTTCAATACGGACAAGGTTAACACTTTTTGTTTATTATAATATTCCACACTTCACGGATTTTGTTTTCCGAATTTTATCTTTCAAAACTTTCACTTAAATACCGCTGGGTAATTTATATATGAGGGTGTATCAAATATAAACAGGACTGATTTTCTGAAAAATTCCGAAGGGCTTCTAGACCTGGAAGGGGCTGATGCGCAGGTAGCCTGTACCGCTAAGGAGAGGGGAGAACCGACCGCAACTCTCTCGGGTCCCTTTAGTATTAAAAGAAACCATGAGCGAGAAAGAAGTGCTGAGAAGGTCTCCGTAGAACAGCGGATTATCATCAAGTTTTTGGTCAAGGAGTGGGTGAACCCAACCGAAATTTTGCGGCGATTACAGACATAGTTTGGGGACAATACCCTGTCAAGAACCCTTGTGCTTGCACAGCACAAAAAATGTTCTGGAAGGCGTGAAAATGTCGAGAACGAAAACCATGATCGCCGCGACAGTTTTTTTCTTGATCGGCAAGGTGCTTTTCACGTTGATTTTCTCCACGATCGGCGCACAATTAATGCGCAACATTATTTTGAAGTACTGGATGCCGCGAAATTGTCATTTCGAACGAAAAGGAAGAAGCAATCGGCCAGAAGTGTAATTCTTCTGCATGTGGTTAACGTCACGATGCAAAAAGTGGATGCATTAGGATGGGAAACGCTGGAACATCTACCCTATAGTCCAGACTTGTCACCTTGTGACTTCCATCGTTTTGGACCCCTCAAAGAAGCACTTGGAGGCCAGCGTTTCGACGACAACGAAGCAATGGAAGCGTTTGTGCTCCAATGGCTACACGAACGTCCGAACAGTTTTTACGATTATGGAATACAGAGGCTCCCAATCCGATGGGAAAAATGTATTTCTAGGGCGAGAGAGTATGTAGAAAAATAGCAAGACTGAACTGGTTCAGTCTTGCTGCTGATGATGATAGCTTGGCTATCGAAACGTGCGTCCAGTACGAATTAAGTGTTGTGGTAAGGGTTTTAGTGAACTGTTTCAGTGTTCCAGTGCCACAGTTTTAGAGTACCCGTTTAGGCTAGATTAATGTCAAACTACCCTCGTATAATATACGTATATTTGAAACAAATCATTACAATACAATAGTCCTAAATCCCAAGATAAACGTATTCAGTATGCTAAGTATGCTATTATACATTTATGGGATATCTCCTGACAAAGTGAAATTTATTAAATGGAAACTATTCGGATGGAATTCCTCCAAAGGCGTTTTGAATGGTTGTCTACGTGTTAACTATGTACATACTATGAGTCTAAGTACTCATGATACCTTTCATTAACAGAGAGACGTTTGACGCTGGCTTCCCTCCTCGTAAATAACCTAATAACAGACCGATAACTAATTCATAAACTGGGCAATAAGCGGAAACGCAAACAATGACAATATATAATTGAAGCAAAGCACCCATCTTATATATGCACAATAACGCGTTAAGGTTAATTCAATTACCAACAATAATAAATATTAAATGACTTGCGAGTTCGCGAGTCCATCCCTCGAAACCTCAATAACTTGCTTATCCTGTTTATGGACGTGAAAGAGGAGCAACCATTCGTAGTCGTCGTTTTTCCGCCGCGTCTTTGATCGCCTCCACGCTAACCCAATGATGACAGCACAAGGACTGGACGGCATATACAAGAGTATATACACCGTACACCGTATTCTTTTTGCAGAACGCGTCTTTGCAGTTAGGTGGGTGGATCCATCTACAACATTTATTGGGTTTTATTATTGAGATGCCATTGAATCTAATGTAGAATTCTTATTGGTAGTTTACAGACGCCATCATTCGATACGGTTACACGATTATAATTGGTACCTTTTTATGTACTTGTCGGTGGTAATAAATTTAATACCATCACGACGTATCTCCTACGTGTGTGTGCATTGTAAAGAATCTAAGACGTCCGAGGTGTATCGTTACGAAATCAATCATCTAATCGTGCGTTGGCACGCTGATGGTTAATGTAACCAATGTAAGAAACGTCATCGAGCGTAATACAAGAACCATGCCGTCCATGCGATGTGCGCTTGCTGCTGCTGCTTCTGCCGCGCAGCGAACGAGAGTGCCGCGTATTCTTCCTTCGCCATCAGTTATTCGTCTTCAGCTCGGACTATACTCGGTGAGGCTTTTGTGACGGGGATATGAACTTCAATTGAATTTACAAACGAATTTCGACGCTTTTGTTGTTAGCGTGAGATCATACCACCCATCTTGAGCAACTGGATAAGAACCGTTTCATGCATGGCGGACACTTCAATATGAAATACTTCTACCGCTAAGTGTGTTTCTGTATGATAACTTATTTCTTCCTATTTAAACTTAAAGAAGACAGAAGTATCTTGGGGTATGTGATTGACTTGAAAGCAACCTTGTGTGTTTTATTCCTGCTAAGGAAATACAACCAAAGTTAATTTCAATAACATCCAATATGGCAGATGATATATTACCTCAAATAAAAGGAACGTTAAGGGTCCTTTCTTGATGTGTTATCGATGTTCTTAGTGATGTCTGTTATAAATGCAAGTAATCTAAAATGGATATCTGAAGTAAAATCCCTCTTATCAAAAATTTAACATAGTACTTGCCCAACATAGACCCAGATAATACAAACATACGTGATAAATGTATCCCATAAACGCTGTCTAGAAATATGCCAGAATATTGTAGAAAAAATATTGCAACAGTTATTAACGCAATTATGTAAACCGTCAGCAGGTTTTTGTTAATTATCACATATTGTTGTCACAGATAATATTTCAATGTTGTGGTCAAGTTTCTATTGAATTGTTATATATAAATGTCAACAATGTTTGTGTCGAGACGTACAGGACGAGATTGTGGCAATTTTTGATGTAAAACTTCATAATTTTTTCAACAAAGTTGTTTTTAAATAAGTGGTCCCATCCAAATGCACCAATGACAAATTAAAGCTAACAATGTGATACGTAGGTACTTGGAAGTTACTGTGGCTGCAGTCGTTTTCTCCAGCCTCCACTAGCCGTTATTGCGGTATAACGCCATCAAAATGGTAGCGGACACCCAGTTTAGTTAGTTTAGTTTGGAGTATTTGTGCACCCGTTAAACACAATTCATGGACGAGTTCTTTATAAACAAACTGCAAGAGTGGAAACTGGAGAAACTACTGGTTGTCTTTAAAGGAAAGATAAGTGATAGTTTAATATTCTTTTAACACGTTGACGTACACTCGTGTCCATCAATTGTTGCGAGCATTTGACGATATCAAGGTTATAGCCGGCTTGTCCAATAATGTGTTGGTATATCGGCAATATACATATAACCAACACAGATGTCCCGCTCAAATCAAGAATACATACATACATAGATTGACTGATTGATTGATTTCTACCAAAGCAAGGTTAGTCTTTGCATCCTTAACACTGAGGCTTAGTAGCCTATTGTATTATTCCTGCTTCGGTTTCGTTTTACTTGAACAAGTTAGTTCCCTGGGTCAGGTTTAAGAGCCCACGAAGTAAATCTTTTTCCATCGGTAGATCAATTGCGCTTTGCATAGCGAATACATACGTAGGGTACAGATCTATTTGTATTTTTATTTAGATACTCAGATCCTACTAACCACTCAGCGAAGAATTTTAATGCACGAAGTTTGGATTTGCCTTAATTTCTGTTATGTTGTTAGTTTTTCATTCTTGTATTATTACATTATAAGTCTGTTTTTGTCCGCTATGGATTTTCTATTAAGCATTTAATGAATACTATGATTATGACTAGAGTTGGCCACGCGCGCCAACAGGCAGCGGCGTTGTTTCGATTAGGCCTCGGGTTCCACTAGAGCTATTGTGTGTAGATGTTTGCTGTCGTAAATACTTTCGGCTAGTTGTTAAATAAAAATAAAATAATGCGTACTGAAACACTTACCATTTTAAGAGTCCTCCGTGAAATCCCAAAGTGAATAATGTCTGTTAAATATTTACAACATTATATATGTTTCAGCAGTTGTTTCGACAGACCGAGTGCAGCGCGAGGAAAAAATGTGTTTATATGCAGAGAATGAACGTTCTACATCTAGCGACGTTATACTTGCATAATTAAAATATTCTTTGAAACAACTTAACGGTTCTGTTGACGCACCTTCACAAATGTGTCTTAATGTGCCAAAATCAGAATCTTTCTCTAAAACACTTTCAAATTTTTCTAGAACACAAACATTTTTTTTCCTTTGGATCGAATTGTAAAACCACGTTCTTAATATTCTCATAATATTTATCAATCATAAATATTATGAAAGGAAGCTGCCGCTATCAAGAAAAGCCAGTCGAAATTTCAAGATGGTCGGGTTAAAACGGATTTAAAAATTATTCACAACATTTACTTCGGACTAGCGGAGGCAATAGAAAAGTTACAAGATCCTTCGGTGTCGTTAGTGGAATCTGCGCAAATAGTGCAACATGTTCAGGCACAGCTATGCGCGATAGAAGACGCAAAAAATGTTTGTGTTCTAGAAAAATTTGAAAGTGTTTTAGAGAAAGATTCTGATTTTGGCACATTAAGACACATTTGTGAAGGTGCGTCACAGAACCGTTAAGTTGTTTCAAAGAATATTTTAATTACGCAAATATAACGTCACTAGATGTAGAATATTCGTTCTCTGCATATAAACACACTTTTTCCTCACGCCGCACCCGTTCTGTTGAAACATACCTAATGTTGCAGATATTTGACAGACATTATTCACTCTGCGATTTCACGGAGGACTCTTAAAATGGTAAGTGTTTGAGCACGCATTATTTTATTTTTATTTAACAACTACGCGAAAGTATTTACGACAGCAAACATCTACACACAATAGCTTTAGTGGAACCCGAGGCCTAATCGAATCAACGCCGCCGCCAGTTGGCGCGCGTGGCCAACTCTAATTATGACTATTATTACTATTATTCCTAACGATACTTCTTAACAATAATTACGAGTATAATTTATAAGCTTTTTCCGTTTGTTTGATGATAGAGGACCTATTCGTATTATCTAGCCCTACACTGAATGAAAGTAACTACAATAAAAAAGTACGCTAATGTAACAATTTCTTTACTCAAATTGGTCCAAGCCCATCAAATTTATCATTTTAATAAACGGCTGTTTATTATATCGATGAACACATGTAGTTTATTTCAAATTATAAGAATATAACTGTAGACTTGCAAGGCCTTTAATACTTTTATTGCACCTTCTGTGACGATAATAACCTGGCAATGCATATTGAATCTAGGGGCCGTATTGACTATAAATTACGGCCCTATAAGATAATTATATGTTTATGTATATATATTTACAAACAGTATAAATTTACATAGTAAGCAATTCGATGTTACAAGTAATTAAAGAATTTACATATTAAATGAGATTTAAATGTACAAACAGGTAGTTACGCATATCGCAAATCATAATTCCATTTCTATTCAATTCACTTAAATTTTGTCATTACGGTCCTCAGCAGTTTGTTTGCGTATCCAGGTAGTTACTACCGCAGGTGGTGCAATAACAGCATTTAAGCCGTTCAAAGTTATATTCTTATAATTTGAAATAAACTATACTGTTATATTTACATTATATACAATAAAGGGATTTATTGATATAAGAAACATATTTATTAATGTCTAATAAGCAATCCCTAAAGTTTGTTTCGCTTCTGACAAAGTAAATTAACAAATGACAACAAAAATTTGCTTTCATCAGGACCGTATGAAGGATTAAGAAGAAATCCGTTACCATCCATGATCAGAGAAACAAAAGAGGTTCTGAAAAACTGCCCAAAACTTATTAACGCGAACCTTAAGTTAAAACTGCCAATCCCAAACCCGACAGTTCCAAAAATGTTATGTCTACCAAAAATCCACAAACCCGGAAAATCTATGAGACCAATAGTTTCAGGTATAAACTCACCTACGTATAATCTGTTCAAATGGTTAGGCGTATTTCTGCTTCTAAGCTATCTACTTTGATGGGTAAATTTTTGTATTCATTTATAATTTACCCATTAAAGTAAATAGCTTAGGAGCAGAAAATTTTAGTATCATTTGATGTCTGTTCACTTTTCCCCAGCGTGCCGATTTCAGAAACCATAGAATATTTAGTTGAGTTCTTAAAACTTAAAAAAATATAGAGGTCGATTCCATGCTTAGGAAGCTCCAACATAGGCTTTATCTCAGAAATTCCACGACCTTGATCCCAACAGTAATCAGCGATAAGAAATTTGTGAAACTTACCTTCCATAGAGTATCGAAAGGTATTAGCAAATTTTTAAGGGATGTATGTTTAGTTCGCGTAATAAACCTTGGCAATCCAAAAAAATTTCTAATAGGAGAGAAGGGCCGGGAATTTACAAAATTGCATGTGGTGATTGTGATAAAGCCTTTATTGGTCAAACGAAACGAGCGATAGGTACTAGATTCAATGAACACATCAGGTGTTACAGGTACGGGAAGATGGATGCGTCAAGTGTAGCACAACGCATAAACGATATCGAACATAATATTAAAGTAGAAAACCTAAAATTGATTAAAAACGTGATTTCGCCGCTAGAGCTGGACGCCTATGAGACTATTTACATAAATTTGAAAATCTAATCAATAAAGAGAAGGGACCTTTACATTTTTCCTGTCTTTTCGATTTATTACGGTAAAGAGGTAATTTATGGTTGTGGTATAACGAAAGACGTCGATCCTTCCGTACATTCCACATGTTGTCCAGTCTGTATTTTTAAGGGTAGAGGCCGAAAGAACACAAGTGTGACGATCAGAAAGGACATAACCGTTGTCTCCCTCGATTTTTATTTTTATTAGGGTGAGATGGCCACATGTATTGCATTTCGTGGTGACAAGACCTTTTTCCGCCTTGTCTTCTTATTTTAACTTTCTAGTCTACGCGGCAAGTGTAGATGAAATACGCATCATATCCTCTTCCTTAAAAACATTATTTATACCTTTCGATATTTTGTAAAAAGGAAATTCAACTAATTTACTATGGCGGATTTCCACTGGAATATACATAATACCGGATAATCCGGAAGGGTTTGACGTAATACATGCAACTCCAAAGTATCTGCAAAGGATTCCCTATAGATATGTGCAAAAACATTTTAGAGTTTTGGGTAAAAGCATCCCGACGTGCAGCTCTACAATAATTTCAAAATGTTACAAATGTACAGCTTCTAGTTACAGCGTGGATTTGGAAAACTAAGGACAGGTGAAAGAGTTTATGCGGGGTACATACAACCAGTCTGTAACTTATGTTTATGTATTTACGTACGTTTAAAATAAGAATGATAATAATAATAATGGTTATAAGTTGAACATGATTTCGATAATTTGGCAGATGAATTATCTATTGCCTTAAAGACAAAATTGTAAAGTTATCTAACAGATGTATAACTTTATGTCTATAATGTAAATACACGCCAGGCCGTAAGTTAAATGCAGTACATTTTACTTCACTTAAATGGTATCCTGTAATTATCACTGATACATCCCAAAGCAAATTAGGATTAAAGTCCAAGGCAGAAAATACACATGGGCTTCATTGAACTAGCGCATATTGGATAGACCTAACTGCTAGTTAAATATGTTCCACAGTCCAATTACAACAATTTTATATTACTACAGAAAAATATGGGAAATGAGAATTTAAACAGAAAAGCTAAAACGAGCATTATCAGAATCAGAATCCTAAACTACTACAAAAAATTGTCTACTAATAGCTCAATTACAAATTAATTTGAAACTGAAATAAGTCAATTGAATTGATGAATATTCAGTTCTTATGGCACGTCACTACAAATTCTCGAAACACTTCCATCTTGACTGTGAAGAATTTTGCAAGCTGTAAAAACCTACCAGCTGACAATTAGTAGTCAATTTGCATGGTAGTGCTATAAACCTTGCCCTTCGACGGCAATAATATATAAACTGCCAATTAACATCAATCTATTAGCTACTATTTTAAAATTAATTGAATATGAAGTTACATGTTTATCTTAGTATCAGACAGTATTAGTAGAACAGACAAATATAAATAGCATCAAAGAGGACCGATACCGTGAAGCACCAATCGTAGCCCTTTAAGTATCACTGGCAACTATGATTATCACCTGCTGTGATGATCGCACCTACGTATACACACATTTTGTATATTATTCCGCGCATACAAAAAGTGACAAATATACTTACCAGGAAGGTGCTCTTGCTTTTTGCTAACTATGTACACTACATGATATGGAAATTGCAACACCAAGAAGAGGTGCGAATTCTTTTACCAAACCTGGTAGAAACGTATAAATATTCAAAGGTAATCATTACCATAATCAACGCCTTTAAATCGCTTCGGATTATGGCTCACGCTTAAGCGTGTTGTATGCATTTTCTGCAGTGGATTAGTCCGATTTTCCTTTTTCCGTCCTCTGTTTTTACAATTTGTTGTGAGTTCTTGCTGACTTTGTTACTTGTTTCCGTATCTTCCTATCCCTTCACTTCTCTTCCCATTGCTTTATGTTCATTGCCTTAGGATCCTTTTCCATATTGCTCCACCATCGTGTTCTGGGTCTTCCTCTATTTCTTCGCGGGATTGGTGTCCATTTAGTTGCTCTTTTTATCATCTCAATTTGTGGTCTTCATATTATATGCCCTGCTCACTTTAACCTCTGGGATTTAATAACTTTACTATATTTTCGTCTTCTAGTTCTTTTTCTATTTCCTTGTTCCTTTTTCTCCAGCTGGGGTGATATCCGGTCCTAGTATTGTTCGCATAATCTTCCATTCTAGTCTTCTCAAGCTTTCCTCCTCCTTTTTGTTCATTACTGACGTTTCCGCGGCATATGCAATTACCACTCTTATTAGAGTTTTGTATATTTTTATTTGTGTTTTCTTACTTAATTTTCCGCTTTTCAGCATTTTTCTGTTTCTCCCGAACGCTTGATTACCTTAAGTTATTTTTGAATTCTTTCTTTCCCTGTTAGCCCTACTGTAACTCCCAAGTAAGTGAAGCGCTCTACTTTTTCATGTTCAAGGTTACCAGTCTTTAGTGCTCTGTCGTTATTTTCACGTTTTTTTTCCTTTTTTCCACATATTTTGTCTTCTTTTCGTTTATATGTAATCCGTGCTTTTTCGCTTCTTTTTCTATTGCATCAATTGCTTTTATAATGATAGTTTTTGTTTTTCCAAAATATATCACCTGCATAGGCTATTATTTGTATATTGTGCTGAAATATATTCTTTTTATTCATTTTTAGTCCTCTCATTATTTTTTCAATTACCAAATTGAATATTGTTGGGGAGATTGGGTCTCCCTGTTTCACTTCTTTTCCAGTTTCAAATTCCTCTGATGTCAATCCTTGAATTTGTACATGTGCTTTTGTTTTAGTTGTGATCATTTTTGCTAGCTCTCTCAATTTCTTAGGTATCTATAAGTACTCCAGAGGCTGTATAATTTTGATTCTTTTGATTGTGTCAAAAGCATTTTTGAAGTCAATGAACACGACGTGCATACTCCCATGATTTTTCTAGTATCTGTTCAAAAGTATCTATAACATTTATTGTTGATCTTCCCAATCTAAATCCATTTTGATAATCTTCTAAAATTCTGCACAGTTTTTCAATTTTTTGTTTATCAAGACTAAAACTTTTTAGGGGCAATTTAATTCAAAGGTAATAATTGATTATAATTTCAAAGAAAAAGAACGAAATATTACCACTTTTATTTTTGTTAATAATATGTTGGACACCCCTATCAATTTCACACTCCCTCACTCTTCGTGGCATTGATACCAGTAGGTGGTCGATGTCCTCTCGGGGTGTGGTGTTCCAATCAACCTGCAATTCACGCCAAAGACCTTCCATTGTTTGCGGAGGATTCGCAGATCCTCAGTTTTCTGCCCATAATGTCCTACACGTGTTCGATTGGCGAGAAGTCGCGAGATTTGGCTGGCCGTAGCAAGATATTGACATGGGCCTCTTCAAACCGGTTTAGAGAAGTTCTCGCTTCGTGGCGGCGGGCATTATCCTGTTGGAAAAGTGGGTCTTCGAGCTGCTGAAGGTATGGAAGGGTATGGGGTTCCACCACCTCATCAACGTAACGCTGGGCATTCATGGTGCTTCGGATGACTTTCATTACACAACCATAGATCAGCAATTGACCTGGTCTGAAAAATCGGTCTCTTTTCTTGGCCCTTTCTACTCCATGAATGAAAGCAGCGCATGAAACTGGATAGCAATTAAACAACTGTTTGACTATTATATATGAATGACGACAATTGCCAACATTCAAAAATTACGTATAAAACTCTTAAGAGGACAATATCATCTTCAAGCCGTGTAAAATGTATTACATAAGTATGAACATAATAATCCAAGAAGAAATGTTAATCGTTACATGTTGTGTACGGGTTAATGCTTTCTATGGTTTATAAGTGTTAAAACGTTTTGAATAAACGTTAGTAGCTTAATAGTGTGCAATGGTATACCTGCGCAAACATAGAAATCTTCCAAAATCTTTATTAAATTCTATTGCATTAAGTTCTGCGATCCTCTTGAGAAGCTTCAAAAGTTGCTCAAAAACTATTTGTCACTAACGTTGAAACTTACCCTGTGAATTACCCTCATTTCAAACACAATTCAAGCTTACTTTTAAGAGTAGTGCATCAAGTCTACAAACACATTACTAATCTTTCTATTAACTAAACTTCCTAGGAAGTTGACAAAATAGAAAATAAAACGAAAATAGCCAGTCAGCACAATAGTCTAATTAACATTAAAACGTTAGGTTGGTACGTTCATTTCGGAATCTCTAAATAACAATGTGGTAATTTTATTGTTCAACCATTGGTAATTATGTTAATTAAGTTATATACTAAATATTTGTTTTGCATCGCGAGTCCATTACCTATTATCTATCACCTTCGCATTTGAATTTATCTGTTTATTTGTGCAATGTTAATATTTCGTCGAATAGATACAATATTAAGTAGTGTGTATGTAATTGGACTCTGTTTACAACCTACTAGTTTGCTTTTGCGGTTTATTGACAAATATTTTGCAATTCGGTTCTCGTTAGAGACAGATTATCTTGTTTCATATGCGGTTCATCTGAGTGTTTTACAGCGTGCGTTCGTGTGAATAGACGTATTAGTCCGGAGTGTTTTTTAAGGTAAGTAAGAAGCTTAGTATTAAAGGTTATAATGTATAATTAAATTACAACGGACAGCTCCAACTTAGGGTAGTGATAATATTAAGGAATCCTAGAAATCGATTGTTTAATTTAGTACTAATACAAAGCAGTGTGTTGTGTAATTTGATGTTAACCTAGGCAACCTCTCCTGTGCACCACTAATGGGATAGTAGAAAAGTCTTTTTAAAGAATTAGTATGAACGTAAGTTTTTTCAAAAAACATGCCCTATAACATGCAGATTTGTCGGCTCTAATGTTCTAAGCCTAATAGAATTTACAACCCAGCTTTGATTTATCGCCAGAGAGCATTTAATCTTAAAGACCACATCTGGTGCAAATGTGGTTCCAAACACTGACAAAATAATCTTTGTTAGTATTGCACTCATCATTGTGTTATAGTGACTTGATAAGCTATTATCTCCACTTAATAGAGTTATAAATATGAAATGCAATTTTTATTTCGCTAACTAGTTGCGAGTATACAATCGCCTTTCAACAAAAATAGCTTAAGCTGTATTCAAAGCCATGTGCCATTTATATACAGTAGGTCAAAAGGTCAAGTAAAAGGAGCAGGTAGTGATATGGAATGACATCGAGTAGTTACATAAAGTAGCTCGACTTTATTCATAATTGGATTTATCAGGTATTTCAATAAAACCCAATTTGTTGCTTTTCCCTTTACATTTATTTTTCTTGTTTAGCAAAGATTTTCCTTTATTTTTAGATGTAGGAGACTTAAACCATCGATGGCAATTACCTTCTTTGATACAGGAGAAATATCAAATGGTAATTTAGGTGTACTGTCATTATTAATGGGTATAAATCTTGAATATTTCACATCACTTGTAACAGCAAGTACGATTTAAAGTGCCTTAAATATTTCGACAACCTTGCGATGCGTTTGTTTTAAAAATATCGATGAAGTAATCAATAACAGACAGAAGTGAGATAATACCCTATAGTTCCACGACTTCCTATCAAATTTCCAGATCGAAGATTCTGACTTAACTTATGTAATTGATTTCTAGTAAGATGACGCTTCTTTTCCTTTAATTCTAAATACCTACCAATAGTGATAAACTGCTACTTCATTCAGCACTCCAACTTCTTCTACAATTTGAGTATTTTGCCTAGTAGATAATTTTTTTCTTATTTACCAAATTATACACATCAAAACCATTTTCGTTACCAAATTACACACACAGAGCCATGAACATTAAATTAATAAATGCGACGCGTTCTACAAACTGAACCTCTGAGCGTAGCAGTAAACCACACTCTTATACGTAACCCATTCAATTCGAATACCTTACGTTACTTTTATTGGCTTCCTTCTATAGAAAATTTTCTTGGAATTGCGCCTATAGAAGGAAAAGAAATCATGGCTGTTATACTTTACGCGCTTTTCAGCTATTGTCGGAGATCTTAATGACACGATAATGGCCATATTCAATTAACTATACGCCTTGGAATATTTTAATTGTTGTGGTTTCGCCATCCGACATAATATTGGAATATAATAGTTATCAGTATTAATAAATGTTTAATCGTGTGAAGATTTCTGACCTTGACACATGTATGTAACAAAATTCAGCTTTTTGTTATTTTTGTTCGCTTTGTGCTTCGGTGTATAGTGATGCGGAAGGTTAACGACATAAAACAACCAATAACAACAATTTCTCCTTTAGCAATTGATGAGGAACTGATGAAAGGTAGATTTAGATACGTCTTATGAGTAGAGTTTGTTAAAAAGGTGGTACCGGCAGTGGCGCACCGCATAAAAGTAGGTACGTAGCATACAATATTAGTGAACAATAATATTGTTTTTTTCCTGTCGTCTCGATGTTCACTGTGGCAATTGGCAATCGCTCTGGTAAGCTGCGTAGAATTGCAACATCAGTAACGCTTCCATTGTCGATTCATTCAGCCGTCAACGTTGTTGTGAATGTTTGTCGTATGCTTTGAAAATGATCGTTCGACATCCAGTGAAGTAATATTTGCAAACGTCAGATATTCCTTTTCCTCATCTAGGCATTCTTGATTTTGTGTTATAGACCGAACTTTTTGTAAACCGGGATTTCTCGTTAAAACTGCACCAAATTTTTGAGCAACATCGTCCTATAGTGTCGTAAGTTAGACCTGTTTTTCTGAATTGGCTCAATAGCTCTTGTGGCAACTTCAGAATAGTTCGTGGAAATTTCATCTATTTGTTGTTGAACGTCCGAATTGGAAAAAATTGTTGACTATCTCGAACTGCTGCAGAATCATTTGAATCAAGTTTCAAGATAACATTTTTCACTTGTGAAAAATATTTCTGATAGTAAGATACTGCCTGGGGCCATGTTTCCCATCGCGTTATTACAGGCTGAGGTGGTGGTGGTAATTTCGGACACATTTGTTTGAATACACGGATGTGTTTGGGAGATTTGATGAAACTTTTGGATCTTAACTTTCACATCGGTATTCGATGTTTTGTACTAATTAACATGTTAGAGACGGAAAGCATATTTTCAACATCCTACCAACTCTCAGCATTGTTGCGGCTCCGTCAGTAACGAACATTGTGACTTGGGTTCCTGTGATATAAAATTCTCTCAACGAATCTTTTATTATCTTGACAACAGTTTCTGCATGTTTTCTGAATCCTTTTACTGGATAACAACAATAAAGCTGGTGGACCATCACGCTTTAAAGGACGCGCTACAACATGAATGACGCTGTGTTTCTGAGCATCAGTTGTTTCATCCACACATAGCGTACTTATTTGGCGTGCAGCCTGCAACGTACTGTCGCTTTGAACTCTTTAGCGGTACTGTCGAGATCGACTATGAGTCGAAAATTACCTGTACCCACGCCGCTACCGCTACGCTACTGCCATCCAGCACCACCTTTTTAACAAACTCTACTTATGAGGTTAGAACTTCCAGTGTATACGTCAGCAAAATGTATGAACATAAACTCATGGATGTTCCGATTCATGTTGTATAAATATAATTAATTACAGTCACAGCTCCTAATGTATATATATTTTAAGTAAATAAAGTTTAAGTATTTACATTACCATTGAAGAAAGTACATGCTAAAAGTGATATATGATTAAGATTTTGATGGAAAATGAGAAGAAGAAATGGACAAACTTTCGTATTCTAAATTTCAGGAATTTCATTTTATTTTTCACTATACCACGCAAATTCTTGGATCCTGAAAATCATAACAAAGGAAGGGTTCTACTCACTATGTTTGTCAGCTTCAAGTGCAATATATGTAAGTAAGTCGGGCACAATCAGTCTTCGCAACAGAGTCGGATCAGTCGCATGAGCCGCGGATTATAAATAATGTATGTGTGACTCATAGCCGACAGAAGTGATATTTTGAAATTAATACCCCAGTGTAAAAAATAAAAGCTGACGCAATAAAAATGTTTAGTAAATAAAGCGAATAGATGCACACGTTGAAGTGCTTTTATTGCCATTATTAGTTTTTTTTTATTTGAAAACGGCATTTGTTGTACTTAATGCCGTAACAATAAATAATGATATAATGGATAAAAGTAACTTCTTAACAGTGCGGATAGAATTATTGAAAAACTTGCACCATCAGGTATGTTTCCATACTAGTCTCGGTGAAGACAGTTCGCTGTGATGAAAAACTGTTCTTATATTTCGAGAAAGACCGTTTAACATCCACGGATGTAACGCATGCATAATTAAAATAATCCTTAGAGTTACTTAATGAACCTGCAGATGCTCCACCACACATTTGTCTTAATCTCGTATAATCGGAATTTTTTTTAAACACTGTCGAACTTGCTGTAACGTGATTGCTTTTAGCGGGGGCTGTGTGGTGACCACTGTGAGTGTCTCTGAAAAGTTTCCATCCTAACACAGAAACAAGTATTTTTTTGTCAAATTCACTTTTACTTCTCAACATACTTTCTTTGTAAGCGTATACAATTTTCCCAGGAATGCTCTCATCTCTTTAATCCGTCCAAATAGTAGTTGGCATCTTGCTCTGCAAAACAGGCGTTTACAAATGTGATGACCTCATTCGAATGAAACTTTGAGCCTAGGAAACTGAAAAACGTCGTTGGGTGCCAGGTCTGGTGAATAGGGTGAGCGGTATATCAATTCTAACCCGAATTCGTGAATTTTTGCCATGGCGACTATTGAAGTGTGAAACCGTGCATTGTCTTGGTGGGACAAAACCCTCTTTTTCTTCAAATGCGGCCGCTTTGCCGCAATTTCTGTCTTCAGCTTGTTAAGTAATGATGGGTAGTGTGCCCCCACTATTATAGTCGACTCCACGACTTTCTCAAAAGACAGTGCCCATCACTTTTCCGAAACAGTCCTCGCCCTTTCACCCTTCCAAGTTCACTGTTTCGACTGTGCCTTGGCTGCAGGTGTGTACTGGTGTATCTAAGTTTCACCTACGATTGACGCTTCGCTTAAGCTGCTTCAACAGGGCTTTGGAGATGTTCATTCGAATGTGTGTTTGATCCGGAATAAGCGAGTGCGGTACCCAACGGTTAGCCTTTTCATGGCCAAATCTTCAATCGATAGATGACAAATACATTGTTTAGTTTTTGGCAATCCTTAACGTTCATCGTCGACCAAGCTAATATGACCACGTTTAAATTCAGCTGTACAAAATTTCACTGTGGCAAATGATGGTGCAGAGGCCCTGTAAATAGCGTCATCTCGGCTTTAATTTGTGTGAACATATTGTCTTTCAAATGAACGAATTTAGTGACATTTACAGGAACATTAACATCGACTGACATAAACGACTGTTAAACAATAACTGAGCGTCGAACATGGCTGAATTTTCAGATGTATCCTTCAACGCAATTATATTACCAGAATACTTTTGACGAGTAACGTTAACTTTGAAGCTTGAACATTTTCAGACTGCCCTTGTACATATAAGGCTACATGTGTCCAACTTTTTGGCTTATTTGAGTTACCTTAACAATATAAAACGCCTTTATAAATTATTCATAAAATCTGCGCTTATAGTTACATAAGTGGCGAGAATACTTTATGAAAGGATTAAATAAAAGCAAATTTAAATACAAAATTAATACACCTATTTAGGAAAACCTTTATTTTCTGGACACACTATTGTCGCAACTACATGGATCTTTAGAATCGTTTTCTAGAAACGATTCTTATCCGCCAGGCGGTACAATACACACTTAATCAAATTTTATGGTAGGATTCACGTTTGCGTTCGAAACAAATAAAAAATAATGTAATTGATACTTGAGACATTTAATTAGATTTTAGAAATGCACGTCGTATATACGTATATGTACACACATGTATGTACATATGCGTATAACCTGTACCGTGACTATATTAGCCAACAAGGTCTTTTAAACCTTGTATACAGCTGGTAATTTAATCTGTAAACAGGTGCGGATGACGAAAAGGATTATTCTGTACATGCCTGTACCGTTGGTGCTACTTTAACGCGTGTTTCATATTTTAAACCTCGCATATTTCGTTTCTATGAGTGATATTTTCTAATCGACCTGCATATACACTACTGGCCATAATTATTTGCACACCCAAAGAAATACGCATAAATAAAGGAAGTGCTAACTGAAAAAAAATTGTGAGTTTTACATTAAATAAAATGCCCTTAAAACAAAGAAATCGATAGTCTTTATCTGATTATAAAATTTATTTGACACAAAAAAAAATTAATGGTAGACTACTAATAATTGCGGCACACACTTGCGGTATTCTCTCTATCAATTTCGTCAAAGTAGCGGGTTCTATTTTAATCTAGACTTCTTGTAGTTGTTTCCACAACTGGAGGATTTATTTTCACCTGCCTGTCGAGTTCCTCCCACAAAAGCTCTATGGGATTATCATCTGGGCCTTGGGGAGGCCATTTCATTATTTCGATACTACTTTCGCGTTCCATCGATTCTAAATATTTGCGGCACAGTTTAGAGATGTGTTTCGGATCATTATCATCTTGAAATATGAAATAGTCACCGATTATTCTCATTCCAGATGGTATAACATGCTTCCAAAATTTCCCGGTAGCTTTTCTTAAAATTCCATCTGTTTTAACCGAGTCTCCTACGGTTGCGGCACCAAAACAACCCCAAACAATTACAGATCCACCCCCATGATTCTGCTGTTCGCTCTCCTTTCGACTTTCGAACGAACGTTCTTCTCTCCAAACCGAAGAGTTCAAATTTTGGCTTACTGGCCTACAAAATAGTCTGTCCAATGTTGATGCTCTCTAGCCCACTGCAGCCATTTTATTTTATTTTATTTTGCTTGCGTGAGAGCGGTTTACGCAACGTTATTAGGCCAAATAAACTATCCTCTCTTAAGCTCCTTTGCACGGTGGTTAAACTAACTCGTTTTCAGGCTCAATATTTATTTCAGACGTTATTTCAGGTGCACTCTTTCGTCTATTCCGTTTACTCGTCATAATTATTCGACGATCTTCCGCTGGTGTTGCTACTTTCCGTCGTCCTATTTAACAATGCTCTTGATATTTTTTAACGTTATAGTCGACGACTTAATTTCATTTTTCTTGCGATGTCTCTGTCACTTCGGCCATGATTATGTAAAGCAGTACGGATTTCTAAAAGCAACTCTCTTGTGATTTTAATACTAATTTTAGATAATTTTATTCAGGAATTTAAACAGTGAATAGTTTAAAAGAACAATAACCACTAAAGCTAAATTCATGATTCTAGTTACGTGCACTACATTAAATATGTATTAGTAAAGGATAATTATATTTAATTTTGGGTCTTTTTATGACCCTACCTGGACCCTTAATTATTAGATTAAGGAGATTTGATTGAAAACTAAGTATCAACGGAAATATTTAAGGTGATATCTTTCTTTTACATGTAGGTAAATAACTATACTCCCTAAATAACAATAAATAAATAATTTTCTAAAATCCAAGCAAAAATGTAGGTGGACAAATAATTATGGCCAGTAGTGTACGTAGATACAGTGCATGAGGAGAACCACGGAAAACAAAAAAGCAAACAATATTTAGTGATGGTTGGACGTATGTCGGAGTAGGTTGTTCCTCTCGTAATAGAAGTAACAAAGAATGTAAACTACGTACCTGGCAAAATGGCCTAGTATAAAGGATGCCCCAGGTATGAAGGTGGAATTTTAAATAATAATAATAATAATAATAATAATAATAATAATAATAATAATAATAATAATAATAATAATAATAATAATAATAACTGCTATTTATTTCATTAATGTAAAAAACATACGTCAGGGAGCATGGATACATACATTGTTTACATACATTATGTTATTTCTGTTATAATATACAGTGCATTTCAGATAACACTGGCCATAGGTATTTACATAGTAAAACCTTTATGTGATGATTTTCATGAAGTTTCGAAAGATTTTATGCCTTGGAACAAAAGAGTAAAGTCGAAATTAAAAAACAAATGGCAGCTTTAACAGCAATTTTAGGAATTTTTAGTAGAGGTAATGAGACACAATTTTACAGCTGGAAATCTCAGCCCGTGTTCTAATCAAAGCTACAGCTAGTGTTATTCAAGCAATTCACTACAAGTAGACATATTAATTCAATATGGCTGTTATTTATTTAAACAAAAAAGTACACAACCTATGAACAAAATTTTATCAAAATTAAAGAAAATAGAAAGGTCTTATTATTCCTGGATAACGCCACATCCCATCCAAAAGTAACACTAAAAAATGTGAACATCATTTTCCTGCCTCCAAACACCACTTCCCATTGTCAGCTATTGGATCAAGGGATTATCCATAAGTTTAAGGCTGCTAACACAAACCTCGAAAGTTCTTTTGAAGATGCAGAAAAATGTATTAATTTAACCAGCGCTTTAATTTGGATATCAGCAGCTTGGAAAGACGTTTCGCCAGCTACAATTTCAAAATGTTTTGCAAAAGCAGGATTCTCGGAAAATAACCAGCAAGAAATGGATTTCGATGAGGAAGACGAAAAACTAAGAGATTATAAAATTCTTATTTTGTAATGATGAAAGTGAACTAGCTGTATAAATTGCTCAAATTTTAGCAAAATGTGAATCCCAGGTTTTACAAACAAAAATTAAAAACTTAAAACAAACCTTAATTGAAAAATATTTGAAAAATTATAATAATGCATGTAAAACATTTTTATTATTTTTTTATTATTTAAGCTAATTTTTGATATTTACATTTTTCTAAATAAAGAAAACACAAAAATAACTTTTTTTATATATTCCTAACTACCTCTCAATAACGGCCATTTTTACAATACATTTTTGTGGCCGTTATTTAGATGTTTTACTGTATAAAACATTATTTTTGCTCCATACAATTTAAACACGCTGTATATGACGCGGGTATTTTATATCGACGTACGAAAGTGAAAAAAGCGTTCCTGTGCGTGATATTATTGTCGGACACGCGGTGTAAACACATGTATACATATATGTGATATATGTAAGTATACACATATACATACGTAGAACGCATACTCAAATCAAGATAATATATATTTTTAACTCCTACAGTACCTTAAGTGTAAAACGCGGCATTCTCGCGCTAAACAAAACTTACATAACGACGCGGTTCGCGACACGTTCACAGTGCGCACTTCTGGCAGCGTAATGTGCCGCATGAATAACGCGGTGAATCTAAACCATCGCGTCGTCTGTTTCACGTTTGAAAAATACTTAAAGCAACTCGCGAATCAGCTGTTCTTCGGTAATACGATTAAGTTTGGAATTTTTTACATAAAAATAAATTAGAAACGACCAGCAATACGGGTCGATATATGCCCGAGGTCGGACGGTTCGATTTAGTTGAACGTGTTAACTTCTTCGGGCGATATTGTGCTGTATATACTTTTATATAGTTGTTTAAGTTTCCAATCTGTCTAGAGCGAACGAGGTAAGTGTCTCTGTATCTACCATAGTTTTACGTGGTATTAATTGCCGACTACACGGGAAATAAAAAAAAAACACACAACATATAAAACGTATTTGAGGTTATTGGCTTTACAAATGAATCACGTTAGATCGGCTGACTTGTTAAAAACCATCTTTCCCTCTCTGTCTGGATCACTAACAATGTTATACGGACGTAGTACCTCGTGCATCGTCGTTCCTCTGCTGATGATCTCAAGAGACAAATATGCAATTTTCTAGTTCTGACTGCTAGTGGAAACGAGCGGATCTACATAATTTCTGGTAGATATATGTAGGTACCTATGGGATACCAACATAAGCATGTATAGCCTTCACGCGAGAAACACGAGTTTTTTTTATGGCCGGTTCGATTGTCGGGTTGTAAATTGTTTTTGCCTTCGTGGAGAATGACGCTATGTTCCGAGAATGGACGACAATTTACTGGGAAATAATTTCAACCTTCATTAGAATTTACACGGATCGCATTGTATAAACAACAAACGTATTATTAATGTAATAAGTGCCAGCAGAGTGAAGAGTTGGTACCTTTTTCTCTTTTTTCGTTTTCCTTCTTCGTTTTTCCCCACATCCTTGTTTTTCGATTTGGCGTTCCTTCTGTAACGTTCCAGTTTCGTTCTGCTTATCGATCCAGTATTTCGGTCGCCAGCATACAAACATTAATCAATTTCTTGGAAAAGCGTGCTAATTATAGGCCAAATATCATTACCGTTTCACGTACATATATACATCGTAGATAACGTTGTAAATTACGTAAAGTAATCTTAACCTTTTAAACAGAATTTGGATCTCGGCGTGAATTTAGTAAATAAAACATAGACACCTAATCTAATTATAGCTGGAGGTCAATGGTTTCAATTCTGTCTGTATACATACATGCAAAAATACTTTCATGGAGCAGGTGAATCTTGTTTAGATTAAGTTAACCTAATACAGTGAAGTTCGGCTATAAGGAGGGACCAAGGGACCATAAAAATTGCTCGTTATATACGACCGCTCGCTACAAAAGATTTTTTCATTTTCGTGTACATATTATACGTTAAATTGCGCGCTTTTAAGAATATATAATTAAGAATTAAGTACACATGCCAACTGAAAAGTTTATTCTGTAAAAACAAAAAGATACTAATACATATGTACATGAAAACTAAACTTTGGATCTTACGTAAGATAATCAGTTATTTTTTTCTGTGTGCTTCGGGCACTTAGAATTTTTTTAGTTAAAACTCCTTCCAAATTATCCGCGGCATTCAAAAACTGTTCTTCTTCAGGGGGAACAAACTGCACATACGACATTATGGTGTTCAAACCATCCATAGCTTCTCGTGTCGTAGGGATTTCTGTTTCCTCATCCCCGTCTTCTGCAGTTGCGATATCTTCTTCGTCAATATCCTCATCTGGTTGACTAATGATGGATTGGATAATTTGAATATCGTCAGGAACTTCGAATACTTCAAGGTTTTCATCTATCCTGTCGTATTCTCATAGATCAATATAATCGAATTCCGAAATGTTGTTGCTTTGTGCCCATTTGGACAGATCATCGACGTCCCATTCTTCATCCTTATGTATCAAGAGCCATTGGGCGACGGGAATTATGTCGTCTTTCGTGAAATCAGCATCTACATTAAGGCCAGCATGTCGAAAACAGTTGGAAATAGTTTTGAGGAAACATTTCTCCAAGCTATATTTAACATTGCAATCGCATCCAACAACGAAATTTTAAATTCAGTGGTGTTGTCGTGTGCGTTGACCAATTTAAATAACAGCTGCCTTCGATGATGTGTTTTTAAACACTTAATCACCCCTAAAATTACGTTGAATACAATCAAAATGCTGCTTAAAATTATTATTCCATACCTTGATCCATTGGTTGCAACGTTGTCGTCGTATTGGGAGGAAGAAGAATCACCTCAATCCACTGCAAATTCATGATCGTGGGATGTGCTGGACAATTATCAATCAACAATAAAATTTTTGTATTAATTTAGTGAAGATATCACCTGTCATCCAGGCCTTTTTGTTCGCTTCATAAATCAGTGGCAAGTTCCCCTTGTTTTTGAAGCACCTTGGTGATTTGGATTTGCCTATTACAAGGAGCCTCTCTTTTTCGGAGCTATCCATGTTCGCGCAGATCCAAGCAGTGATCCTATCTTTTGAGAGCTTACTCCCAGAACATTTCTCCCCTTTAAAGTGTAGGGTTCTGTCGTCGTCATTTTATAAAAAATTCCTGTTTCGTCTACGTTAAAAATATCTTTATCAGCATATCGCCGTCGCAAACCTGAAATTTCGAAAACAATTAATCAGAAGTACGGATATTAGACACCTACTTGGCCAAGTGGTTGTTAACCATTCTTCTGTTATTTGTGGTGATACTACAGCAGACTCTCCGTGAATTTTACCGATGCCTATGTCGTGCCTCCTTTTGAAGCGGTCAATCCATGATTTCGTGCAAGAACAGCCTCCAGCACCTTCTGAGGCTTCTTCATTTGCCGATAATTGGGCAAAATAGCTTCCTTTTTGCTGCAAAACTGGCCCGGAAATTGGTACATTTTCACTTCTTTTTAATGTAAACCACTTCAGCAAAGCCTGATCCACATCTCTTCTTTCGGGCTGACGAAGTTTTTTTGTTGTCGGATTTGTACACATCTGCGCTTCCAACAGTTTTTCTTGTTTTGTCCAAATGCTAGATACTGTCGAAGCACTTAAGCCATACTTACGGCATATTCGACTATTTGAACATCCACTTTGTAACTTTCGTATTATTTCCACTTTAACCGATAACGTAATTGATCTTCATGTATTTTTCATTGAATTCGAAATTTTTTCCGCCACACACACTGCACAAATAATGCCGTTTTAACTCCGAGGTTATGTGCAATGTGCAAGTGCACGGCGAACGCATCCTCGTCGCTTCATCGCCGCCTCGTTATAGCCGACCGAAAAGTTGCCCGGGTCCAAAAATTACCCTTGTTATATGCGAGCCCTCGTTATATCAGACGTCACTATAACAGAACAACAACACATGTGTTTATGTGGGATTCCAACGAGGACTTTTTAATTTGCTCGTTACAACCAGGCGCTCGTTATATCCCCAGCTCGTTATATACGAACTTCACTGTACTTAACATTCTTGTGTTAACTACTTGTCTTCCAATAAATGAAAGCATTTAGGTGGTATTTAGAAACGTACATTGTTAGCGTATAATATGTTATGCATAATATTTATTTGGTACCCATGTTTTATATATATATATATATATATATATATATATATATATATATATATATATATATATATATTTGTCCAGCTAACAATACTGCGTCCGCACATTTGCTTAAACCCTATCATTGTTGCGTCTCCGACCATATTGCATCCGTATAACGGACGCAGTAAAGTTATTTCCTTATAATTCACTTATTGCAGTATTTCCGCACTTTAAATAGAGCGACATCTGTACCTTGATTACAAACCTATTGCCTATAGAAACTTGGGTCACAACAAACGGCGTGTTTCGGAGATAACTGGAACTTTAATTGATGCAATAACATGCTACAAATGTAAATTTTGAATATTTTTAGTTCAGCAACTTTATGTTAGGAGCGTTGTAGTCATATACGATTTTTCATATACAATGTCTTTATTTCGTATAATATTGCGTCATAGCATTTGGCAACTACGTAAAGTATGTTATTCGTGTATGTGAATTGATTAAGACTACCGGCTATTGAGTTTGAGCTTAGGTATATAATCTCGCTACCGGTGACGTTGGGCGTACGATAGTGCTTCACTACTGCACAGTAAACTGTCAAGTACAACGATTAGTAGGTAAGTATTTATTTTTGTTTAGATATCTACTACATTTGACCGTTATTGTCGGTTATGCCGTTATGCCTGAAAATTGAGGATAATTTAAATTTTGTTTATAGAGGAAACTTTTCTTTTTAGATTCAATAAGAATTTAATATTTTAGAAATGTCTACTCGAAGCAAGTTACTTATTGAGTTGGCACTTAAAGAAATGAACACAGACAATAATAATTTATCAGGTATGTTATAGATTTTGAATATATAGTATTTACAGCTAGATATTTTAATTTTATTACAGACCAGAATATTTCTGAAAAAAAAAATATTTCTGGAAATGAAGAAAACCTTTCAACAATTAAAGGTAAAATAATGATTTTGTAAAGATATTAAGTAGTATGTAATACTACTTGATTATCTATAATCTCAGAGATTATTGATTTTGTAAGGGGCGTCCTCTATTTGCATAAATAACAATTATTTCTATTACCATAAGATTTTTAACATAAATAACATGTGTCTACACAAGACCAACTCGTCACAAAAATGACTACTTATATCTATACCCACGCGCCTATTCGCGGGAAATCTGGTTGACTGCCGTGATCGCGCGAAATTTCAAATCTTAAAAATACGTCTACAATTTTAAAGCTTTATTCTAGAAATAATACTGTAACACTACAGAAAGGAAAACACTATTTTTCTTGATTATTCGAACAGATCGGATTAATTAATTGTCTTATAATGGATCTATAAAATTAAAATATTGTAATTTTTGAGGCTATACTGTTATATATATTGCTATTGGATACTTAAGTTAAATGGTAAATGAAGATTATTTCAAGATTCATCAAATAGATATAGGTTTATGCGTTTTATAACTTTTATAAGTAATATAAACAACAACTAAAATATCGTCTTAAAATAAAACATAGATACTGCAACTGAACTATTGTTTACTTTCATAGAAGTGGTAGATGTAAAGGAAACTTATACTACGTATTCAAATGGAAATGTAAGTTGAATTAATTTGTTTAACACCATTGGAACTAATATATTTTTAGGAGAAAAACGCTTTTACACCACAATACCCTATCAGGAAAACAGAACAGGTATTTCTGACATTTTTTTTTTATTTGTCCTTAAAATCACGGTCCAAAATTGTCTTTACATCCTTATAAATTTCCTCCGAATATGGTCAGAATAAACCTCACTGATTTTTGAGTTTTTATAGGAGAACAAGTCTGAGGAATTTTGGAGAATAAAAGAGAAAGCAATGGTTTTGTAATAGAGCGCTGCCTCTTGAAAATCAAAGTGAAGGAAATTTGACTAGCAACGTGGTGGAGAACAATACATGTATTAAAGTATGTGCATATAAGTTAAATAAATATCAACAGACATAACTGTTTAAACTATAAGTGCAAGCTACAAATAAAAGTAGACGACGCGGAGTAGACTCAGAATCTATCTAACCCGAGAAACACGCAAAGTCGTGAATCTTATTGAATATTATTTATTAAAAACGCTTAGTTAATTAAATGAAACTTCGAATCGCACAAATATATATGTATTTTTAATTCGTCATTCTAATTTGAAAGTGAGTAAATGTATTTAAAATGCTGGTTCTGTCAGCATGTTGACGTTTAAATACATTTGTAGGGATTGTGGTTCCACTAAATTAAATAAGCGTTGCAGATAATTAGAAACTAATTGAAATGAACTGTAAAACAAAGAATTAGTTTAGCTTGTATTTGTACGCAGATATACAAAATTAAAAGGCCTGTTGGGAATGTTATTGTTACTTAATATCTTAAGTTAGTTATGTGCATTTTCTTATTTCTAGAACATTTCATCTGTGCCCGATTTCAACGTAGAAACAACAATTTCATGCCAAAGAAAAGTAACGTATATATGCTTCATAATTATTTTTTATTAATTTTATAATTTAAGGAATCAACAGAGGAATTAGAAAATTACGACCCTGAAGAGCAGGTACAGTTATATTACAAAAAAGAAAATTATATTAAACACTAAAAGTATCATTTATTTTTGTTTGGTTATTAATTTAAACAATAGAATTATTTAGTTCAATGGTAATGTTATATAATTGTTTATTTTAAGGATGGTTGGTCTTTCGACGATTCAGACGCTGATCCTCTTTATTCTCCGAGCGATGAAAAAGTAATGGAAATGTAAATAAAAAAAATAAACAATTTGTAAATTTTAAAAATATTTTTAGCGTACCAAAAGGAGAAACATGAAGAACATTTTTCTGCAAAAGTCACTTAGTGAAGATTTTACTTTTGTTACAGATTTCAAAAAGGTAAATAAATCTGATACGCTGTCATACATTTTTATTATAATTTTAATTTTTAGAATTCAAAGACGAAGAAAATCTTAACTTCATCCCCATCAGATTCTTTTTCTAAAGAACAGATGATAAAGATTTTCCATTTACGAGCAAAACTTTCTTCGCTGTTGAAACAAATAGTGAAGACAACTTAATTATGAACCAAGACATTCCAAACAGAATGAGCCTTAAAAACAACAGCATTAGTAGAGGAAACGTAAAACAGAACTCTTCATCAAATACCAATCCATCTGAAGGATCATCAAAAATAAGTATAGGAGAGCAAACAAAGTTAAATCCAGAAGATGGACAATCTAATATAAAAAAATATATTCGAAACGTGACTATTGCTACTTCTGTGAAACTGAAGTTCTTAATTTTGCAAGACATGTTCTCAGAAACCATAGCTTGGAAAGAGATGTACAAGAAATTCTATCGAAAAGGCCCAAAAGCAAGGAAAGAACGGAATTATTGGCAAACCTTAGAAAAAAGGGGAACTATATAAAAAAATTTTGGCGATTGTGTTAAACCAGTTAGACAAGCCTCTTTGTCAAATTCAACTTACTTACCTTGCAACAAATGTCTAGGATTTATTCTAGAAAGCTGTTATTCAGACACAGGAAACGGTGTGTTGGAAACACAACTAAAGTCAGTGCTCAAGCAGAAGGCCAAAATCAACTTCTACGTCACATTAAAATCGACGAACAATTGAAGAACGAAGTATTCCGCATATGAGAGCCGATAAAGTTTCCTTAGAAGCAAAAACTGACACTTTGATTTGCGCATATGGTTTCAAGATATTTAAAGACACACCGAGACAAACATTTCATTAATGTCACTTCTCGCAAAATGCGTGAACTTGCGAAAAATAATAATTGAAATAAAGAAAAACGAGCAACAATTACAAATATGTTTGTTGCATTGCAGCCAAAATATTTTGATTTGTTTATAGAAGCTGCTAAAAAAATATCTGGTTACAATCCTCAAACTGATACCTATGGAGCCCCAACATTGGCCATAAATATCGCGACATCCCTTAAACAATGCTGCGATATTGCAATAACATTTGCCCTTAAGCGAAAAAATACTATGAAACTGTACCATCGGCCGAAGCAGAAGCAAGTCTTAAAACTATGATACATTTATTTAATTCAAACTGGAGCTTTGAAGTATCCACTCAAGCAATTAGCAATTTAAATATTAATAAATGGAATAAAGTTACTATGATACCTTTGGCTAGTGATTTACAATTACTTAAACGGTATCTTATTAAAGTAGCTAATGACGCATTGAGAATTTTAAATAAAGATTGCGACCAAAAAGCTTATAATGCACTAATGGAATCGATTTATTGTAGAGTCATATTACTCAATCGTAAAAGACCAGGAGAACTGCAAAGGATGCTAATGAATACTTACCTTAATTCTGGAAATAATAATCAGTCGTACGAAGAATTTAATAAAGCGATTTCTCCAACCGAACAAATTTTATTAAAAAAACTGAAACGTGTGGTTATAAAGGGCAAACGGGGCAGAGGTGTACCAGTTCTATTTAGCCAGGACGTCCAAGAACATATTTCAAAACTTCTTGAGATTAGGACAAAATTTCTTCCGTCAGAAAATTTGTATCTGTTTGGAAGGGCAAATTTGACTACCCCAATAAGTGGTTACAAAGTACTGGATAAGTATGCTAAAGCATGTGGTGCCAAAAATCCAGGTGCTATAACTTCCACTCGATTGAGAAAGCATCTTGCCACATTAAGTCAAGTCTTCTCTATGACCGATAGTGAAATAGAACAATTGGCGACTTTTATGGGCCATACTTTAGGTATTCACAAAAATTCCTACCGGCTCCCTGATGATGTCTATCAAACGGCTAAAATTCGAAAATATTGTTTATTAATGGAAAGTGGATGTTCCTCGCAATTCAAGGGCCTGTCATTAGATGAGATAGACATTGATATGAATAAAGACCTCTTAGAAGATTGTCGAAATATTAGTGATGATGAATTAGAAACTAATAATCCTTCCCACATTTTAATGAACTGAAGCGTATCCACAAATTGAAAAAACAAACAAAATTGACGATACATTACTTACGCACAATGATAACATTGATAACGATGTAATTCGTAAGCGAAAACGATGCTTAATTCCTTGGACAGAGGACCAGAAGCAGATAGTGAGAAATTATTTTTCAAGCCATATTAGACGACGTCAAGCAGCAAAAAGACAGGAATGTGAGGAACTCATCTCAAAACATCCTGATATCTTTCACAATAAAAATTGGTTGAAGATCAAAGTATTTGTACAAAACGAATACAGCAAAAGAAAGTAGATTTAAGGTTGATTAGTTGTTATACATTTCATTGTAAATTTATATATTGTATTTGCACAAGTTTAAATAATAAAACAGTTGTATAGAAACTTTTCTTACATTTTTTTTTATAAAGCGTACATTTTTCATTTGCAAAACTCCCAGAAACTTTGCCAATAATGGTATAAATTACATTCTACATTTTTACATTAAGAGATGAGATATATAGTTAAACACAATTCTTGTAGAAGTAATTGTATATTTATTTACTAGTCTGGTAGGTAGATCGGTTCGAAACTATCTTATTGATTATGCTGAAAAATATTGCTGACGCAACAAAGACAGACTACCCTAGAATGCGTGTATACTATTCTGACCTTGTATGGAGTTTCGAAAGTACCAAATATGACAAGAAAATATTTAAATACGTGGCAACAATGTCGGACGTAATAAAGTTATAATATTTAACAAAATATACGCAATGGACGCTATATTATCGTAATATGCATGGAGTTTTCATTATACGCAATACAACAAAAATAAGTATATTGTGTATTTTAACATAGAAAAAGATAGGTCAGATATTTGGAATTAGCGCGTAAAATATTTCCAATATACATTCTAAAATTAACTGTAAATGCCTTATTTATGGTAGACGCAACAGTGTAGGGATATAAAAGGACGCAACAATGGTAGCGAGATGTATATATATATATATATATATATATATATTTTATTTATTTAATTCTCTCCTTATTTATATAATAAGATAAGATATCGTACTGATATACATAACATAAATATAAGACATGGGAACTGTATAGCTATGGAAAAATTGAATACAAAGCTTTACAGACGTTCATTTAAGTATAACATTGTTAGTATTTATAATTCTATTCCGGTACATATCAAACAGTTATCCCCGCGGAAGTTCGTAGTGGAGTTTGACAGTTTCTTGTCGGATGGGCAGCGTTGAGCTTTGGGCATTGAACATTGAAAAGTGGTCACGTAGGGGTGTACAGTTACATTGTACTTTGTTTTTCGTGATTATATATACTTTTTTTTTCTTATGGATACTTATTGTACTATTCATTTGATCGGTATTTATTAACATGTTTTGGGTTGAGATTGAAAAATAGTCGCAGGATTACCTGTGACTGATATCTTAACCTGGTTTAAAAATTGTACATGTTAATAACATAATGTACATTGAAATGTAGCTGGTATCAACAAACTTTATTATTATTATTATTATATATATAATCGATAATTATACCCAAAGTAGGTGTCAGGATTACATTTTCATTTCACATTATTATAAACAAATGTAGACCATTTCTTCTTATCTTGAGCCAGCTGTTTTGCTTCTATCCATGTTCTTCCCTTTTCCTGAATAATCTTTCCTACTGCATTATCCCACGTTTCCTTTGGCCTTCCTCTGCTTCTCTTCCCTTGAGTTCTTGCTTCCCATACTTTCCTTACTGGAATATTTGCTTATTCTTTGCAGATGACCCCACCAACTCAATTGTCGTTGCTCAATGAAATCTTGCAGTGATTGCGTTTGTAGATTTTCTCTAATTGTGTCATTTCTTAGTCTATCTCTTCTTGTCACTCTTCTTGGGTACCTCATTACAACCGCTTATAGCTTGTACTTTTTACGTTGACTGAGTACCCAGGATTCGCAGCCATATGTTAGTATGGGTCTGTAAATTGTCTTAAATACTGTCATTTTGTTTTTTTTTGCACTTACAAGTCCTTTGCTCATCGCATAGTATACATTATTTGCTTTTTGTATGTTATTTATTTTCACATCATTATTACCGTCTTCCTCAATTCTAATTCCCATATACTGAAATGTGTCCACTTGTTCTAGTACTATTCCTTCTGTATGTATGTGAATTTCCTCTTTTTCTTTTACTACCATCATTACTTTTGTTTTGGTTTTTTTTAGTTTCATGCCTTTCTTCTTCATTACATTATTCCATGTAATAAGGTTGTCCTGTAAGTTCCTCTCAGTATTTACAGCAATCACCATATCGTCTGCAAAGGCACAATCTGAAATTTCGTCTGGTTCAGATTTCTGTATCCTATATATATTGGTTTAGTATTTTTACTACTTTCTCTAATAATCTCATCCATGTATATAATAACAGTGGGCTAAGGCCTTCTCCTTGTCGTACGCCTTCATTGGTCCTAAATATTTCTGATTTCATGTTGTCCTTTATTATATAGTTGTTGGTTTCTTCGTACATGCATTTAATTACATTGATCATCTTGTTACTAACATTTTTTTCTTTAAGGTGTTCCGTATTTCTTTTCTTGGTACTCTATCCAAAGCCTTTTCCATGTCCATAAACGCAAAGTATGAGTGCTTCTTCCTTTTCTAAATCTACTTTGTAAATTTGACAATGTTGCTTCTGTTATTACTCTAAGTTTTCTTTCTATTATTTGTTCCAAGACTTTAACCACCGTACTAAGTATAGTTATTCCTCTGTAGTTGCTACAATCTTTCTGGTCACCTTTTTTATAAATAGGCAGTATAACTCCTATCTTCTAGTTTGCTGGTATCTTCTCTTCATTTCATACTTTATTAAATATTTGTTTGAGCACCACTTTTCCTGTTAGTCCTATCTTTTTGAACATTTCTCCAGTTATTTTGTCATGTCCGGGTGATTTACCATTTTTTAGTTTTTTTATTGCTTCATCGACCTCTTCTTTTGTAATAGTTCCCCATTCAATTTCCTCTATGTTACTCATTATTTCAGTTTCCGTATGTTGAACTAAATTATTTGTGTTTAGTAGTTGTGCAAAATATTCTTTCCATCTTTGCATAATCTGCTTTTCCTCTGTCAGTAATACACCTTCTGCACTTTTAATCGATATTGTGTCATATTCTTTTTTCTTCTCATATTTTTTAGTGTTTTGTAAAAGAGTTTTTGATTTCCTTTACTATCATTTTCTAATTTTTCTCCGAAATCATTCCAAGTCTTTTGTTTGGCTTCTCTTACTGATTTTTTAACTTCTTTACATTGTTCTTTATATGCTTTATAATTTTCTTGTGTTTTGTTGCTTATATGCCTTTTCCACTTTCGTTTCTTATTTTTAATTTGCCCCTTTAGGTTTTCTGTCCACCATGCCGTTTGTTTTCTGTTCTTGTTAATTTTGTAGGTTCCACAGACTGTTCTTGCTGTTTTCAATAAAATATTTTCCATTTCGTTGTTTGTCTCTACTTCAAATGTTGCTGCTACTTCATTTTCTCTTAATTTGTAACTTATATTTTCTGCCTGTTTATTTCTCGATTTGTTTTTTTTTATTATTTCTGCATTAACATGTTTTTGAATCTAAGCCACAACCAAAAAATGATCACTATTTATTTCATACCCTCTCTTAACACGCACGTTGCCCACAATTTTTCTATTGCATTTTTCCACAATAATATAATCTATGATGGACCTTTCTTCTCTACTATTATTATTATTATTATCATTTTGGTGTAAAATATAAGATACAATACAAAATACAATAGTTCAAATTTTACATACTATAAACAGTAAACATACTATAACAATATACATACAACAACTTTACATTTTAGCATTCAGACCCACCTGGCGTTTCCAAAAATTCTTTCAACGAATAGCAGCACCTATCAATTAAATATTTTTCATGTACAATTTAAATTCCTTGGTATAATTTTGAAAATTACTTGGCAATAGATTATAAATAATAATATATACGTATGTACGTACAAATTGTATATGTTATTTTCGCATAAGATCATGCCTCATAAAATGGGGATTACGTGTTTCGTAATGACGAACATCATCGTTAACAATGTACTTTTCTTTATTCTTGTGTATACAAGACGCAAATAATTGAAAGTAGTTGGTATATGTAACTGTACGAATGATTCCCTGCATGATTTGCGGAATGCAAGATTATTAATGATACGAATCGCGCGCTTCTGCAGCAACAGTACACTTGCAAGACCCGCCGAAGTGCCCCAGAACATCAATCCGTAAGATATTATTGAATGAAAATGTGCAAAATATATCATTCTCGAAGTTTTAATATCTCACAATGATTTCATTCTCGATAAAATAAGTGTTGCTCTATTTAACTTGGGTATGATTGATTCGATGTGAGCATTCCAATTCAGGTTATTATCAATTTTTAGGCCAGGGAGTTTATAAGTAGGAGTATAGTTTATGGTTATATTGTCAAATTGCGTGAAGGGCTGAAAAAGCGATATTGTTTGTAAAGTTATTTTTTAAATCAAACAAGTTTTTGCCTATTATTATTACATTTGTATCACCAGCATGTAATATAGTTTTTTGTAGTGTATTTGCGGGCAAGTCATTTATAAAAATTACAAAACGAAGAGGTCTAAGTATCAAGCCCTGCGGAACACCGACATCCAAACAATCAGAGGAATGATGATTGTAATTAATCATCCATCATAATAACTTCTCCGCTTCCTGGAGGTGCCAATCTTTCGAGAATATTTCTGCAAGCGATTTTCGCTTTCGATTCTTGATCGTTAACATAATGTGGGACGCTTTTACATACGTGAGATTTAATTCCAACTTTTTTTAATTTTAACTTCATGTAAATATGAAGGCGATAAATTCAACAGGGCAGCTGCTTTTCTTTCAGACATGTTTGGATCTCTTTTGTAAAGGGTTTTAACACGAGACAATAACGTTTTATTTCTTACAAATAGTGGTCTTCCTCCACCCGATTTGTAAATTGCAGATTTACGTGCTTCATAGCGTGACAAAACATTATATATACTCCTTTTGGCCACCCTTTCTTTCATAAAATGCCTAATAGCATCTTTATTGACTAGATTCGCAGAATTTTCAAAGTAGTGATAGTTTCAAGGTAGTGGTAGTTCTTTTTGCGAATTCTTGGTTTTTAAGAGTTCTCATTTCAAAACCACGAATCGTAGATTTATAAAACTTATGTTAGTTATACACCATGTATAGCTAATGACAACTAAATAATTATTTTACATTTACTTTGACAGTTCGTAATTAAAATACTTAAAACAAAGTATGCCAGGAGTTACCGAGCATGCTCTACATACTGTTTTCGACTTTTCAAGTATGATTTAAACATATCTAAAGCTTTGCCACGAACTCCATAATATAATGAAGCATTTCACTAAAAACCATCACCACAATACTTCACTCGCACTGAACGCTCGTTTCGATAGCCAAGCTATCATCATCGGCAGTAAAACTGAACTATGGTAAGGGTTTTAGTGAAGTGTTTCAGTGTTTCAGTGTTCCAGTGCCACAGAATCCGACTACTCCACAATATAATGGTTTATTAAATAATAAATCATGACAAATAACAATAGTCTCCGCACACTCTGTATCGCACAAATTATTAATTAACTCGGAATAGCCGTTTCAAAAACCGATTGATGGTCATCAATCGGTACGCGGCTGAGTGTGCCGAGACTATTGTTGTTTGCCATACTACCCCACAACCCTTGCTATCATTATTAATAAATCGTGGTCAACAGGATCAAGTGCTTTTGACAAATCACAATCGATGCCATGCTACCATATTTGAATAATTAAGGTTTGTTAAGATGTCGGGGCAGTAACCGTTGATTTATTAAGTAGAAAACCGTCTTTATTTAGCGATAAGAAGTTATGCTTTGTGAAAGAACTCAACAGATGATTTCTTAGAATTCTCTAAAATATTTTAGATATTGCTGGAAGGATTGCTAGTGGACTGTAATTATTAACACTGCAAGGTTCTTTACCTTTGTCAATTGGAATAATGCTTTAGACTTTAAATTCATCTGGAAATACTTCCGCTGCAACATAATAATGTCCACCAAAGGATCACTAACATAGTTTGTAACCAGTTTGATTATTATAATGGGAATGGTATCGGAACCTGTTGCTGATGTTTTGTATTATAAGTGAAATAGCACTGGATGTAATAGGCTGCAAGAATGCAGATGCAGTAGAGGAGATCCGATGTTTTTAGTACTAATTGGATGACTATTAATATTTGCATTACGCTAAAGAATCGATGCAACATAACAATTTATAGCAAAAGATTAATAAAACATCACCACAATATTATAGAAAGCCTAGATTCATCCTTCCGCGATTAAGATTGCAAGAAACAAAACACTTTGTTCCTGATCTCTCTGATTATGGTAAATGTAATATTTACAAAAAAAATTACAATATATTCAGTCAGGGGTCAAAATAAGGAAAATAAACCTAGATGTTTAATTTTAATTTACAACCAAAAGAAATCGGTACGAAAAAGGCAGAATTAATTGATAAGGTGTTCCAAATGATGTAAAGTGCAGCAAATTTAAGTGGTTTTTTTGGAGTGTTAAACATAAAATTTATTAACGTAGTAACTCCCGCACCTGATGCTCTGATTTAGGAGTTCCCAACGGGGTTGGTGTCCACCCCTAGGATGTCGATGAAATTTTAAAGAGGGTGATCAAGGGGTCGATAGCCGAATTTGCACCGGCGATTGATTGATATTGAACATTACACTATACGTTGAATTATATCGTATTTGTATTGCGTTGTAGAAAAATGTAAAAAAGGGTCGATGCAAGAAAATCCCTGTTTTAGTTATACTTTGTAAAATCAAGGATTGAATAATGTGTTTTGAAATAATGTAGCATTCTTGTTGTAATACATAAACATCTTCTGTACTTTTATAATTTGCTCATGATGTTACTATTAAGACACAAAGAAAGTGATTTAACAAACTCTGCGAAGTCTATGGTGAAGTCGATTTGAAATGATGAGCGTTTACTTCTGGATAATGTGCCAGTGTGCGAAACGACTTTTAAATGATAGGAATAGTTACACATTTTATTTATTGTCCTCTACAGTAATTCCTTCGGATTCGGTCTAAATATCTTTGCGCCGTTAGTGCATCACGAATAAACACAACACATATTTTCAAAGATCGGGAAAGACCATTCTATGACACCTGGGGGTTTAAATATTGGGTAATATAGATTCATTTCAAGATAATCTATTTCTACTCGTTTGAATACAAAATCTCAAGAATTGGTTTTAATTCCATTAAAATTTAACCAATATATCAAATGATGGAATGTCTCTCTTTTCTTTAAGTACCAAAGCTTGGATTTTAATATGCATTTCCACCGGTGTGATTTTGGCAGAAATGTGAGAGTGTTTACTTACATTGCAATTTCGTCCAAATCATACTGGGGAAGTGTATTAAAATCTAGGACCTAGACGTTCTTGCATAGGTTGATATGTAGCGTACCGATAAAAGGATAAATACGTACGTACACAGTTTATAGAATAAAAAGCTTATGCTGTGTGTCAGAGCACAGTTTAATACGTAATAAGATTACTCACACGTTCACAAATAGCAAAGCGAAGGATAATTTTCAATAATAATAATGTTAAAGATTTTGTGACTGAGAAGGTCTTCACTTGAAAAATAACATCGAAAACTAAACAATTTCAAAATTCACTTCTCATGTACACTTAATAGCTTAGATTCCAATTTGAACAACACTCAGAATACTAAACACTTTAATAGAATCATCATACCAAGCAAATGAGGGAACCCCAAGTTTCCGTAAATCCTGTCTTGCCAGACGAATACCCACACTTAAGTTCAACTATTTATCTTTCAAAACTATCAATTCTAGATTACAGCAAAAAAAACTTTAATCACGTTTTTTTTTAAATATAAAGTTCGTTACTCTATATTAAAAATTATGAATGAACACATTACATATCACCTTATCAAACCACATATTTCCATGTCGTAACCATAATAAGCAATTTCCTTCACAATTACGCGAATTTGCGGTAACTAATTAAGCTTTAATTTAGAGTATCGATAAAAATTTGGCGGGAAGAAAAATTAGTCCTACAGTGTGATGACCAGTAATAAGTACGTAGGAAATAACATACGCAGTGGTTTTGAAAATTTCGTCAGTTGGTGTTACCATACCCATCCGTGTTTGCCATTAGTACCAAGGTATCAATTGTATCCCAGATCCAAGCAAATTGTTTTCTATTCCTAGTACACAGGCTGATTCATTTTGGATCCTCACCATGGGGATCTCGCTTACTATTGGAGATGGAGGGTGAGCTTAAATTTGACAAAATTGCTAAATTTTGTGTTTGTTACGAACCCAGAGAGAAAATGGACAAATGGCGTTCGAGATTAAAAAAAAAAACGAAAAAAGTACATTTTCTTCTTTTGCCGAGAAAAACGAAAAACATTCTCAACGCCACTTTCGATCGTCTATCTAATGGTTTACTCGACATTTTTGTATGACGTATCTGTTCTTTCTGGCCATCATCAACTTTCTTGTTTCTTATCGACGCCATGTTTGGTCACTGTCAGAAAGAGTATTTTCTTCTGATTTCAACCATGTATAACATGTGGACAAAAGTTTTTGATATTATGCTTTAGTTGCCGAAGAAGACATTTTAAGATTAAGGTAGCCATGAAATTTCAAACTGTCAAACATTCCAATTATCGTTCGTTGGTCGTAGAAAAATGTCGTACGTGAACGACGAGAAACGAGATATGTTAAGTATTTTTTTTTTTTTCATTGAACCGAAATACAACAACAGCGAGTATAAAATATTTACAATTAAAGCGGTGGATGCAAGAACCAGACACCTTCAGTTTGGCGAATTTGGGGAAAGTCAGAAAAAAAATTTTTGAAAAATCTCAGAAATCTATTTCATGGTTTTTATTACTCGATTCTGAAATGGTATCTCTTCATCTTCTTTAAAAAGAGAACTTGTTGGTTTTTGTTCTTCGCTAAAAATGTACGTCCCAAGTCATACATATTAGCAGTTCTATGTGGCATTTTACTCATGGAGAAGAAGTTTTTTGTTGTTTCTGGAGCTGCCTACTTTTTGCTTTAAAAAAAACTATAAATTTCACTCATTTGGAGATTTTTTTTTTATTTCATTTCAGATACAATTAAAAACACAAATAAAAATTAATTTCTTGAAAAAGAACGTAAAAAGGTATTATTCGTTTCTATAATTTGTTTCCGATGTTTGGCTTTCGTCACCTGTTCCAGTAACCAGTTTTTGGTAATACCACATTTCAACTTCTCCAACAGATTGTGTAACCAGCTCTACATTCTTTAGCTTTTCTTTTTTGAGAGACATGTGAGCATTATACAGTTTATCGTTCGGTCTAGGGAACAGTGGCTTTGCAGATTTTTTAGGAAATCAAATGAATCAGATACGAAACCACTTGCTATTTTAGACATGACTTTCTTTGTGTTCTCTAAATTTTATTATTTTGTATCTTGAAATTGAAATTTTTGGCCTTTATTGTTTTTTATATTATTCTTCCTGAAAAAAGGAGTAAATCTTTTTTTGTAGTTTAAAATCAATTCTTTAACAAAAAATTTCTTACTGGCATTTTGTGTCATTTTAGAAGCAAAAACCAAACAGGTCCGGGAGCTGCGTTATTCTTGCAGAACACAAAAAGTGAACTAGCTCCACATAAATAGCTAGCGCCTGTACCTTTAATAGGAGCTGCTTGATTCTTGCAGCAAACAATCCGTTCAGTTTTTCTGCATCACATCCAATAAAGAACCCAATTCTGATAAAAAGTGCTGATTATTGCACCCACCCCTTCAATTGTATTCAGAACAATAAATACATCGTATCAGTTTTCTAGATCTCGATAGAAATTTGGTCGACAATCGATCGTTTACCGAGGCGTTGTTAATAGGAATTTGAATGAAAATCAATGGGATATTTTTTGCAAATGGAAAGTTATATGTGTGTTTTTGCAAGTGTTATGTAAATCTTGTATTTTCTAAACAAATAATAATCTATCAACACGCGAAGTGGCGGCAGAACTAAATTTACCCCAGACTCGCGTATGGAGAACTTTACACCGAAATAAGTTTAAACCAAACAACCATTCATGTTAGCCACGGCATGGTGATAACTTAAGACGACTGGAGTACTGCAATTAGTTAGTGCGAAAACTAGAAGACGATGCACATTTTTAAAGCAAAATGATCTGGTCAGACGAATAAAAATTTACCAATTCTGGAATCTCGAAGCATTATTAGGCAGTACAGAATTCCAGACAAAATAAGCCAAGGAGACGACAATATCGCTTTGAATTAAACGTTGAATAGGCATTTTGGAAATCATCTCATAGAACCAGTTATGTATGAAGAAATATTATAAGAAATATAATGGGGAAAGATACCTAAACCTTTTTCGCACGTATTCAGCTTCTTAGATAACAATATGCCATTGCAACAAGATGGCGCACCGGCTCACAATGCAGTAGTTGTGAGGAATTGCTTAAGTCAAGAGTTTCCAATCCGCTGGATTGGAAGTACTGGTACTGGTACTGGTTGTATGGTCGGCGAGATCTGCTTTAATTCCTCTGGATTATTTTTTATGAGAAGATGTTAAAAATAATATTTATAAAGTTGATGTCCCACAAGACACTAAAGAGCTTCAAGGTAGACCCCAGAATGGCGATTTAATTCCTAGAAGAACTATACAAAGGGTTGTTCGAAATGCTGGACAGAGTGCGCAATCGTGCGTTAATGAAAATAGCCTTTGATTTGAATATTTACTGTGGTTGTTGGTTTATTGGTATATACTGTAGTTGTTGGTTTTGTTTTCTATTATTATTATTGTTGTTTTCATTGATTGGCATTGTTACAAATAGGGTGAAAAATTTACATAAACTTTGCAAAAACACACCATCAATTTAATATTTACAAAATAATCCATTGGTTTTTATTCAAATTTCTGTTAACATAAACATTACACGGCTTAGTAAACGATCCATTCTCGACCAAGTTTCTATCAAGATCTAAAAAAATTATAAGATGTGGTGGTTTTCGTTCTGGATGCAATTGTAGATATCTTGCTATTGCTGTATTTCGGTTCAAAATAATTACTAAGGAACAACAATTGAAATGTTTGCCAGTTTGAAATTTCGGGGCTACCTTATTTGATCTTAAAATGTATTTTTCGTCATTTGGAGCATCATACCAAAAACTTTTGTCAACATATTATACATTGGTTGAAATTAGAAAAAAAGATTCTTTGTAACGAGGTAGAAACACAATATGCCACCGATAAGAAATAAATTGCCAAAAAGAACCGAAACGTCATACAAAGTTTCGAACACACCATTAGATAGAAGATCGAAAGTGGCTTTCAAAATGTGATTTTAGGTTTCCTCTGTAAGGCCAAATAAAAAAAAATGTAAAAGAAGAAAATTAGCCCATTTTGTCTTTTTTAAAATCTGGAACGTCATTTCCCACAGGTCCATTTTTTCTTCGGGTTCATAACAAACACAAAATTTAGCAACTTTGCCAAGTTTCCAGCTTCCCTCTACCTCTAAGGATAAGCGAGATCTCCATAGTGAGGACCGAAAATGGGTCAGTTTGTGGATAGAAAAATGTATAATACTGGATGCTAGCGTAGGCAACTAGAAATTCTGTTCAGGACCTTTATGGTAATTAAAAAATTTTATTCCCAAAGTTATTTATGTATTTCTCAATTCTTTAGATTGTAACTAAATATCAATGGTTGCTCACAATTATCTGTCCTGCAGGGATTACAAAAAATTGTTTTAAGATTTAGCAATCAAGGAATTTTAATATATATATATATAGGTCTCCACTGAAGTGGCCACCCACTCCATTTAATACATTTTTCCGACAAGTGTTTTAATAGGATTTAAAAATAATATTTTCGAAAATATTTAAGCGAGTGCAAAATATATAACGTTTTTCCTATTAGTAGTGCTATTAATAAAGATATCAATAGTGAACAGCTTCGCGAAATACATAAGATAAACTACTGGGCTGACGTCCAACTTAAAATTAAACAAGTATAATGACCACCACGGTCCACAATCACTTGAACCTCTTTTATGGTTACACATGTTTTTGTATTTGCGTTGTGACATATCAACTTTTATATTGGCGGAAACTATCTTGGTTGGTAGCTGCTCTTGGAGATTGTTTAAGCAAACGTAAGTTTTGTTTATGTTAAGTATTTGAATGTTCTTGCAAATTAGCTTTCTCAAACCAACTTTTTTCCTAAAGTAAACTTCTTCCTATTTTTTGGTATTTATATTATATATGTATATTTCCTGCTTGATATGCTTTTACACCTTCTGAGAAAAGTGTAGATCTCTTTCTTGATCTTAGTTCATTAAAAAATTTGGAAGAATATTTGTGAATGGAAGTAGTTGAGAAATTTGCTAGCTTGAAATTTAATACAACTAGCTAAAAATATATGAGGAAACTATTCTAATGCTTTCTTCTACGCCTTCTTTTGCTTTTAAAGTGTCCTTGGCCATAATCTACCTGCAATTTGATAATTGACACTAAGACGTTATCAACAAGTTCTAACAAAGTATAAATGCTTTTGTAAATCCTTCGTAAATATAGATAAAATTGCACAAATATGGAATGTGTAATTAAAGATAAATCGTAAATAGCAAATATTTAGACCAGCAAGGAAATAAGTAAGGTAGATTATCATTCGAAGGCTTCGGTATTAAGAAAACTTTTTGATTTGTCCTTTCTTGTACCATTTTTCATATAATATTTACTAATTACAACCATAAAAGGGAAAGGCCAGGTTCTGTTTTACTGGAAGTTACTTTAGCATAAATCGATTATGTTTTGTGTAGGCAACCAAGTCGACGTAACTGGTGTTAAAGTTGAATACATTAAGAACCAATAATTCCCGTTAGTTGATTTATAATTCCGTGATTTAGACGCTAATGCAGCCTTGGAAAGAAATTTAACTAATAATATATAATAATAGTAATAATCTAGATAGTAAAGACGTGAATTTTAGTATCAAATTAGCTTTTCCAATAAATTATTATCTACTAAATTTATAATTTGTTTATGGCCAAATTCTTTGTATAGAGTTACTGTTCTTTATTCTATTCTTATATATTGCTCTCTTTCTTTAACCCATTAATGCCTAATGTATGATTATGCATAGAATTTCTAAGCATACAATTACAAGTAATGAAAATGCGAAAATATAAATAAAATAGAAGCTTCATTAGGACATTAACATAACATTTATAAAGTAGTTTAAAAAGAAAATTTGTAAAAAAAAGTTACTCAGGCATTAATGGGTTCATTGAACTTTTTGTAATTTCTAAGAAGCATCGGATTAAATTGAAAGTGATACGGTTTTCAAGATATGGTGGTTAATGAAAAGCATTTAGTATTGCCCAGATTTATAGCCTTTAATCTAAAAATGCTCTTGTGGGTAGCATTTTTGCTAATGACGTGCTACTCCCTAGAGTAAAGAGGAGACTGGAATGGAATTGCCGTATTGTTAAATTAATTTCTTCTTCTATACTTTCAAATCACATTATTTTTACAATTGCTGTTTGGTTTCCTGACTGGAAGCGTATTTGACTAGAATGAATACAATGTGCAAGAGCTCAAAAAAAAACCAAAACTTGATGAATAATATTCCAATTTTGGCCCTTCGCTATAAGAAAACTTACAACATAAAGACGTGACCTACAAGGATTCTTCGAAAACTACGTGGCCTAACACAGATACGGCGATAATAGATTAAATATAACAGCACAGTCAATTAGTATGTTTTTGACAGTACACCAAAGTGAACGTCGCGTGTGATTTTGTAAACAATGGAAAAAACTGAGTTGAGAGCAGTGATAAAGTACCTTCATTTGAATGGCTTAACACCAACCGAAATTAAAGCAGAGCTGGATTCAACACTATTGGAATCTGCTCCTTCGTTTTCAATGGTTAAAAACTGGGTTGCAGAATTTAAGCATGATCGTACGAGCACAAATGATGAACCCCGTAGTGGACGTCCTAAAATTGCAACTGCCTCGGATATAATTGAAAAAGTCCACCATATCGTATTGGATGACCGTCGAGTAAAAGTGCGCGAGATAGCTGACCTAGTGCGTATCTCAAATGAAAATGTGTACAGAATTTTAACTGAAGAATTGGTAATGAAAAAATATTCGGGCGTTGGGTGCCGCGGTTTCTCACACCGGAGCAAAATCTGAATCGTTTGAGTGTTTCTCGTGACCTTTTGGCACGTTTTCGCCACAATCCGAAGGACTTTTTACGCCGTTTCATAACCGTCGATGAAATCTGGGTCCACCACGAAACCAAAGAAGAGTCCAAACAATGGACACACAAAGGTTCTCCGCCACCATAGAAGGCAAAAACGGTTTTGTTAGCAGGAAAGGTTATGGGAACTGTTTTTTGAGATTCTCATGGAATTGTCTTGGTCGATTACTTAGAAAAGGGGAAAACAATAAATGACGAGTATTATGCCACACAACTTAGCGGCAAAATCAAAGAGAAACGGCCTCATCTGGTAAAGAAGAAAGTGCTTTTCCATCAGGATAATGCACCTGCCCATAAATCTGCGATTGCAATGGCCAAAATTCATGAATTGGGATTTGAATTAGTGCCTCATTCGGCCTATTCCCCAGATTTTGCTCCCAGCGATTATCATCTGTTCCCAAACCTGAAAAAATGGCTCAGCGGTAAGAGATTTTCGTCTAATTCCGAGGTAATCGCTGCTGTAAATTGCTATTTCGAGGATTTGGATTCATCGACCTACAAGGAAGGTATTCTTGATTTGGAATATCATTGGAATAAGTGTGTTGAGCGAGCAGGGGACTATATTGAAAAATAAAATGTTTCTTGTCAAAAAAAATTGCGTTTTCTTTGTTAGGCCACATAGTTTCCGAGCGATCCTCGTACTTCTGCCAACCTTTAAAATATCTTAAGCAAAATTAGTTGGTAGTGTCTTATTGTTACCATATAAAATAGAGTTGTCTGTTGTGAATTATTTTAGTTGTAAATTGTGAATAATTTTAGAACTTTACCTTCCGAATTAAGATTGTATATTAGACATTTTCATAAAAAATCCGAAAAATATTTCTATGGATTGTATATTGTATGTATATTGCATTATTTATCTTTGTTCGTTGTATAAAAACCGTACCTTACTTATATTGTAATGAGACTGTTGAAAAATTGAACTTTGTAGAAATTACACAATAATTGAAATTTAAATGCCTGGAATCAAACTTAATTTTGTTTTCCGAAGAGAGAAATGGAAATTAAACAATTGTTAATGCCAAAAGAGTTTACAGCTTTATTAAATCTGATGAATTATATATCTTTTTGCAAAATTTTGAAGTTTTAGTTTTCTAAATTAATCCCTAACCGACAGCTGTTTTTATAAATTTATTTAGTTAAATGTTTCTACATTTTGTGTTTATTTGGCAAAATTAATGAATTTTTTAAACTACTCACTGTAGTTCCTCAAGTAACAATGATGTAGTTCGTTGTTCTTTGTCTTGACGCAGCACCCAACCCAAGTCCAAATCGTATTCATTTTTCAAATTCCCCTTATAATCAGATAATGTTTAAATTAAATGATCCAAATCGATTCAATATATGTGTTTATGCTTTAATGTCGATTTACTTTGCTATTTTTCTTTTAATTTTCATTGAATCCAAGAATTTAGAAAAACTGTCTTTTAGTCAAAACCTGTCTATCTCATCTTCCCTTGTTTCGAAATAATATAACCAAAATTTACTTTACGAAGGAAATTAAGTATTAACCTTTTTAATTCCAATATCCACCAAAATGTCTTTCGCTTCCATGGAGATGTTGGATGTCGAAATTTTGAAGTGCGATAAGTCACAAGGGTTACCATGTTTATCACAGTATCTTAAATACAGCATGTGAGTAGTAATCACCAATACGCAATGCATTTAGTTAATTTTGAGTTTAAAGAATATAATTAAAATTTCTGATGGCGAATTCTGTTTTTCGCATTGTTGCTTACTGGTCTTTTTTAACAAGTGTTCATATGTAAAACAAGGACAAAATATGAATTTGGGGAAAATCGAGGGAAGAAGCTACCAGCACTGCTGCACCCTTTGCAACCATATGCAACTAACAATGTAGACAACCTAACCTTCAAATGTAAGTATATAAAAATAAATACACCTTTGATATAACTATCACATTATATTTTTTGCAAGAGAATAGCATTGACAAAAGTCGTTTAAAATATTCGCATTTAGAGTCCCCTGAAAAAGCATGTTCACCTGGCCATCATTGTTTGAAGAAAATACCAATTTTTTCTGATAATTACAAGAATAAGAAATAACATTATCTTGTTCATTTAGTTTTGGCCCGCAGCAAAATAAATAAACACCTACGGCTACCTACTGAAGTTAGTAGCTATGGAATGGATGAGAAAAGGAAATGAGCTTTGTCTAAGGAAAGAATCAAAAAACGGAGACCTTTACGTTTCGCAAAAAGAAAATTGAAATTAAAAGAAACAGATATTAAGTGTCAAGAGGATTATAGATTCATTTAAAACCAATGAAACAGTTCACTAAAACCCTTACCACAATACTTAACTCGTACTGGACGCACGTTTCGATAGCCAAGCTATCATCATCAGCAGTAAAACTGAATCATCGAAACGCGCGTCCAGTACGAATTAAGTGTTGTGGTAAGGGTTTTAGAGAACTGTTTCAGCGTTCCAGTGCCACAGATTTAAAGTACCCGATTAGTATTTAAAACCAAAATTAATTAAACCGCCCTTACACTTTCAAATTTTTGAACTTTCACCTAAAATAGTCGACACACGCAGATAAATGGTTTCTTGCATCAAGAAAATAGATTTGCTTGCAAAAATCAGCCTCTGTTCAAGATAATAGTTTTGTTTCAAGACTATAAAAATAAATAATATAAGAAAATAATGTTCTTGAAATTTTATTTGGATTAAATAAATTTTTTCTTAGGGTTAGCAAATCAAGAAAATCCAAGACAGGAAAATGTTTCTTCCAGATAAATAATTTAGTTTTAAGTTAAGAAAATATTCATGTTAAAGGTCCAGATCTCACAAAGTTCCTGTTGAGAAATTAGGCGACCGGTTTCGTGTTCAAAAAACACATCGGGCCAGCTACAAGGATATCCAGTAAAAGAAAAATTGCAATAAGGAAAAAAAAAACTTAAAGCAGATAATTAAAATTAGGAGCAAGTGAACGGACTAATGAAAAATTTTTTTTTATATGTTACAGTATAATTAAATCAGTTCTTTAATAATGTAATTAAATAGGGATTAGTTCTTTAATAATGTAATTAAATAGGGATTATTTCTATGTAGTTTAATAATTAATGAGTTACTATTCAACTTTATTTATCCATTTATTATAATTTATTGCATATTTTGAAAAAGCTATAGTTAAATTAGTACACGTGCTAAATAGTAACAAAAAAATACACTACATTAACCGGTATCTTTTGAAAATGTTTATTCATTAAAGGTTATATCATTGTATGGGTAAGTATGGTATCTGTATTCTGCTTCCGTCGCTACTTTTAGGATGGCATGACTATAACTACTGGCACTAGGTAGCGCCAGCAAGTATTTCAGTTGTTGTTTTTAAAGATTAGTGGCATAAACTGAGAAATGTAAGAGGAATGTGGCCAGGACCACCTCCTACAGGCCAGTCACGCATAGTGAGAGACTCCCCAATCACATTAGGGAGCTGGTAGATAACAAAAGGAGGGCCAAGCGAAGGCCTCAACAGAATGGCGGCCAATCGTCTGGCCGGACTGGTCAAAGAAGCACTTAAGGGATACAGGTTGACGGTACAGGATGGTTCTTTGTGGAAATTCCTGAAAATGAGAATGGGCAAGGGTCATGATCTCACGAGGCCCCTATTGGCCGGTCATGGCTCTGCATACAGTACAGTACAGTACGGTATAAAGGCGGATGCTTTTTCGGCGAGGCTCCGGGAGGTAGCGGCTACTGCCGGTATACCGGGAAATGTTAACACTGAGAGAGCCGTGCGAACTACGTTGAGTTTGGATGCGGAAGGTGGAGTCGAGGTCTTGGACCCTTCATCAATGCAGGAGCTACGAATGATCATTAGCCAGCTAAAGAATAAAAAGGCCCCGGGTTTCGATGGTATCACGAACGAAGCCACCAAAGCACTTCCCGAAAATACCCTAGCACATCTTCTAGAGGTAATAAATGCTATCCTAAAACTCCAACACTTTCCAAGTGTGTGGAAGAAATCGGTGGTGGTAATGATCCCGAAGCCCAGAACGGATGGCGGTAACCCGCAGGGCTACAGGCTGATTAATTTGTTGTCCGGCCGGTCTAAGGTGACCGAGGCAGTTATTTTGTCTCGATTGAAGTTCGAGGTAGAGGAGGGCAATACTATGCCCAACACTCAGTTCGGGGCTGTCGACCGACTCAGGCGCATTTGACTCGGTATGACACGATCGCTTGGTCCACAACCTTGCCCGCTCGGGCATCAATTCTTGAATGGTGGCATAGATAAGATCGTACCTCGATGGCCATGTCTTCTCGGTGAGGGTGGGAGGTATTGTCTCGCCCGAGCATCCGCTGACGGCTGGTGTGGCACAAGGGTCGCTGCTGGCTCTGATATTATTCAACATCTATACTTCGGATTTACCATCGTTCCACGGAATCAGGGTTGCGACCTACGTGGACGACACCGCGATGTACGCCACACATCAGAATGAGAGATACGGCATGTTGAATATTCAGAGAGGAATCGACGCGATGGCCGAGTGGTTGAGCGAGTGAAAACTGACATTGAATCCAGCCAGAACGTACGCCGTCCGGTTCATAAGGAGGACCCGACAACCACCGGGAGAGTTATTCCTACTAGGGACAAGGCTACAGTGGTCCGATCAGATCAAATACCCAGGGTTAAACCTAGATAAGGGGCTCTTGTGGCGCGAGCACTTCCTCCAGATAAGCAATAAGTGCTACAGGGCGATTGGCACTATCTACCCTTTGATTAGCCGGAGCAGCAGCCTTGACATAAGGCAGAAAAGGAAGTTATATATGTCTTTCCTCAGGCCCAAAATCATCTATGGGTTAGTCGTCTGGTGCGCGGAGGCGCCAACCAACATCGAAATCCTGGAGAAGATTCAGACGAAAATTCTACGGGTAATTACCAATGCGCCGCCTTGTGTGAGCAACCAGACGCTTAAGAAGGACTTGGATCTACCGAGTGTCAACGAACTGAACGCCTCGATTGCTTGCGCTACCTGGACCAGCGCTGAGGGTTGCACAAACCCCATGATGCAATTTGCAAGCGGACGAGACTCGGACCAAGCCCCGAGGAAAATAATTAGAAAACTCAGGCATGTAATTGACATGAGATAGAACCCGAAACAAGATCTTTGGGAGTCGGATTTGAGGGCCGAATTATCGCGGGATTATGGAATGCCGCCGATCAGGAAAAGAAAAGAAGGTCAAAGGGCGTCTTTAGCCCGACCTCAAAACAATAGTTTGGTCCATGGTGAATGTGGCCAGGAACAAGAAGCGTTAATGCTTTTCTCTTCTCACATTGTCTTTGCCGGTAGTGATTCCACCAATTATGTACGAATATGTCGTACTATTTTAAACAAGGTAAGCGAAATTAATAATGTGTATATAAATAACGTGCTTTTCAAGAATTCTAAGAAATGCATTATTTTAAGAAAATGAAACTATTGATCTGTGAACAATACCTAAACACTTTCTGGAATTAAGAAAACTATTTACTATCTTGAAATATGGCATTGTATAATAGCCATTTACTTATACTAAGAATCGCTTTCTTCAAATTGTCTGCAAGATTTTCTTGAATCAAGTTAACAAATGTCTTAAACAAAGAAATACAATTATTTCACTACAAGTATATACTTAAGCGGAGAAGAGAACGCTAAGAAAATATTGATCTAAAACAGTTATTGTATTGCGGATAATTGAAACAGAAATTATCATGAATTAAGACGAACAGCTTTGATACTAGTAAACATTTCTCTGCGTGTATCGATCGAATGTTCTTCAAGAAAAACAACCTTCGTGTCCTCTTATCCAAGAATTCTGTATAATCTGCTTTAAACCATGTCAATAGGATGCCACAATAACAATTTTGGTAGATATTTTGATTCAAAAACCTTTTTTTAAATCTTTCTTTCGTGTATTTATTTTATATCCAATATAAAGGTAAACATCAAAAGTATGCCTAGTACCTATTTGAATATCCTTACGTATTTAGGATGACACAGATTAATTTTGAAACTGAGATTAACCCATGGTTACTTTGTGGTTTTGTGAAGTCTTAAAATATCCGCCGTCCCCCCAAATTAACTTTTTAACTACAGGAGCTAGTATTTTTGGAAAGAAATTGTAAGGAAATGTAAACATTAGAAAACTTGAAAAGACAAAATTCTTCCTCAAAGGATTTACATAAATCATAAACTACGACCATTACAATTTATGACCTTATTGTTAGTAGAATAAGTTTTCAGTAAATATCTTTACTCTATTTTAACATTTACCTAAATTTTTGTGTCTTTAATGTACTCAAATGTGGATGCACGTTTTTCCGAATAAAATCTTTTTTCTTGGATGGGCGGGGATACATTTCTGCAAATTTATATGGATTTTTGATGGTGCATAAAAATATTTTTCAATTAGAAATGGTTACCTTCCTTGGTATTTCCATCTGAACAAATAACCATTGTGGTATTGCATTACTAACATATCGAGAATGCTTGACAGCTAGCAATTCAATTAGTCAGCACCTCTTGTCACATCTGTACCAAAGCAGTTATCTACATAAAATCAGTTCTTAAAGTTGCATAAATAACGTTCCTTTTCTTTTTACCCTGAGTTTTTCCCCCATTTTATCGCACCAAACTGCATATTTGGTCAATTTACACCGAGTGAAATGCGTCTTGACCACTGCACGGCAAACACTTCGCGTGAGTAATCGTCACCAAACAAGCGACGCACATAGCTTTAGAATGAATTATTGCGAATGTAATTAAGACTTGCAGGAAATTACGAAAACATTCATCGAATGGTGTTGCTGTCTCGGTAGTGGGTGGCCTATTCGTAACACGCAAATATTTTCGGTTGATTCATTGCATAGTTGCGGAGGACGTGCGTCCTTACCCCGAAAACTATTTAAGCGCCGTCGGCAGTCTGGACTCCTAGGCCGTGACTAAATCCCGCGAAACAGATCTCTGAAACGGTAAGTCTTGCGTAAAGGACGAATTCCGGAAAATATCCGACGAAAATTCCGCTGAATCATTTGAATGTGACGACTTTAACAGTTACCAATATACAATTGCCACTTAAAGTAAAATAAAACATGGCATAATATATCGTACGCACATTGAGCAATAAAAAGTGATAACGTACACTGCTGCCCATAAGTATCTGCAAAACTATAATAAGAAACACAAATATAATGTAATGTTACTTAATAAATAAAATTAGAAAATAAATTATACATTCAACAACAAATTTATTTACAAAAAAAGATTACAATAAACGATTTCCCTAAACACCGTAAAAGCAGGTAATCTGATATCCGGCAGCTGGCGTCGATCGGTACCGAATTAGCGCGCTTATGCAGGACACAGTGCCAAGCGGAGAAAAAACAGAAAACCTGCATTTACCTTGTCGTTTTGACGTGGCGTAGCAAACATGTCCTCTAGCTCATCAAATGATAAATTTACTGCACTGGGTAGTGCAGTAACTAAAATCAAAAGAACAAAAGTTGGTGTTCACCCAATAAATTGTGAAAAGGCACATTATGACGAATACCACCGTTTGTTCAAAGCATTGGCTACGTAATTTACCATAAACTTTGACATTGGGGATTACTTTGACACATATTGGGACTATTTTGACATGCATTCGTTAATTACTTTGAGGTTAAGTTTTCGCTGCATACAAGCATATGTGCAAGTTAAACAATCACTTAAGCTTTGAAGAATAAGAAAAATGATTAGTTTAGGATTACGTTTATGTTGGTATTGCTGCAATTCGTTGAAGAATCACCTAAGTATTGAAGAAGAAGGAAAATGATTAGTTTAGGGTTATATTTGTGTTGTTGTCTAACATGTTCTAAATGGGTTTGCTGGAGGATTCAAAAATCCGTGGTATGAGTGTTACCCGTTACATTTCCCGATTGCTATTCTTGTGTAGGTATCTCATCACTTCTGGCTTCCTTTTTCTTGTATTTTCCAAAAATTACTAAAGATACAGGATGGGTATTACCTTAACACAGCATGAAAATAAATCCCACCTATGGAGCTAGTTTGACACCAAATTGGTAATCATTTTTCTCAAAATCTCAGGTTTTTGACAAACTCTTCTTTTTATGGTTTTATGCCCAAACCTCCGTTTGTACTATTGGATACAAAATAATTGAGATATCTTGATTTAATGAAAAATATTACAAAAAAAACCTTCAAAACTATGGCAATGTAGCCCCGGTTTACGGTATTTCTTTTGTCTCATATAGGACTTCTTTTGTATACGGCTACTGTTAATACGCCTGCATTAATATCAACCTGCTTAAACAACCGGCGAGAAAAAACTAAATAATCGGGCGTAGCACAGACGACAGACCTTTCTGTTGATCGAGAGTCGGGTCGGCGAAAAAATAGAACAGGTTTGATCTATTTTGTCGGTCCAACGTTATTGTCGGTCGTGTGTTCACGTGTATTCTAAATCGTGGTGTACATTATGAGCGACAAAATTGTCGTTCACCGACTGTATATCCGTCTACGCTACACTTAATTCCGACAAAACTGATAACACCGACTACCAGTCTCGACAAGCTTGAACCCGTTTCTATTCTGTTATTGCTATTGTAAAAGCATGAGATTATTACAAAAGTTTAATGGGACAGATCGCCGCTGGTTGTTGGTGAGCAGGAAACCTGCTTCCACTGTGTTTGTGCTTTTACTTACTTTACCTAATCTTTAACTTTTTACCTTAGCCGGCTTTCTCCATCTCTCTCTTGCATTTTCAGCTTTACAACAGTTTAGCTAACTGACGAATAACCGTGATCCCGTAGATTCCAGTTAAATGTGGATAATAAATCTCCCGTAAATGATTAAAAATTAAAAAGCTAAATTTCTGAATTTATACAATATGGAAATCAAAAATGTGCACAGCTGAATCTGTGCAAACTAGGCTAATTCTAACCACCCTAGGTGATAAAGAATATATTCAATATAGGGAGTCCACAAAAAAAAAATTGAAATTTATTTTTGTGTGGTTTCAATTGCAATTTTTGTAAAAAAACACATTGAACAACGTGGTGGAGTCGATCACATGGTTCTCGCCGAAATTCGACTTTGATGGTTTTGAAGTTAGGTTTGAAGCAATTGATTTTATATGATTTTCAAAATTGCTAAATAAATTTTAGTTTTAAAGCATTTTCAAGAACCAACGCCTTAGGATCGTAGAATTATTTTCTTTTTGTATAAAAGTAGCAAACATTGTACCCATTCTAAAGTATTATACCTTTTTTATAAATGCTACGAACATAGGTAAAGAAAATGGGTGCTTGTGATAACCCATCATGTGATATAGTTGATTGTCAACAGGGATTGACATGACGTACAGCTCAGAAGAAGCTTCGTGCGACAGGAGCGTATCGTCGGTATACTGACCCACACTTGACACGGTTTTTATCTGAAAATCTTTCTGAAAGGCGCGGTCAAAGAATAGATGTTTCTTTTTTGTTAACATGCGTTCTATTACAAAATTTTGCCGCAAATGTTGCTACATTTATTGAATATATATATATATATATATATATATACTTCATCCTAAATAATTCTAAAGTGAGAATTATGTATCACCTTTCAACCAAAAATTAAAAACAAAATACTCACCATATGGCCTTGATTTGATTGATCTGATCGATCCAGCGACCAATCGACAGTCTAAACATCAACGAAGTTATATTTTTAATTGCTTTAAAATATAATAAATTTGTTTCCATTTATCTGAAAAAATTGTAATTTTTTGATCGACCCAGATGATAAAGCGCATATACCGGTCGTAATAGAACTGCGTTAATAGGAAATGTGTAGGAGGAAAATGCAATAAAAACTAATCTCCAGATTAATCACTGTTCCGCAATAATAAAATTGTTTCATTACTTTGCATTGCAAATTGTTTAATCACGTTACTAAGCTAATGCGAGCAATGTCAAGCTACGTTTGGTCGTGCGCCGACTAAATATAGAATTAGAACTTTAGAATTATTATTTTATCCTTGTATGATTGTAACTAGTTGCACTACCGACTGCTAAATGCGACGAAATATTTCAAATATTTACTTTTCTTCGTGCACAGGTGAATGAAAAGGAAAAAAAAGCGACTTTAATATATTCACGACTATTTGATTTACATATTGTAACCTTGGTCTTTATGTAACGCGATTTACATATCAGCTGTTTTGAGTCAATGCTTTACAAGCTCGTTTCAATGGGCGAAATTTTAGTCTCGCGAGTACGTTTGATAGACATTCAGCTAGATTGTATGTTATTTTAAGTAATGAACTCGCTCCGATTTCATGGTCCAATTCGGTCTCTCTCTTTTCCTTTCATATTTAATAACGAATATAGCGGAAATTGATTATTTATTCTCTCCTTTATGTTTGAACTTGTAATCCGCGTTGCGAAGTTCAAGGTTCTAGGTCTTTACCTGCATTTTTTCTAGTGGTCTGACTCAACGATTAAACAAAGTTTATACAGGTTTGTTCACAGCAATAACGTATTGAATGTATTTTGTTTGTACATGTAGAAAAGATGTTATTTGAACCTTTACCTGGTAATCCCCCAAGATGTAATTTAGGAAGATGCTTCAAACTTTTGACGTTTGATTAATTGCCATATTTATTTAGAAACATATTGAATAATTGTCTGTCTAGGGTCCTGAGTTGTGAAAATTAAACATCCATTGGAATAGTGTTTGATAGGTTGCAGAAAGGTTAGGCAAAATTTGTCTTTAAAACTGAATCATAACTAATTGTAAGTCAATAGGGCTCGTAGCTTCAACAATACTATTAATATATATGAGCCATCATCCTGTTTATTGAGCAAAGATTCGTGCTACTAACTAACTATAGTTAAATTAGTACACGTGGTAAATAGCAATAAAAAGAAAAATATAATACATTAACCGGAATCTTTTGAAAAGTTAAATTAACTTTTGTTTGAACATTATTCTGTTACAAGCATGAGAATAATTTACTGCTACAACGAAAGTGCAGTTAATAATGCGTGTTATAATGAGTACATTTTGTGGTAATACTTTTTAACGACAATTTTACTACTAAGTGTATATTAATTACCTACAATTTGGTAGTACTTCTTTTACTATAATTAAATAGAGCTGTTTACAATTTTGGAGTACTATTTTTACTATAGATATGGAGTACAGACAGCCACTTCAAAAAACTACTATAGTAACCATTGATTCTAGTAGGATACACTACAATTGTGGTGTAATTTACTATACATTTCTCTCGGTGCAAACATTTTACCATATAAATTACAAATGGGAGTTGTGAAGAACAGCGTCCAAATAAAAATCAAAATTTCTTTATTAAATTTACGCCGTTGTACGATCCAAAACACAGTGAACAAGGCAGAAACCCCAAGAATATCCATGAGACAATGGTGGCACTGTTTGGAGGAAATAATCCATCTTACTTTCAAATCAAATTTTGGTGCAAGCAGTTCAAATGAGACAGGAAATCAATTTATGATGACCCAAAGTGTGAATTACATGGAAGCATCAAGTGAAGGAATTAACAAAGTTGAAGATTTGATGTTGACTGACTGTCGAGTAAACGTTTCAGTTCGGAAGATGAAGACTTCTTCTACAGAATTATAACCGGGGATGAGACCCGTGTATACCACTAGAATGCTTCCACGAAAAGAAAGAGTCCATGCAATGGATTCATAAGGGCTCTCCACCACCCAACAAGGCGAAGAAAATTTTCTGCGGGGAAAGTGATGGCCACAGTTTAGTCGGACGCGGAGGCATTTCAAAAGGGACTGCAATAACGAGGAATGTCTACATAAGCTGCTATGCGCGAAAAAAGACCCCAAAATCATGCTCAGAAAACTCCACTTCTGCACGAGAACTGCATGAATGTGGCGTTGACAGATTATAATATCCACATTACAGTCTCGACCTCGCATTCTGTGACTATTATCATTTTCCAAAAGCCAATAAACACTTGAAAGGGCGTCACTTTTTAGCGAATGATGACTGGGAAAACGCTGTGAAGTCGTATTTTGCAGAATTGCCAGAAGATTTTTTTTTCGATGGTTTAACGCTATTAGAAAAACGTTGGAATAAGTTTATTAGTGTTGATGGTCCTTACGTTGAAAAATAAAATGTTATTTGTTCTCTAACTCGTTGTTTTCATAGTTAGGTAGATAACATACGAACTTCGCTCGTATTATACAGTTTTGATGTATACCGGATTTTAATCAATCTTAACATTTAAATCTGGTGGTAACAAAATGTTTTGCTAAGGCTGATTTTTCCGCATCTCTACTTCTTAAATGTAGCCTTCGTTCTTTAAATCTTGCATTCAGTGACCTCCTAGTCTGACTCACGTAATAATCACCGCAAGAATTAGATGCAATTTGATACATTCGAGGTCCAAATCATTCTCGTTTTCATTTTTTATTCAATAGATTCTTGCAGTCACGAAAAACTCGTTGGGTGATGATCTAAGAAAGAAATATCCATTTAGGAAATTATTATAGAGGAACTTTTATGTAGTAGCGGTCTTCACTGTATGAAATAATAACGTTACCAGTTCTGTAGTTCTCTTTAAGCCCATGACTGAACAATTAGATTACGCTGGTTCAACTAAGGAGAGTCTGATTGGCTCTAAAATGCACCAAAATCGCTAGACTCAAACTATTAGGACCTGTGCACACAATTAACAACACTGGTCTGAGAGTAAATCTACTAAATCTACAATTTCTGCGGTACCTTAATCACATATTTGTGGGCTTTGTTTGTCGGCACGATAACAGAATCTAAAGCGACTGCATAAAGGTTGTTTGAAAAGGTCGTGAAGAGATGGATGATAAAAGGGTTGGTTGACTACTACTGGATTCTTGGCATGGATATACTTGAAGCGGAAAGCTCAAAAGAAGTAAATTTTAAGTCGCTATTCAAAACGAAAATGACGATTACTAAAAAGTATATGCCCTAAGATTGTGGTGAACAGAATTAAATGAAATTGAGCAAAAAAATACTATAAGAAACAAATTTTTGTTCACATTTATGAAACAAAAAGTTAAGTTTTGTTATCTAATATTATTTGAATTGTATTGAAAAGTAGGCGGCAGTTTCCAGTAAAACTAGTGCTGTACTCCACCAGTTTCCATTATCTGAATATGGGGAAAAAACATACCTCATGGTTTGAAAAGCTGTGGTGGAAATTCGCTAATTAGCGTAAGCTACTTAGAAATCGTAAAAATATCGACCATCCTATTCGTGGAAATTTAGATTAACAACTGCAGGAATGCAGTTCTGAAAATTCATTACCAGAATGGTGTGATGGATTACATATATACTTTTACGGATTGATTGTAATCATATAATTAGAAGATTTTACACCTGAATAATTTTATTATTGCCTACGTACAACAGAAGCAATTATTTAAAAGATGGCAGGTGTAGGTGGCGCGTTTAAGAACTTCCTTGGAACTCATTGTGGTGTAATTTATTAAATCAGGATAATGGACTTTTCCATTTGTTACATCATTCTTACAAGGAAACTGTTCCAACCCGGAGACATCGATTTGAATCAAACTTGGTTAAAGTGAAGACACTATAGAACTATGGAAAACTCCGTTGTCCGTTTCTGCTCAAAAAGCCAATGGGGTAAAACGGGGCACTGAAAATAGGGATGATTTTGGTTTTTACTAAACAATTGAAATTACATTAAAATCCGATTCAAGTTTGGGTAGTTTCTTTATCTCCTCCAGTATATTAGTTAGAGGAAATTATTGAGCAGATTTAGAGATTAGGACGAGAGAATGAAAATATGACTTTATTTTATGCCAATCAGAGCTTTTGTATGGGTTAGAAACTACTTTTATTAGGAGTAAAAGACGTGTTGATATACTGGCCAAGGAGCACAGTAATGCTTCTGTAACAAGCTACTGAAGGCTGGTATTTCCACTTGATATTTACAATAAAATGGATCTATGATCGTTTTGAGGGTAAAGAAATTGTTCTTTCTTAATGATCAAGGAATATTTCGTGCTTCTCTAAAAAGTCATCATTAAAGAAAGTCTAAGATAAACTATAATTGATAAAACCAGGCGAGTTTCATCAAACTTGTGGATCGAATATACCAATTACATAATTTTTTTAATTATGAATATATTAATTAATTTTTGAGCATAAATTTCAAGAAGGGAATGAATCTGCTTGTACTGTATTGCCTATAAGTCAATATAACGTTGGCAGTATATATGTATATCAAGATAACGCCTCAAGTGTCTATTCTACGGCATCGGTGGTTTATGGTGCACATTATTCACTTAGCTATTCGTCTGCAGTACTTGCAAACATATGCATCATGCTATCAACTGTCGCCTAATCATCTCCGCTACTGTATGGCATCGGATTGTAGCACACATGTATTTCCTTTCGTATACCTTTTTAATATTTATAACCTATACAACGTGACCGTTTGCACATACAATAAAGGCGGATTAAATATTCTGTGTAATAGATTTACGAATGGGTTTTTAGATTTTGACATGTTGTACACTAATAGCTTTTTAAAGCGTATGGCTTACAATATTAATGTGCAACAGACTACAAGCGGAGAAAGCAGAAGTTAAATACCTGTGTAAAGTATTTAATACGCGTAATTGAATACAAAAATTTGAAATTATTGAATTTCATGCAGGTGAGATTATACGTGGAAATTAACATGAACAACACTGAAAAATGTTATGTACATGGTGGTCTAAGTAGCAATTGTTGATCATAATATTAGAACTGTCAAACTATGAGGAAACGATTTTCTTGAAATATTTAGAATTTGTTGTTTGTACTTACATTTTGCTTTGTAGATATACTTTTGGAAGACCTTGTATTACAAAATTCCGCGCAAGAATTACGACAACACTAAATCCAACTGCTTTGGAATGTCTTGAAGTCTTATTCACCAACGCTAATACGGACATTGTGCAGGATCTTTAGATAAGTGACACCTCGACTGAATCATCTTCATCCGTCGAGATTTAAAATACTATGCAAGCTCATTCAATACTTATTACGTATTAGCAGCTTTCTTACATGACTCTGTTAAATTACCAACCACAAGCAATTATCTTGCAAGTACCTACGTTTTGTATCATTTGCATATTTTAAGGAACTGATGTAGCACTTTTATTTACACGCAAAATTAATACCTCTTGACATGATGATGGTTTACGCTTGCGAACAGTAATAAGTAGAGCCCGGTAACTGGAGAGCAATCGCAGCGGCGGTGTAACTGTGTTTAGGCGGGCGGAGAGAGCTGGTTGATTATGATACGACACGACAAATCATCATCACTCAGTTCAGTTTAGCATTGGATAGCGGATAGGGCGTGTTGATTTTATTGATATAGACGTAGTTATTAATTGTAGTTATTATTTAGTGTAGTGCGTTTTGATTTTATTGATACAGACGTAGTTATTAATTGTAGTTTTTAGTGAACATGTCGAAGGCTAAAAAACGACCCTTTCAAGACATAGTAAATAAGTTTATTTTTGACTTTCTCGACACTAATTATCCACAATGTTGGATTGGGCGTTAAGGACCAGTGCTGTGGCCTCCAAAATCACCAGATCTGACCCCGTTGGACTATTATGTGTGGGGTACGTTAAAAGATGAAGTGTATGCGACACCTGTCAATACAAGAGAACAGTTAATTTTAAGAATCGAAGAACCTTGCAGTGAAATGCGTCAAAATCCAGTAAAAATATCCGGCAGGATTTATTCACTGGTTGGGCGTTGTAGAAAATGCATTGAAGCGAATGAACTACCTTTTGAACACCTTCTTTAATAAAATATTCGCAACACTAGCATTTAGTGTAATTTTTCTTGCTATCAAATTATTAATTTTGTTTTAATGAAATTTTCCATTATAAAAACCTTTAATAAGCTGTAGCTTTAGCACTTTCTGATTGCTAAACCATCATAGGGTTCGTATGACCTATTTCAGAATAAAGTAATTGAGCTATTTTTTTTATTGTCCATGGAAACAATTCTTAATGAAAGCATATCAAGGAGTAAGTTTTCCCAAAAGACAAATAATATTAGGGAAGTTCGTGGACAGTAACCAGTTTACTCTTTTCTTTTATGAGGGTTTTTAAAGGAGCCAGTAAATAGAAAGTAAATAGAAGAGATTTGAGTTTGTAAACGATCCAAGGGGACTCTATGTGAGTGATTCATAACTATAAAATGTGATAGTGGTAGTCTTAATCTCACAAAAACTTTTTGTCGGATTAAAACTATCATTACCACCTTTTCCTAATTTAAGTTTGTTTAAAACATTCCAGAATCGACTAGGTCCTATAGTGGTGGTATCTCAATTACCAGGCACTGTACTTTCGCACGCGCAAAGATACATATATAAAATCTGTTGTGGTCTTCAGCAACCAGCACATCCTCGTAAAACTTTATGTAACAAGGCATTTGATATAATAGTGAACAGATGTGTGCAAAATCCCAACTGATTTTCATGCGCAAGTAAACATCCTATATCACAAACAAGCGCGACAAAAATGTCGAAAATCTCAATTGTAGCGCATCGACTACCGCTAATAGTAGACATGTGCGTTTAAGTATAGAAGTCAAGGTCGCGAAGTTTACGTATCTCTGCTTGTAAAAATAATCATCTCTCAATATCAATGAATAATCGTAACAATAACCAGCCACTTTGCGACAGCAAGCCATGTAATAAATCATTTAGCATACGGCAAGGTTATTGAATGTATGTTCCAAATAATAATATCGTTATCATTAGGAAACCAATTCTACAAAAGCTACTATAACATTAGCAGAGCAGTATTTATTTTCCTACTGTATTATAGGTCAAGGTCAAGGCTTCACAGTCATTGATCGTGGAGTGTTTTATCCGTTTGAATTTGAACTCGACTCTGCAATAGTTGGAAGACTAATAATTGTTTATGTCGATCAAATAGTTACGCAAAATATTCTTTTACGACTTTATGAAGCCCAGAGCATCCGTCCTATAAAATAAACACTTGGCGGTGTGACTGAAAAAACAATATCCGGCTCTAAAGTGTTTATAATTTGATCGTGTAACGTGTGCTTAATCGCGAACGTATATGACGGTTATAACATGTGTAGTCTTGTAATTTTTTTTGTACACACCACTTAAATTAGAAAATTTTAGAATATAGCTACACTCTTAACTATATTTAAAAGCAGTTATTATCCAAGACCAAGCTACTAAGCTTTACAATTAATGTTTTCCTGTTATTTAACCCCAAATTGCCCTTACTAACAATAACTGCTTTTCAAGATTTTATTTCACTTGTTGTATTGCATTGTAACTAATAAAAGCTTTCTTTGGCCAATCCTTAACAATGATTTTAATATTTTTCTAAATAAAGACATAATAATCGGACGATTCCTCGATTTGACAACTTCCTAATTCCTTCCTTAATTGTTTTTATTTATAAATGAAGAAACGTTTTCAACATTGTTATTTTAAAGACCTCTTCAAGCATTTCTTTGTTAGCGTTTTCATCTATCTCTTATTTTACAAAATCAACATTACCATTTATGGTATAAGGGAGACCGAAGGTGCCTAAAGTTTTGTTGTTATTTTTTCGTATAGGTATTTGACCTATAAAGGTATTCAGTTGATATGTTTCATTAACAATATTAATAGGAAATATATTATACGCAGTGACGCATATACATTGAATTACAATTCACACTATTTAAAAGTTATGGATTACGTTAACTTCATTATTAAAAAAAATATATTGCTTGATGCCATTAAAAGACCAAATAAAAGAGAGCCTGAAAATTCATAGCAAACTTCGAAACAGAAGAGCTGTATATGGATATACATCAAAACTCTTTGACAAAGAAAAGATGTTAAACCCTAAATTAATGCTAATACAACTCATGGTATTGGTGGAATCACTTTCGGGAAAAACAACGTGAGCAGAGAAAAACGCACTAATCAACGGACATATTTCTGCCTATCCGGCGTCATCAGCGATGTTCCGAGCGCTATTTTCCGCTGCCTGTATTGTGTTCACCTCTCAGTTTACGCCTCTAATTTCCAAAAACAACACTGAAATATACCCTAGCGTTACCTAGTGCCAAGAGATATTGCCATGCCGTCCTAGAAAGTAGCGACAGAAACCGGAATACAGATGCGCACTTATCGAGCAGTTCATGGACTGCTTAATTCAAGATGGCGTTGCGGCTGAGCACTACGTTATCTTCACATGTAAATCATTCCTCAGGCTTACCATGATGTATTAAAAATACACATGAAAAAGTGTCTAGTAACGATAACAAAATTTATGCTAATATAACTATGGTATTGGTGGAATAATTTCCCGCAAAAACAATATGAGCAGAGAAAAAAAGCATCAACCAACGAACATGTTCCTGCCTACCCGGCGTCATCAGTGTTCTTCCGAGTGCTATTTTCCGCTTGCCTCCATTGCATTCACCTCTCAGTTTACGCCACTAATTTCCAAAAACAGCACTGAAAGATTTCCTGGCGCCACCTGGTGTCAAGAGATATAACGATGCTATCCAGAAAATAGCGACACAAACCGGAATGTAGATGCCTACCACCTACCGAGCAGCCCACTGCTAAATGCAAGATGGCGTTGCGCCTAAGCGCTACGGCATCTATTCTTCTTTTTCTAGTTTTGTTCTAACATATTGTTCTCGTTGTTGTTCTGTTGTTGTTCTGTTAAAACAAACGTAGAACTACGAAATAGTATTTACGACAGCGTACATGTATACACAACAGATCTGGTTGAGACTCGCAGTTATACTGAGGGTTGTATCGAACCTCCACCACTGCCCGTTGGCGCCAGTGAGCAACTCTAATAATAATAATAAATAGGGTCTTCACTTTAGCCACGCTTCATTCAAATCGATATCTCCGAGTTGGAACAGTTTCCTTGTAAATGCAATATTTAAGCTCAACTATAGAGCGCTTGAAGTGAATATTGAATCTGACAAACGTGTTCAAATGAAGCGGTTAATGATACTCAAAAGGAATCCATCAAAATCCTATAATGGCAAAAAATTGGGTATAGTGGGTTCTGAAACTAGACGCCTCAAATGTTAGTCGACGTCCCTGAGCAAATTTGTTCCTTTCATTGTGAACGTACTGCATATAGGATAAAGCTTATTACCTGCAAGGTATAATTATGTACATATCTCTTTTCGCAATATAGCAGTAAATAATTCTTCATATACATTAATTATATTTGATGAGTTTAGGAGTTTCCTTTAGATTTAATTGTAAAATTATCAAAGGATTGTATATACTAAATAGCCCAAAACAATAATGAATTTAAGATTTTAATTACACAATTATTCAATCATAAATATCTCTGCATATAAACATAATTAAGAAAAAGAATATTTCGGTAACATTTTGCTTATATCTGGTATAACCCATCAAATAGATAAGTTACCCAGGCCTATTTTGTGTATTCAACGCGTGCACCTGCATATTTCTGATATGTACTTTACTCTGGCTGTATTCTCTCTATCTGAGAGCAGGCGACATCTTTTGTAAAACACCCGAACTTACGAAACGCGGCGCGCACGTCATGACTACACGGCATAATGTTATGACGTCAGCGGTGACGTTGTGTGTTTCGTAAAATTACATGCCCACACTTTATTTACGGTTAATGGACGATCGCGGTATGTGATTCATTTACATGCTATTTGATATTGGATATCGACGAATTCGAACTAAAAAAAAGGTAATTACGAACGAGGAAACTAGGTTAAAATTTCCAACATTTTCAAGAGAAGCTAATTTAGGCGATTGTTTAGCATTTTGCACGATATATGCACATACACATTTGTCGTTATACGCTCGGATGAAAACAAACGGTAATTACAACGCTCTTTCTCCTAAAGTTGAGTTTTCAGAACCGGCACATTTTCCAAGGATTCGACTTTCAACGGTGCTTAGTCACGTTGTTTGGGATTTTCCGCTTTTTTTGCCGTTTCAGCGGCATGGTGTTTTGCCATTTTTTTTTTGCAACACTTGTATTTATCACTTATATAATGTTACGATATTTAGGCGCAACAATAGGACATATTACTCCGAATTGATATAAAAATGTAATACCAATGTTACGTTTCCGCAATCCTTAAATAGACAAAATTCGAAATTTAATATTTCCAATTAAATTCCAATGTTGAATCCTGTATTTACCTTTCACGAGGTATTTGCCTGATTACGTTTTACCAAATATAGTAAAGGTGTGAAATGTATGCAGAAGAAATAATCAAGCAGAAATTTTGTTCATATGCGTTTGGTAATTATCCAAAATTCCCATAGGTGACTAATGAATTAAGTAACCTATTATTAATTATTTTAATTTTTCCGTTTGGAATCTGTGTATTTGCTGCCTACCATATGTTATACAGTGCAGCAAAAAAGAATGTATCCACTCAAAGTAACATTTTATTTAATTATTTGCTTTATAAGATCGGCTCCTTGAATTTCCTGATAACAAAATCTTCAATAGAAAAAAATGAATTTCTGTTTCATAAACTTGACCAATGACTTAAGAGGCCCTAATAGAAAAGTGCCCATAGGTTCCCGTTCGTGGTCCTTGAATATACGGGAGCACCATTCTGCCAAAAAGTGATATTCTTTTCAAAATCTTCTGTATTCTTTTCAAAAATCTCTACTATTTGTGGATGTACAGTACCCATCTACAAGCAGAAAAACTTTTACTTGAATCAAAGCTGTCCGCCTTAATTCACGACAATTACTCTTTCAATTATCCACAATACAATAACTGTTTTAAATCAAAAGAAATATTTTCTTTGCGCTTCTCCGCTTAAGAGAAGTATACATTTGTAAAAGAAATAATTGTATTTCTTTGTTTAAGACATTTGTTAACTTGATTCAAGAAAATCTTGCAGAAAATTTGAAGAGAGCAATTCCTAGTATAAGTAAATGACCGTTATAACACAAATAAATATTTTCTTAAGGATAGTGAATAGTTTTCATAACTCCAGAAAGCGTTTAGTATTGTTCATAAATCAATAGTTTCATTTGCTTAAAATATTTATATATATATTATTAAATGCGCTTACCTTATTTAAAACAGTACGACATATCCGTACATAATGCAGAAAATTATTAACATTGCTTGTGATTCTAAAAAAGCTAAAGTAAAGGTTATCTACGGAATAATGTTCAAACAAAAGTGAACTTAATGTAGAAGTACACATGAAAAAAAGTGTCTAGACACAATAACCGTGATAGGTAATGCTAATAAATAGCTCCTGGTATTCATGGAATCACTACTGGCAAAAGCAATATGAGAAGAGAAAAAGCATTACAGCTTCTTGCTCTTGGCCACATTGCTCTTACATATCTCAGTAAAAGAAACAGATCACAAACTTCACTAATATTCCTTTAAAGAATTTAGAAAGGAAAAAGCAACCTTATCGTTTTTATTGTGACCTCTCTAAATTAATTCGACCGATTTGAATTTTTCATCTTTTTGCGTTATTGACAAAGCAGTTTTTCAACTAGGACCAACAGACTTAAAAATCATGAAGATGTGGAGTTCAAAAGCTGGGAATCTTAAAGGTGAATTAGAAAATTTAGTGAGACGGAAATTTACTGTGCAACATAGATGATTTGAGGTAGAAGATCTTAAAAGGAAATATCAAGTTATTTTTGATACTTGGAATCGTTTGCGTGATACTTGTATTCAATTAGAAACTTAGCATTTGGATTTCTGTCAATTTTCGGATCGGCATACTTTTGCTAACAAACATTTTCGAATATGAATTTTATTAAAAATAAACTAAGAAATGAGCTGAACAGTGTGAGTCTAACGTCTTGTTTTAAAATGAAACTTTCTGGGAGAAGTTCAACAACAAAAATCCCATTGGAAACTACATATTTTTCTTAATTTTTTATTAATTATAGGTTCTGATTTTACTGTTTATACAAGTTAAAGAAATTATAAAATATTTGAGACTCCAGCATATTGTTTGACCAAATAAAATGTTAATTCATATGCAAAAATGCTAAAATCATTTAAACCTATCAGTAGCGCGTAAATTACCGTTTGCTGTGAATTGTCCTTCTAATGCATTCAATTTTAGAACAGCTAATTATCCGTTGTACGACTGACTGGTCTGCTTTGGAAACGGCGAATAATGTGGATGAAGCTTTCAACATCTTTTACGACATTCAGCATGAGGTATTTAATGCAGCAGTTCCAAAATTTAAATATTCTACAAAGCAACGTCGTCACTATCCTCCATGATACACTACCGACATTACTCGGTTATTGAAAACCAAAGCTACAATACTGTCCAAATATAAAAAGCACCAAACCCATTGTTACAATCACCAATTAAGATATTATAGATCCGAAGCTAAAAGACTCACCTCGCTGGTTTATAAACAGTATATTGGCAATATGGAGAGTAACCTCTGCAATGATCCTAAGCAATTTTGGTCTTATGTTCAGAGTAAGCGAGGACGTATGAGAATACCCGCACGAATGACACTTGACGAGGTCGAATATTCTACACCTGACGATATAGTTAGTGCATTTAGGGAGTATTTTCATAGCGTCAAACTTGCCTGTCTTTAGTGATGCGTCTAATACGACGATTACCCTTAGATCTATTACTCTGAAGGAAACTGAATTACCACTTAGAAAGTCAAAAAACTCGTTCGCAGTGGGTTCAGATGGTATTCCCGGGTTTATTGCCAGGGATTGCGCTACTGTAGTCGCGCGAAACCTTTACATGCGATATACAATCTTATTCTGAAGTGCTCAGCATTCCCATCTGCTTGGAAATTAGCACGTGTCTGCCCTGTATTACAGAAAGGCAATCCCTCAGATATTCGCAATTATCGTCCAATCTCCCTGCTTTTTCACTTCTCTAAAGCTTTTGAACATATTCTTTATTCACCGAACTTCGGAATCTAATATCAAAGAAGCAACATGGATTTATGCACCAACGGTCTACAGTCTACAGTGACAAACCTTGCTGCTTTACACAACTTGTGTGTGAAGCTTTGGATAAAAGGGGTAATATACCTGGACTTCCAAAAGGCGTTCGATCAAATTGATCATTGTGTGCTCCTTCAAAAGCTAGAGCCATTTGGATTTTCTGCTACCTTACGTGCATTATTAAGACTAATTGACAGGCAATTTCAGGTATGTTATAGAAACTTCACATCCTGCAATCATGCTGCTACTTCCAGCATAAGGCCCAAACTTCGATCCTCTAATACTCCTCCTTGTTATTAATGAAATAGCTAACTCTGTTAACTGTGGAATTTTAGGTACGCTGTCGATGTTAAACATTTCTCCAACATTCATACTACCATGGATTGTGTTTTACTTCAGAGGGATATTGATCGAATATCCTTGTGGTCCAAAATGAATAGATTGTCGCTGAATATACCTAAATGTACTACCGTAACCTTCACAAAACGCCTACTGCCTACCACCTACCAATACAATATTAACGGCAATATACTAGAAGCGACTACATCAATTAATGATCTGGGTGTATTTTTCGATTCGGCTTTAATTTTTCTGATCACATTACCAAATTAGTACCGAAATCATATAAAACGTACGGCTTTATCTATCGCAATTACAGAGATTTTCACAGCTTAAACGTTCTATCCAGGTTATTTTTCTCATTTATCCGATCTCGCCTGGAGTATGCTACCTATCTGATCTCCTATTTATGCGACATACGAGGGGCACACTGTATGTTTCTGAATACAGAATAAGAACAAAAAATATAAAAACGAACAATATTTATTCTTTTTCAAAGTACTCTCCTTTACATTTAACGCACTTCGACATTCTCTCAAACCATTCTGTAAAACAAGTAGCCCAGGTTTCCTTGGACACTGCACTAACATCCCCTTCAAATGCATTAACAGCTTCCTGTGGTGTTAAAAAATGGATTCCACGTAATTTCTTCTTAATAGTTGGAAAGAGGAAGAAATCACACGGAGCTATAAGATGGATGTGACATTAATTTTATCCCAGCAGAGCGAAGAAACTCCGTTGTCAACTTGGCAGAGTGCGCAGGAGCGTTGTCATGATGTAACAATATGTTTTTTCTGAACTTTTGACAACAATGTTGGCAAGCAAATGGTGGTATACCATTCTGCATTAATTGTTTTCCTATTCTCTAGAAGAACAGAGCAAATGTAACCAGTACGGCTGAAGAAAGAGGCAATCATTTGTTTAGCACAACTTCGTGATTGTTTCATTTTTGTGGGTCACATTTCATTTTGAAACATCCATTGGGTAGACTGCTGCTTTGTTAATGGATCATAGCAGTAGATCCATGTTTGTGCTTAAGATATCGGCCGTTAAAGAAAATTATGTCGAATATTTCAAAAACTAAATTAATATGGAGAAATTGGCTGCAAATACTGAAAGGTTGAAAAACACTGCGTTATATGTAAGACCAAAAAGTATTTGATAGTTACTTCTTAATTTTTAACTTAGTAAATTATCAATCAGTGATTTTTTTCGGCATACAAAGATACTTTCCCACGGAACAACTGGATGTGGTTCGTTGTATTATCCCCAGTTCTCAATAAATCAATATATTCTGTTTAAGGTTGATAATTTAAACTCCAAATTTAATGGCAAATTCTCAGACGTCCGCGTATACGAAACAAATAACTAGACTATGTATCATAGGAAATCGATCAAAGCCTTTGAGATCAAAATCTAGCTATCTACCACACACCGCCTCCTTTGCATATTTTTTTTAAGAATGACTGCATGGTGCTCCTTGTCAGACGTTAAAAAAATTTCAAATTGGGGTTCGATCCTCTATCGGCTGTTCTAAGAACGAATGAATGACGAATTTTGCGAGGCACAACAATGGATTTTGGATCATTTCCGTTGTATCATCGTAGCATATTTATTAGAACCACGTGATGTATTTTCAACGAGAACGTATTTTTTATCATCTATTACATCGTTGGACACCTCGTTTGTGTGCCAATTATTTCTAATTCACGTGACAATGCTAATTACTTTGAAAATAACGCGATTTTCCGCAAACATACCGCACGAACTTGGGAATTCTGTTTCGTATTAGCAAGTATTATGCTTAGATGGGAATCCAAACGATGATTTCTTGTTATAATTAACGCGTTATGTTATTGATTATGTCGACATATTTTGACGTGAATGCTAGTAAGAAGGGATTCACTGTTTGTTGTTTCTATTTTTTTAGCAACTAATATGAATAATAGTTCATATTTGTCTCTTAAATGCATTTGTAAGCTCAGCCTCCAAATTCTCAATTGCTTTGACAATTTACTTGCATAAATAATTGCTTTCTATTTGAACCAAATTGTCTAATTATAAATTAATTATATGTGTAGTCACTTTTATAGTAAAGTTAATGATACATATTGATACTTTTAAAATGGGAGGTGTTTCCCTTGTTTTCGAATTACCTTCTTAAGCAAGTGCGCACATACAGGCAAAAGCTGTGTTAGCTGAAAGTAAAGTTTTCGTCACAAAGAGTGGGGATATATATAAAATTATATGGAAAATACCACCAAATTTCATATATAAATATTCTCTTATTCTTTCATCGGTGTTCAAGAGGAAAATTAATAAAAAGAAACATCAGAAAGTGTAGACAATTAAAGAACATTGTGAAAAATACCGCCACCAAATTCAGTGCACTTGTTGGCTCTTTTATTGATGTTATGGGTTGCACGTTTAATAATGTCGGAATTATTTTTTATTACTACACCCGCGGTCAAGTAATACTCTTTTTGGAGGAGTTTCGAAGATCATGTTACAAAGTACAGACCTATCTCTGTATTTTGCGATTTTTTCGAGGTTTCTAAGACTTAGGCGGCTATGGGGGGTGAAACTAAATCAGCGTTAAATCTAATACATAGCGCTAATTTGAATTTAGAAGGTAGCTATATGGAATGCTAAGCCTCAAACAGCAAAGCGAACAGTCATTCAAAAAAGCTAAAGGAAAAAAGAGTTCATAAAAATGTAACAATTCAGGATACATTTTTTTTAAATTCACATGCCAAGTATACTCATTTAATTAATATATTTTGGCTTCCCTCGGTAAATTATTAAAATTTATAATTTTCCTTGGAATTTCCGACGTAATTAATTATAGGTGGCGGGCATCTGTACTCTGGTGTGTGTCGCCACGGTCGAAGACGGCATGACTGTGTTTTTTTGTGCTAGGGGTGCCGGGAGATATTTTCAGTGCTGTTATGGACACTGGGGGCATAAGCCGAGAGGTATACACAATGTATGCAGCAGAAAGGGAGTGCTCGTAGCCGCGCTGATGACGCCAGGTAGGCAGAAGCATGTCCGTGTGCTAGTGCTATCTTTTCTCTGCTCGCATTGTGTTTGCCGGGAATGATTCCGCCAATACCATGAGCTATATTAGCATTATTTGTGGTTTTCCAATACAAGTAATTTAGAACATTATATTTTTGAGAGTAGTATAAAGGTATGTATGATTAGCGAGACTTGGTCAAAATACTCTAACCATATTAATTTCGCTTCTTCAATATATTCTGCTGCAGTGGGTACTGCACTGAGAACAGTATAACCAGTCGACCACCTTATAATACTGAATTTAGAAAGTAGGGTTAATAAACATGGTATAATTCCAAATCAATTCTCAGATCATGGCGGCACATTCTGAAGTTTAAAACTCGATTCTTCAACATTTCGATCTACAACAGCTTGTTGTTGATTTGTATCGTGTTCCTGGGTATTTTATTTATGATCTAAACGATATAGATTTGAAAGTATCCTTTCTCAATCCTAATTTGCTTTCGCTATTTAATGATCATGCACCGGTTAAGACCATTACTACTTTCAAACAGTCCGCCCCATGGCTTATAATATAAAGCTTATGATCCGATCAAGGAATAACGCTCTGAAATGGTTTAGAAGATTTAATAATCCTGCCCATTATGAATTTTATTAAATGTTGAGGAATGAAACCAATAGGGCCATAAAGCGAGAAAAAAATCTTATTACCATCATCGTTGACAAATACATGCTGGTGATAAAAAGTCATCGTGGAGGGAACTTCATAACATTGATACTGGTCGCGGTAATCGTTTAAATCTGCCGAGTCATATATGGAATTTGGATAATGCAAACCTACTCTTTTCATATTCAGTTAACTCAGCATTGAGTCAATCAATTCAGTGTGTTTACAAACACCCAGATAATTTCGATACGTCTAAGTTTAAAGAGCTACAACTGAGTGACTTATGTAGTTCAACTAATACCATCAAATCTAATGGTATAGGAATGGATAACATTAGTATTCATATGCTCGGAATATGTTTGCCTTACCTAGAGGATTACATACCGCACATGTTTAATTTTTGTGTTCAGAATTCTGTGTATCCTAGTATTTGGAAATCTGCATTAATAACTCAAATTCATAAAACAAAAATAGTAGAAGATTACAAGGACCTACGGCCAATCAGTGTATTTTCTGTTTTAGCGAAAATATTCGAAAAATGTACCTATCTCACTACAACTTAATCAATTTCTTATAGAATCTAATATATTGCCAATATATTAGTTCGGTTTTTATTCTGGTTACGACTGTGTTACTGCACTTACAAGTACTGTTGATGACATTATTGCGGAAACTGACACGGGAAATATAACAGCGTTAGTATTGCTTGATTTTGGTCGCGCCTTCAATATGGTCCACCGCTCCTTGCTCTCGATATTGAGATGCATTGACATGGCTGATTCCATGACTGGTAAAATGTTTTCAGGTTTACCTGAAGGGCAGGACCTATCGAGTAATCCTTGATAGCAATACCTCGGCTCCTACATGGAGTTCCCCAGAGAACAATACCAAGTCCCACGCTTTTTAATATTTACACATCTAATTTGCCCCCTAACGTTAAAGCATTGCATCTATCAGTATCTATATGCTGACGACACCCAGCGCTGCTATTTATTTTCTCAATGTCGGTTAACGGAAGCTCAGTCTCTTGCAGATATGTTCCTTCGCGGAAAAGCATCAATTACAGATTAACCCGACAAAGACACAGATCATCTTATTTGGTCCAAAGAAACTCCGAGTATTTTGTATATTAAATCGAAATGTAATAACCAAAAATCAAACTTTAATGATGGTATCTAGTATAGTATTATACAGTACGGTCCTAAAGTACACCCCCCTCATGCTAACTTTTGGACGACAAAAGCTAGCGTTCTTAGCAAAATAGGTTGATTTCTATTTTTTGTGAACTAACATTTGACGCTATCGGTATTTCAATTGTATTTCCGGTTTCACGGGAAGTGACGTCAACGTTCTTATTTTAAACATAACACCCTGTATATTTTTGCGTTTTCGGGAAGGTAATCGAAAGGTGAATCCAACGGTAACCACCATTTACGTTATACTTTAACTTAAGAAATATGACGATATGCAGCAATAAAGTTTTGGTAATCTGTTTTTGTTCTTACGCAAAGTTGGCTAGGAAAGAGCGCCAAATTGTTTCTTGTGACGCCGGATTGATCCAAAGAGCTCGTTACTAAGCAAAGTAATCATAACAATTGCCAAACTGTCAAATCTCAATTCCAAAAGCGTAAATTATTCTTGTTGTTTATCTTTATTATATTTGCATTTGTCATACCTTCGTTTTTTGTGCTCGTTATTACTTTTTGTCATTTTAACTCGTTTTGTTAATTATTGTTTCTCCTTTACTTTATCGAACTTTATTGTAATTAATTAATTTTGGTAGGTTTGTTTAAATTTGTTAGTTTTTGACAAGCACTGTGCTTAAGTTTAAGTTTTTTATGTTGTTGATTTTACAATGGCCTTCGCATAAATTTGGCAACAATTTTATCGCGAAGTGGAACATAATGAACACTCTCCTTGTACTGCCGGAAATATTTGAACTTTGCGTTAAGTAAGGATAGGTAGTATAAAAACCTAAAATATTGTCTACCAAAAGCTAACATATTTAAACAAACTTACTATAATTAATTGCAATAAAGTTCGATAAAGTAAAGAAATAACAACAATTAACAAAACAAACTAAAATGGGAGAAAATAATAACGAGAACAAAGAAGAAGGAATTACAAATGCAGAATATAGTAAAAATAAATAACAAGAATAATTTACGCTTTTGGAATTGAGATTTGACAGTTTGGCAATTGCTATGATTACTCTGCTTAGCAACGAGATTTTTAAATCACTCTGGCGCCACAAGAAACAATTTGGCACTCTTTCCTAGCCAACTTTGCGTAACAACAAAAAAATATTACCGAAACCTTTACTGCAGCATATCGTTAAATTTCTGAAGTTAAAATGTAACATATGTGGTATCGTTGGATTTGCTCTTCGATTGCCTTTCCAAAAATGTAAAAATATATAGGGTGTTCTATTTAAAATAAGAAAGTTGACATCACTTCCGGTGAAACCGGAAATATAATTGAAATCCCGATAACGGCAAAAGTTAGTTCATTAAAAATAGAAATCGACATATTTTTACTAAAAACGCTAGCTTCTGTCGTTTAGAAGTTAGCATGGGGGGGGACACTTTAGGACCTCACTGTTTCTACAACAATACGTCGCATTTGATTCAAAAATCTATCCCAGCCCTCAAAACAATTTTCATGCATAGGCACGCACTAGATTTATCGACCAGACTGATGCTTTGCGAAGCACTTGTATTAAGTAACTTTACATTCTGTGAAAGTATTTATAATTTCTGCATTACGCAACAGGATAAGAGGAGAATACAGAGAATATAGAATTCCTGCATTCGTTTAATCTAGGGTCTCCGCGGTAGACGTGGTGTTACCGCGCAACTTACTTCGACTAACACCCTGAATATGAACAACAGACGAAGGAAACACCGAGCTATTGTTACAGCACGAGTATTTTGTATATTTTAGTTGTTGTTATTATTTATTTATTTATTTATCATTACTGTCTGTTTAATTCCATTTAATGTTTTAGACTAAAGGAAAAGGACTAGCAGTACATGTAACATACATGTACAACAGCGATTTAGTCTTTTTTGGTTCCTTTATTTTTATTTTGTACAAACCCTAGTAACTTTAAATTAGACATGCGATTTGATTTCGAGATGACGACCAAAATGAAAAAAATAGGTCTGAAAATTAAACCAATATCTATTTCAGGGCTTAATTAGGATTATAAATGAGCTACAATTAGATAGCTAGTCTTGAATTTGAAATAGATGACAATACTACGTAGTATATACATGTTAGGAGTTATGTATATTGATGTTTCAACTACTTGTTAGTTCCTAGCGACTGCCATAAGTCTTGGTGCTTTGGTAAACAACGTAATAAACAAAGAAGCTGTACCTTTATCAGTTTGAAACTAAAGAAATATGCTACTTTTGATAAAAAAATCTTTTAATTGACATAAACATTTCTGACTGAAGACAAAATTTATTTCACCTTGTTAAATTTTACAATAGAAGCATCGATATTGATTTGTAGCAAACGTATCGCTGGTTACACAAAAACATCGTTCGATATCGACATCGACCGGAAATTCGTAAAAAATAAGTGGTTCACATTTGGGGTCGGTGCATTTCATAAAGTCGAATCATGATTTTAATTATTTATGATCGTGTGAAAGCGCGTCTGTGATGCATTCAGCGGCGCGTAGGTGCGAAAAATGTACAGTATTGCACGTAGCCGTTCGCCGTTGTGGAAGAGCTGCGGTTAAAGATGATCTGTTAAACACAATGGTGCTGTGGCGCGACTTTAGAAATCCCTTCGACCGCTCTTTCGCGATATGCGGACGTGATCCGAAAGAACAACAACGAAAAACCGTCACTTACGATAAGCGCTGAATCCATTCAAAAGTAAATTTTGACACGCTAAGGATATTCAATATTCAACCTACGTTAATAATCGTATTATTCCGCAGAGACGTTCAGCATTTTTTTTTGAATACATGCATCTTAATAAAATACATATATCTCGCGAAAATTGCGCGTTTCCAATTGAATACAAAGAAGAGGATGAAGATCATCGACAGCACTAATCCTCAATTTACATAAGGTGCTTGAAAACCTACAGAAAAAACCCAAATTTCGAGAACCGCGAACATTCATTTATATAATCTAAATCTCGATTATGTTCCCAGTTGCTTTCATTGCTTCAATTTTTTAAATTTCCTAGCACATGATACATGTTACACATCTCCCATCTATCGTTACAACGTTAATTTGCTAGGTTTTATTGTTAGATAAGACTGACGTAATTGGAATTACAAGAGTTGGTTTCAGAAACTTCAAGGTGCAAGGTGTATTACCTACAATCATCAAATGGAGCTGTCGCTGCCTAGCATCTTGCAAATTGAATTGATAATTAGAAACCAATGTGGAATTCCTCTCATTCGATTCTGACTAAATACATTTTTTGGTCGCCTTTTTCTGAATTGAAGTTAGATTCATGCATAATACAATCTAAAAGTTTATACAGAGCATTTGGATGAAAACTATGTACCCCAAATTACTGTAAATTGAAAAAAACATATAAAAGGCGACATCTTTTTACTATTTTGTAATCGGCGTAACTTTTACCCCCGCTTCCCTATGGTCACCCCTTCACCATTTGAGGGTTACATATCATTTTGAAATTGCTTGTATTAAATTTACTAAAAAAAACCAACAATGCCATGTTTACGCTTTAAAAATAATACATACTTATCTAAAAATGGTTGTTTGACGTTTTTTAAATTTATATTTGTCACTTAACTACCTAGTACCTAAGCCGTTGACATTTTTTGCAATGGTATACAGCATATAAGAAGGAGTTGAAATTGTAAGATTTTTACCGTCGTCAATAGTTTTGTGAGTTAACGAATCAGCGACTTATTGGCACTCCAGACTTATTGTACAATATGTATTCTGACGAATGTACACTTGCCGACAAGCAGAATGACTGCTCATCTGAGTATCTAATCACAGTCTATCGCGCAGTGTCATACACCATCGCGTGGTAGACTGCGATAAGGTACTGGAATGAGCGATCATTCCGCTTGTCAGCGAGTATACATTTCCACCATGTAATGCTCAAACGCTACAAAACTTGAACGTCTGGTGAGGTATTCTTCATCATACCGTTGGACCGTTTTCTTCCTGATGGAAATTTAAACGGCGAGCCTTATCTAGAATTTCTGAGAGAAGTAGTTGATCCAAAAATAAGCCAAATATTGGAACATGATGGTAATGTGACTGAAGCTCTACTAACATTCCACCAAGATTGAGCACTTCTAAATTACGCTGCTGCAGTACGACAGTTTCTGGACGGAAATTTTCCTACTTGTTGGGTACGTACGAGACGTCTAATAATAGAGTGCCAGCCTAGGTCACTAGATTTAGCTTCGCTAGACTTTTTACGAGGATACATGAGATCAGGAATCTATACAACCCAGCAGGAATCTACAAATGATTAGCGACAACGAATTATTCAAGAATGTTGGCAAATATCTTCCTAAATGTTACATAATTTTCTATTGCTTTATTGAATGGAGATCAGTGAAATCTACTTTTAAAACCTAATAAAATAAATGTTTGATGCTATACTAATAATTAGTAGTATTAGTAATGATGATAACATTGGCTGTGGGGTAGTATAGCAATACTGAAGTGTCGGCACACCTGCACCACACAAATTATGATTTATTCCCGAACAGCTGTTTGTGTGGATCCCCATTTTCAACCGCTTGACAGAATGATGGGAGAAAGAACTCCTGTTCTATCTCTACTCTCGAGAAAATATTTACAAGTACCTACTTTTGCCGTCTACACCCTTAAACTAAGACATGCGAAATGTACGGAAAAATAGACGAATTGTCATTGTAGCACGAAACGTAAAACGTGTGTCCACCCTAATAAATCAAAAAGACTTGAGTAGGATAGCGGTCCGTTCTCTTTATTGATTAAATTTGTGTTGCTTTTTATGTAAACAGTTTTGCAAGCGTCTAATTCCCGCGGCGAAGTTACGTTCTTAATCAATTTCAGGCTTTCTAATTTAATATTATGCCCGGTTTCGTTTATGTGTTGTGCTACACTTGTCGATTCAATCTTCCCGTATTTGTAGCATCTGATGTGCTCATTGAATCTAGTACCTATCGCTCGTTTCGTTTGACCAATATAGGCTTTATCACAATCACTACGTGCAATTTGATAAATTCATTCTTTCATGTCCGGTTTATCTTTCATATTGCCAAGAAGGTACTGGTAATTTATTGGGAATTAAACCATTTCTACGAATAAATTTTGATGATGTTTTGTAAAAGTTGAAGGGGTCATCATGTGGACGCGAGGGTGAAAGTTACACCGACAATGAGTAAGAAAACAGATGTTCTATTTCATATGGTTTCTGAAGCATTTTTGCGATTTTTTCCTAAAAATCAACAAAAAAAAACTAATTTGCAATAATTTAGAGTGGATTGCAGTCATTGAAATGCTCTGTATTTTAAATATATAAATAATTCTTTTAAAATTCCTCTAGAGGAATTATATTGCATGTGATAAAGTTAACATTGTAATAGATAGTTGTTCATTTGCTGAAAAGCTCTAAATTTGCTCCTTATACTGCTAAAATAAATGCATCTTAATGTTGATAAAGCCAGCATCTTCAGTTGAGCCAAAAGTTCAAATATTGGACAATCTATATAAAAGTAGAGAAAAAGGGCAGAGCAGTCATCTTAGGCTGCTAAAGTCGTTAATGGCAAATAAAATGTTTTATGAAATTAGTATTATGTTGTACTAACAATATTGTCAATTTCGATAAATGATTGTAAAGATTCCAGTGTAGTTAAATCCATTAAATGCGAGAACAAAAAAAGAATACAATTTAAAACAAATTGCAAAAATTATATTTGTACTATCAGCATAAATATGGTACTCAAATGACATCGCATATGATGTTACATAGCCATCTAAATTGACGTTTAGTGTAGAAATGATGGAATTCTAAGTAATATTTTCATATTTGTAGAGTTTAATGATAGACTGTACAGGGCTCCACCTACTTAAATAGGTCAAGCAATGCAGGAGCGATGAGATCTCTACAACGTCATCTTTTGGGAAAGGACTAGTGATAATCATTGAACTATATATATATTCAGTACATCAAATTGCAAGAAGATATACAAATTCTCCAGAAGAAAAATTGTGTTTTTGAAGTTTTATTATTTTTCTACTCACAGATTCTATTGAAATATTTTTTTTTTATTATACAATGTTGCCTCCATCGCGGCATCTGGCCCAGGGCTGAATTGCCAAAGCCCTTCATCCCCTGGGTCCTCTCGTGGGAGCAACACGGGCCACGCTCACAGGGTATAGCTCACGAAACGCCTCCTGCAAGGCCCCCCAAACAAAATTTTAACATCAACATTTTTCCATTCTGGGGAAAATCACATTCTGTGATGAAAATCCACTAAGACATAGCTCTTATCAGTGGAATGATTATTACGCGATAGCAAACCTATAATTACAATTAAAAAGCATTCTAGTTGATCAACTTCTATTCTAAAATTAAATTAAATTAAACCAAATTTCAACTGATCAACGACAGTCAATAAGATTATCAATTACTATCGATAGGAGCGCACTAATCTAGTAAACAATTTCCATACTAGGTTAGAAGCAGTGAATTCAAATTATACGAGGGTTGATCGTAAAATAAGGTTCCCAACGCCCTACAGCCAATGACAACATTGGCGTGTGCAGCAGTTCTCCCACTCTATATACGTACCACTCCCGTCTCGCTACGCCGCTCGGTGTTGGCTAAGCAGCCGTCCGAGATGGAACTCTCGATCGCCGGTACCGCCAAGTGTGAAATTCGCGCTCTGATACGTTTTTTAAACGCGAAAGGGGTTTCATCTGTAGTCATTCATCGTCAGTTAACCGAAATTTATGGAGAAAAGTGTATAGCTTTTCAACACGTCCGCAAATGGTGTAGGGAATTCACTGGAGGTTAGGTGGAAATTCACGATGAAGAGCGGAGCGGAAGATCATCAGTTTCAGAGGAAATCGTTGAAAAGATCGAGAGCATACTGCTTAAAGATTGGGGATACAGAAGTTGGAGCACCGTCTGCAAAAATGCTTGGATAAAAATGGCGATTATTTCGAAAAATAGCTTAAGTTTTTACCTTTAAAATGATGTGTAATGTTGAGAAAATAAAGAATGCCGTCTATTTTAAAAAAATATGGGAACCTTATTTTACGATCATCCCTCGTACTTGCCGTTTATGCATTGGTCATCAGCAACCCAAGTAGATTTTTTCCTTTTATTAGTTTATTTTTCATTGGTATAACTTTCATTTTTGGTTACTCTGTATACATATATACATATATATATATAATTATATGCATTCTACACATATAATAATAGTAATAACAATAATAACAATAATAATAATAATAATAATAATAATAATAATAATAATAGTAATAATGACTTTATTGTAACAACAGGAATGCCCATATAAAAAAAGAAATGAGCAAGCAAAACTGACGTATTACAAACGCAACGCGATGTTCAGAAGATTCCACTGTTACACTTAACCTTGACTGCAGAATCCAAAACTAATTATGTACAAAAAGTGCCTAAAATTACTGCAAACGGTGGCGAGCATAAAACAAAAAGAAAACAAAAAAATTTAAAATTATTTGGGAAATTATTATATAAATTGTTGCTTAAAATAGAAAATAAAAATATACATAAGTAATTCACGAGTCACCTTAGTTACCAAATTCAATTTTTTTGGCAAAACATTCTTTACCATGAAGGCAAAAGCATTTTGTTCGTTATTGGAAATATGCAATTGGTATTATGAATGAAATATGCATGCCTGACAACGAAGCGGTTCGACTTAAAGTAAATTTTAGTTGTTAGGAGGAACAAGACAAAGAATAAAGTATATAATTAGTTTAAATGATTTATAAGCCGCTAGATTAGGTTTATTTAGCAACATTTCCTTTATGTGACAAAATAATAGTATTCTGTATACATACACAAAATTTGTTCAACTCAAGCTTTCTTTAAGATTATAAAATTCTTTCTGTTATTGTTACATAAGAAAAATATAGCCAAGGTAACAATTTTGTTTCCAATGAACTGCATCTAATTGATAGATCTATCTAAAGTATTTAGCGATAGTCTAAAAAAGATTCAACTTGTAACAATGTGTATTTTCCAATTGTAAATACTTGTATATAATCTTCTACTTAGCGCCAAATAGAACCCTAACTATTTCAGTGAACAGCAAATTTACTTGTTACGTATTTACTTTACGCATTATAGAAATGCTAATAGAACCTATTGTAATGTATTTGTATACATATAGAATTTTGTGCACATCGTTAGTTGGACAATAAACAAGTCAGGTCAAGCATTATAATGTGGATACCACTTTTCATAGAAAAAAATACTAAAATAGATTCGGCAACAATTAAGATATTCGACAAATTACGTTTTAAACGCTTTAATTGGTGTTTCGATTAGAGCGAATTACATACAACGCACGCTGTATTGGAATAATTATTGACGCACAGCAGTTGATTTGTACGCTCAGTGTACTTCTTCTTATTCGCGATCTGTACGGAGGTTGTGGGTATTTCTCAATAACGTTCAATTACCCAATACATTACCCGCATAATACTATTGTTCTCGTAAGAACAAATAGTACAGTTTAATTCCCCTCGAATCGAAATAATATCGAAAAGGTAGGTGTATCAGAATCATCGGCCAGATGATAATATTTTTAATCTTACATCATCATGTGCGTCTTTAAGATTCTTTGAAGGAAGTGATGTATTAGTATGTGAATGTGCAGTTTAAAGAAGGTACTGTAGTCAAGTCAATTTATAAACTTCATGAACTTAAATAAAACTACAGAAACAGCAATCGGATTATATCTTTAATGTGCCTCAGAGAATTTGTATATATGTATGTATATAATCTATATTTTCATAACCTTATTATTGTAGTTACGCGGAATACCATTCTTACCATTCTTATGCTCATTACTTCAAGTATCTGAAAAACGCTCTGAAAAAAGATAGATGTAATGGCATCTTTATGTAACTATTTTGTGACTTTCATATTCCTTAATATTGACAACTTCGAAATTCAAAAGCACAACTCGAGATATTAACAAAAAAATTAGAAATGAACATCCAAAGTAAACGTATCAGTTTCAAGGACTTTTCTCTCAATTTTTACAGAAAGCTTAATTAAGTTTTATACATACAATTTTTAGTTTTCCGAAAATGCTATTTATTACATTGAAAAATACCTTCCTTAAATTATAAGAGCAGCTTCAAATGTTTCTTTCAAATGTCTTTATATTTATCTAATGGCTGTGAAGGGAAACATAGGTATAAAAGTTCAAGTTGCATCAGTTTTTAACTTGTATTTTTTATACGACTTCCTGCAACATTATTTAATTTACTTTAGTGTGTAGCCTAAATATTAAGGATTATAATTGATATGGAGTTTACCTGCCGATAACTGCCGATTAAGGAGTTATAGAGTTTTCCTTGCTGCGGCGTTCGTATTTAAGCTCTCTGGAGCTGCTCGAGTCCAAAGTGAAACACTAAACTAAGAAATAAGAAACATCTTAGAGTATCCAGAATTAGTGCCAGTAGTGTAAGCTATAACATGGCACGCTTTACAATTTCGTATAGAGAATTGAGCAACTTTATCATCGAGAATAAGTAGATTTGTCGGCTCTGATGAAATTTATGAAATCAAAACATTTCAGAGGAATCAGCTGAGAAGGTGTACTCGCAAGTGCACAGAAACTTCGGAAATGGAAAGCACTAAATCTACCAAACAAAAGCGAAGAAATATAAAGCCAAACGACTTACAGAACTATACCCTACCGAGCAAATAGAATTCACTTCTTTCCACAAAGTCGTTTTCTCCTCCATCACTTTCTATCGATTCATACCAGTAAAGTACTTTCAAAGTTTGGACTATCGTATTTTACTCTTTGCCGCAAACCATAATGTATATTGAATACAAATTGCTACACTACTGATGAGATGGGGTACTACATACTCCATAGGAACCATACGGCGGATATTTGCAAAGATCACAACATAACTTTATCAAACGCTTTACTGTATCGCTGACTGACATGTACTACGCAGCTATAGACTCAAGGTTGTACGCGTGCGCATAAGCTTTGGATATCAACATGGGATTTTCAATATCCCACATCACCAGTTAGGCGTAATAAAACTTTCAAACCATCAAGAAAAAATGCAGCAACACTACAAGTATTCAGACTGCTTTATTGATCAAGATAATTGAGATCGAGGTTTTATGTTACTTTATTTAATAAAAAATAGATAAGTAGGTTTGTTGATGAAAATCAAACATTTATATAATCTAGCTTAGCAATACTAAAGTTAGAAAACCTCAGCAATTAATTTAAGTCAAAGAAAATCAGTTTGATTTCACAAGTAACCTGATAAAAGTTTTTCAAATGCATGCTTATAAATTCTATAATAATTAAATCCCGACTAGTAAAATGCTAAAAGGTATGCACAATTCACAAACACTCCTGATATATTCATCATTGATTTATTCTAAAATTATTCAGCGTTTTTTGCTGAGTTCATTCGAGCAAATTTGCTTTTCCGTGACGATACTTTTCATTAATACTTACAGGTTATAGCTTACTCCGCGTGGCGAAATCTTACTTACTAATTCTGCATGATTTATCCTTGGCGAATTTTGTTTTCATAATGAATACATTATATGATAGTTATATAAACCGTCCAATTCTTTTTAGTTTTTTCTAATTCGTGTTGTATGGTACCTTTGAACTTAGAAAACAAGTGCTATTTTTAAATTAAGTAAATATAAATTTTACAACTTCAGGTTTATTACACGCTGTACGGTGGATACGCGCGAGGTAGATGCATATAAATAACCTTGAAAGTGACAATGGTTTTCAAAACAAGAGCTAGGTCAAGTACCCACGACCCACACGGCGTATAGTGTGCTGCAACGTCGGAGAGAGATCTCCCGTTGAAGCGCTGGACAATGGGAAAAAAGGTGAATCGTAAAAGAAAAATGAAATAATATTAACATGGGTAGTAAGTAGACGGACGTATATTTTGACCTTCTTGCGGATCTAAGGCGTGAAACGGTAGGGAATGTGATGAGATTTGAAATTGTTCAAACGAGGAAACTGACTAATTCATGCAAGTGTGTTGATGCACTATTAGTTGTAAATATTTAAGAAACGTGACACCAATCTCCCCACACTTGAACAAGAATCTGTTGTGTATGCGTAAAATTCCTCCTGACAGTATCAACTGCATCTGTAAGAAGAATATAAACAATATGCGGTTAACGAAGGAATAAGCAACTTTACCCATGTCTTGTGCTAATGTTAAACGTGCTGAAATGCAGAGACAATTATAATCGCTTTAACATACATATGTCATTAAAGCATTGGCCTACGGATATTTTACCAGAAAATAAGATATATTCAGTTTCTGTTGAATTTGCGTAATGTGGGCGTGGGATTTATTTAGATTTAAAACAATAAATAACAATACATAGTTACTAACCATCTTCAAGTATTTTTGAGCAATTTTGAAATTATCAATTCAGGAAATTGCAACAAATTTCATGTGAAACCAATCAGAAAAGTGTTTAATGCGCTAAGCATATTTAGAAGCTAACAATTCGGAAACGCACCATAATATTTTTAAGGGAAGTTGGGGTAACCGTATTCCCCAATTAGCTTACAAATTGGATTATTTCACGGCGAACGCACAAATTTAACGTAATTTTCTTTTTTTTTGCAAATAAAAATGTTTACATTTGACAAAGATTAGGGAGGTGGGGGGTTATCCCTGCAAAACGGTAGTAGCTCGAGGAAAACTGCTGACGCTATCATTTAGTACTCATGATTAAGAAAAAAAACTACAAAGAAATAATGTTATTGCACCCAGAGAAATGGTTTCTTGCATCAAGAAAATACATTTTCTTGCAAAAATCAGTTTCTATTCTATTAATTTTATTTGCATTAAATAAATATTTTTTTACGATTAGAAAATCAAGAAAATCCAAGGCAGAAAAATGTTTCATCCAAGTAAATCATTTAGTTTTAAGTTAAGAAAATATTTATATTAAAGGTAGGAATGGAAAGATGGTCCAGATTTCACAAAGTTAGTTCTATTAAGAAATTAGGCGACCGGTTTCGTGTTAAAAAAATACATCATCAGGTTAACTACAAAGATATCCAATAAAAGAAAAATTACAATAATGAAAAAAAAACTGAAGTTAATAATTAAAATTAGGCGCAAGTGAACGAACTAATAAAAAAGTTTTTTCTTATAGGTTGCAGTATGATTAAATTATTTCTTTAATAACGTAATTAAATAAGGATTATTTTGATGTAGTTTTATAATTAATGAGTTAATATTTAGGTTTACTTACCCCTTTTTTATTATTATTTATTATATATTAAAAAAAAACTATAGTTAAATTAGTACACGTAGTAAATAGTTAAAGGTTATATCGTTGTATAGGTAAGTATGATATCTATATTCTGGTTCCGTCGCTATTATCCAGGACGGCATGACTATAACTACTAGAACTAGGTTCGCCAGGAAATATTTCAGATTAGTGGCATAAACTGAGAGATGTAAGAGCAATGCGGCCAGGAGCAAGAAGCTTTGATGCCTTTTCTCATCTCATATTGTTTTTGCCTGTAGTGACTCCATCAATACCAAGAGCTATTTATATTAGCATTATCTTGGTGATTGTTTCTAGACACTTTTTCATGTTTACTTCTACAATAAAAGATTTTAAAAACGTCTATTTTAGCCTTTCTAAAATCACAAATAATGTGAATAATTTACTGTATTATGTACGGATATGTCGTACTGTTTTAAACAAAGTAAGCGCAATTAATAATTTGCATATAAATAATATGTTTTTCAAGAATTCTAAGTAAAAAATGCTTTATTTTAAGAAAATGACACTATTGATTTATAAACAATACCTAAACGCTTTCTAGAATTAAGAAAACTATTTACAATCCTTAAGCAAATATTGTTTTGTGTTATAATGGCCATTTACTTATACTACTTCTGCAAGATTTTCTTGAATCAAGTTAGCAAATGTCCTAAACAAAGAAATACAACTATTTTATTACAAGTATATACCTCTTTTAAGCGGAGAAAGGAACGCTAAGAAAATATTTCTTTTGACTTAAGACAATTATTGTATTGCGGATAATTGAAACAGTAATTATTTTGAATTAAGGCGGACAGCTTTGATACAAGTAAACGTTTATCATGATACTTAAATACCTGACGGATAGATGGCTCGTGAATAAATAAACATGTCAAACAGTTTGACATAAAAATAGTGACCTGTGCATAAACTAAAGTGACCCGCTGATTCTAAAAAATGGCGAATTTTGGTGAAAACTGTAGTGTATTTCAAAAAAGAATATCCAAATTTAAAAGCTCACAAAATAATGAACGAAATGGTATATTGCAAAAGTTGTTGCAATGCAAGCAAGTTCAAAAACTGATGGATGGTTGTTGTTGTTGTTGTATTATTGGGCGAAACGTCGGGATACGGAATACACCTCGCACTTCTAGGCATCGATTATTATGATCATTAGCCGACCCCACTACAATCTTGCCGAATCTAGAGGTGTTCCAACGTTTGGTAGGGATTTTTAACGTGCGAAACATAATAGATATTGACAAGGGCCTACGGTTTTACTTCCTTATTCGAGAAGAGGGCAGACTCCGATTTTTATCCGTAATTAAAAACCAGCCGTCCCAGCCGGGATATGAACCCGCACCGTTCGGATCGAAGGACAAGTATGTTAATCATTCGACCACCGAGACGATCCTGATGGATGGTGCCATTAATATTGTTGTTACTGATTTTGGAGTAAGTCTTGCCGCGTGCTAAATTATGGACACATTTAGCACGCGGCAAGAGTTATTCAGAAAACTTTGCCAAAATGAAGGAAATTGCTTTCGATCATCGAGGATCAATCCGTTGCTTGTCTGCTACTATCGGCATTCCTAAATGAACACTTGCTGATGTTTTTAATCAAGGAAACTTTTTTAAACGCATATCTTGTAGTGTTAAACCTTACCTAACAGTTCAGAATAAACCAGCCAGATTCAAATTTTACATGTCCAAAAACGAGATCTTATGGATATTTTGAAAATGTTTATGATTGCGTTCATATTGATGAAAAGTGGTTTTATTTAATTAAAACCAAACGTTCTTACTACATTATTTGGACAACGAGGAACGACATAGAACATGCAAAAGCAAACGCTTCATAACAAAGTTACGTTTACGGGCACGGTAGCAAGGCCGCAATGTGATCGCTGTAGTAAACAATACTTTAATGGAAAAATTAGAATATGACTCTTTGTTTATCAACAATGAAGTTCTAAATATTAAGAACATGATTCCCGAAAATGCAATTCCAACAGTCAAATCCAAAGTTCTCATTAGTCATAAGCACAAAATCATATACATACAACAAGATAATGCCTAAAATAACCCCATGGAGAGGATGAAGTCTACAAAGTTTATATAAGAAGTCCCGGTAGTAACGTATGAGTTCTTTTAATTCTACTCAATACCTGCAATATAGGGCTTCTCCAAATATAATTGACGAATTGGTCGACTGTGTCCAGAAAGCTTTTGATCAATTAAAGACAATGTTTTCCAAACATATCACATCACATTTGTCTAAAGTGCACTTCCGGAAAAATAACGACTTCTGTAAATGTTGACTACTTAAAGAAAGAGCCTAATAACTCTGAAACTCTTACTTCTCCGACGATAGTACCTTATTACATTTTGCCCCAGAATTTAACGATTCAAAAAATGCAATAATATAATAATAATAATAATAATAATAATAATAATGTCCCATTTCAAAAATACAAATTTGGGTTGATATGAACTTATGAGACACTCTGTAAGTGAAAACATGCCCACAACCAGATCTTTCAACAAGAAAAAAACCGTTTTTAAAAATGCCCAGTCACAAAGGCGCAATCTCCCTAGCACATGGAGATAACTGACCCTCTATATGAGATTTTTTTGTCTACGAACCAACCATTGCAAACTAAATGCTATGATTATATTCATTGATGGATCCAAACATGAAGACAGTTTCGCTTGTGCGCAGTATATTTACAATAATCAGTTCTATGAGTCATTCGGATTGAGCTCTGGTGGCTCTACTTTTACACCTGAAGCGATTACAATACTGGAAGCCTTATTATTAAGGTTCGACAAACGCGTGCTACGGCAGAAGCGCCGAGAGGGGATTTAGGTCGATGCGAAACCAGTGGAAGCGTTGCTTATGTTTTGCAATTTTACGCGGGTTACCGGGACAATAGTATTTTGTCGCAGTGGACATCAAGACGTCAATAAAAGGTAAGAATATATTCTTTTTTAATAATACTGTATCTCACGTACCTACTTTTGCGCGATACGCCTCTGACGTTGCACTAGTTTGTCGAACCTTACTTATTACTAACATTATTTTTTCGACATGGTACATGTGTGCATCCGTTGCTGTTGATCGGTTGATGCAAACAATTTTCGTTGCCTGGGTGAGAAAAGCTTTGGAAAACAAATAAGACATACAATGTCTTCATCTTGAACACCTTTTAAAATTAATTCTTTATTTTCGTTTTTTAAATATATTCACATATAATTTAAAGTTTAGATTAAACCAGTTAAAAAAAGTGCTAGTTATATTGTGCGCAAAATGTTACACAATATTGAAATTTACCTTGCGCTGTTCAAACCGCAAACGTTTGTTTTTCCACCTCCATTTACGTTGCAGCTAGAGACTTCAAGTTACATCGACATGTGGATGATTGTATTCTTTGAATCCATTGGATTAATCGTAAATATAAAGAGACATTTCGTGAACAAAATGAGGTATGGCCAAATAAAATAACAACACGCCTCTCATGACAACATGCTCCACACTTTCTTAGTTTAAGATTTCCGCTACAACTCACTGCAAACTGCAAAGTACAGTCAACAAAATGCAGAATCTACTTAGTTTCTAAATTTTCTATATTTAAGCTTATAAACGTTAAGAAGTTTTGTTATACTGTTTTTAGATTGAATGTTATTGTCGAACGTTTCAATATGACCCTTAGCTACCAAAGATAAGAATTCTGATCAAACGATTTTTTCTCCAAATTGCACCTTTTGCAATACTTTGCGAATTCTAAGGTTATTGAGGATTGCACTGTTAATAATTTTGTTCGATGCATTTTGATTTTTTAAGCTTCAATTTTCAAAACTTACTCTAAGTAAAGAAAATTGCATAAGTTGTCTTTTATTTCTAGGAACTTATTGTTAATATAACTGCTTCTGTGGGTGTGTAATTCCCAGTGCAAGGCACCTTTATATAAAAAAGAAAACATTAAATATACTAAAATTCTAATATTTCCTTCAGTGATTGCCAAAAAAGTTTTTGTTTTAAAAAACAAAGCGAGCTAATTCTAATTTATGTAACATAAAATGCCGCATATAATCTATTCAAAGGATTTCCATAAAACATGACATGCAGTCGGCAACGTTCATTGATACTACTAACCTACATTAATAAGTTGAATCATGTACACCAATAAACAGGTGGTGGTGGTAACGGCGTCCTTCAGTTTCCGTAATCGTATTACCTGGTGCGTTTAAACGTTTTCAGTATGCGGGTGTACATGCCTACCTCGGTGAGAACGAAAATTGCCATTTGCGTCAGAGGATTTTTACCTATCGTTTAACTGCAATGGTGTTTCTCTAAGATTCCCCGAGTCCCAACTATGATGTAATTGCGTTTATTCATACAACGTAACCGTTTCGATTTTCTATTTCAATGCTATATGCGCTATTCGTATTCTAAATCATTCCTTGGATTATTGCCTAATATTACTGGAAATGAATCGTTGCAAGAAGTTGTACTTATTTATTTATCACCGTGGTATTTTTTTTTCTTTTGTTTCGAAATAAGGAGAAATATTTAATCATAAATCGAGTTGATTTTTCGGGAAATTATGTAGTTGTTAGAATGAAGAGAGCAGTATGGCTATCATTATGGAATATTAGCAATAGATCACTCTATACTTATATCTAAATTGGATGCAATTGGCTTATCTTGTACCTTTTTCCAACTTATATCTTCATACTTAATCAATAGAGACGGGATTTTAGGCAAAATGCATCTTTGTTTAGATTCAAGGCAAATTAAAAATAATACAAAATCTATATGTTTCTCAACAAATCAAAGCGATCTAGCTATGTTTTATTTTGCCTAGTTGCCCATTTGGACTTTTAACAGCCTAAATCGTATTTTTTTCGCCTATTTTGTCCTAAAATCATATTTATTTGGTCTAAACGTTTTTTTTTTTTTAATTAGATATGGTTTTTACACAGCTGCATCTTTCTTAAATGTAAGTTTTAGTTTTACAGCTAAAATGCTATAAACTAATACAACGATGGGTTTTCCCGTTTATTGTGTGAGGGAAAAAGTTTGGATTTGCCTGCCGTAAAATTTATATTACTACCCTATTGAAGATATATCCTCAATTATCGGCTTATCGTTCTCGGGTTCATTTACCTGCACCCACGTTTTTATTTTACGGGAATCCCTATCAGCTTGTTTACGCGCTGTAATTTAAACCATATAAGCAAATTTCTTCTCCCTGTTAACGTGATTAATGAATACAAGATGCCCATTCATAGTTTATACAATGGACATCTTGATATTGCAGTTTAGATTTTATATTTATTCTCTTAATGTTTCTCTGGAGCGTATATGTGTGTGTTCCTATAGCGAGGTGGACTATTGACGAATCAGTATATAGTGAAACACGTACTTTGAATTTTCATTTATATCCTGGCTTGCAACGAATATTTTTCCGTAGTTTTCTGTCGGTTTGTGCTTGTTTATCTACTCAGTGTATTGTGTATTTCCATCTACAACAGTGCCAAAATCCAAGGAATCACATAGCGATAAAGTTCAAAAATGGCTGAAGGCAATTGGAGGCACTACTGTCTTTCAGCTGAATCCAAGCAACAGTGAAGAGTTGTTTTGTAAAGCGTGCGGAAAAATGGTAAAGGACGTTTTTGTTTTTCTTTCCTAACTTGCTTCAAAAATATTATTGTAGTTAACTTGCAAAAAGAAAAATCATTTAGAGCAACATGCTACTGCTCCTGGACATCAGGCAAATCTTAGGAAACCGTTGAGGAACCAAATGTTAATAGACACCAAAAATTCAAGAGAAATCGACGTTTTTAATCGAGATTTATGCGACGCTTTTATGTCTGCAAATATTCCTCTGGACAGATTAAACTATTCAAAACTGCGAAATTTTCTCACTAAATACTGCAACAAGAATGTGGCAAGCGTGAAAACCTTAAGAACAACATATGTAACAAAATGTTACAATGAGGTAATTAATATAATAAATAATAATTTAAAAATGTATTTTCATACTTGAGTGTCATTAAGATTTTGTTTACACCTATAATGTTTTTATTAATTTTTTAAGACTATTAATACTATTCGCGAAGAAGTTGGTAACAACGATATTTGGATATCTATAGATGAGACGACTGACTCTAAAGGTCGTATTATGGCAAATATGATTGTGGGTAAGCTTTGTTCTGAAACATTAGGAAAACCGTATTTACTGGCTACAAAGCAACTTAAAAGAACAAATTGCAATACAATGGCAAGATTCGTGAACCAAGCTTTAGGTAAGATATATTATGCAAAAAACTTACTTTAATAATATTGTAAATTTAATGGTAGATATTTAAGTTAAAGGCAACTCTCGTATTTTAGGTATTTTGTGGCCAACAGATGGAATTAAGTACGCAAAAGTCAAGCTTTTAGTCACGGATGGTGCTTCTTATATGCTCAAATGTGGTACAAATTTGAAGATTTTTTATAAAAATCTTAATCATTTAACATGTTTTGCACATGGACTCAATTTGGTGTGTGAATGTCTAAGAAATCAATATGCTAATGTTAATGGTTTAATTTCAAATACCAAGAGAGTCTTTTTAAAAGCTCCACTGCGTGTGGCAGTGTATAAAGAAAATCTGCCAGATCTCCCTTTTCCTCCCGAACCTGTCTTAACAGGGGGAACTTGGTAAGAGGCGGTAGTTTTTTATGCTAATAATTTCGAAGCAATAAAATCAGTAAGTACTTTTTTAGCAAAATTTTTAAATAAGATTGTTTTTATTTAACGCTTTATGTTTTAGGTTGTAATATCGTTTGACAAAGATTCAGCTAACTGTATTGAGCAAGCGCAAGAATAGTTTTCCAATCAAAATGTCAAAAACGATCTTTTATACATCAAGTCGCATTATAAATTTCTCATTGATAACATCAAAAGATTAGAAACATTCGGCCTTCCTCTTACAGATTCTGTTGCAGTAATTAATAATGCCGAAGCAGCTCTCAAGAATGCCCCAGGAAAAGTTGGCAAAATAATTTTGTCAAAGTTTAACCAAGTGATTTCGAAAAATCCAGGTTTCAAAACGGTTAAAGAGTTTGCTGAGCTGCTCAGTGGCGAAGCAGTTGAAGCTACCGCTCATACCACAGCTGACTGGTCCATATTTAAGTTTTGTCCTACAACTTCGTGTGACGTAGAACGTTCATTTTCTTGTAAAAACTGCGTTTTCCGACCGAAAACAAATTTTACTAACACAATTTGGAAAAACTTGTGTGCTACGCAAATGCGAAATTTGAGGCCAGTTACACGGCGATTAATTAATTTATTATTTTAACCCAAATGAATCTACATATTTTATTTTATTAGATAAAATTTGTATTTTTTATTTCTTTTTATGACTGAAATGTCCCTAAAATTACATTAAATATCGTCTTCTTATTCATGTTTTTTTAAAATAAAATGATTTTTTGTGTTTACCGTTTTTTTAAAGTATTTGCCTAACAGCCTAAATCACAGTTTTTCGCCCTAATACATAGTTTTTAAGGCCTAAAAAAGGGCCTTTTTAGCTGTTTTTTACGTCCTAAAATCCCGACTGTTATTTATTTCTTTTTGCGAAACTCTTCTTGGTCTCTTTCAGTCTATTTCCATAAAATTTTCCCTTTTTTAAATCCTGCATATTTTTTAGCTCCGTTTTTATTCTCCTAAAATTTTGTATATTTGTGCCGTTATTGTTTAGGATAGCGGGTTGTCTGATTTTTTTTTCCTTTCGCCATTCTCTCATATTTTTCATCATATCAGCCTTTGGTCCTTCTTGTAAATAATAATTTTTTTAACTCTGTAAAGTTCATTTGAATTAAATTTTTTAGTTTAGTCGTTTAATCTTTTTGTGCACGTGTTCCATTTACAATTTTATTATACAATTCGCCCTTTCAATTTGAATGAACTTTACAGAGTTTAAAACATTTTTGTTACTTGGATTAGTTTGCACAGTTATTATTTTAATTTTAATATTGGACGCCTATTTCCAACTGTTCATATACAATTCTGGCCTGATAATGTGTTGGCACAACATGAAAGCGATCGCTTAATACCATTAATAGAATTTTGTGAGACTTGGACCATTGTTTTTATTACTATCTTTGCACCAAAAATGGTCCAGATCTCACAAAATTCTGTATTGAGAGATAAGACGACTGGTTTGTGTTTAAAAAAACACACCAGCCCAGAACGAATAAAACAGTGGTATGCTTCATCTCAACAAAGTCACTATGGATTATGCTATACAATTTTTTTAAATTTCAGGATTAGTGCATTACAGAAAGTGATCTGGTAATAATAGTAACTTCTGCATTTTCTTATTGCTGTCCTAGTTGGTAAAACCATCTTTTTCCATAAGTTTACAAAACCTTGGGGCATGCCCTCAAAAGATATGCTTCATTCCATTTAAGCATTTTGGGGGAAGAAGTTCTTCGATCTATCCCTTTAGTTGTCCTTAGACAAGGACACAAACAACCTCAAATAAAGTTTTTGTTTTCAAAAACAAGAAAATTTATGATCAAAATCCATCTCTACTTCTTTAATGTGCCCAAATATGCTAAAACTCAAACAGAAGCATCAAAAAGACAATCTTCCAAGAATAATTCTTATTGTTGATCCGTAACATAATAGAAATGGTTCCAAAAAAAAGGTAATTCCTGTGGAAAAGCATTAAAATATATTAAATCCTATGCGTCAAAACAGACATTTGTGGGCCCTCTATACTTTATATCCCTCTACAAGCAAAAAGTTATTTTTTTGGCATTTTGCCGCACTAGATTTCAATATTGCCAAACTTTGTCTCCAAATACTTTTTCCATAGAATATTACTTTAACTGAAAACATCATCACCACTTAAAATGACTTATGTCGATAATTCGTCATCTTATAAGATAAAATAATATTTTAAACACCGCGTTTTTCCACGAACCCTTTTTACCTACCTACGAAACGAGAAATCACCATCTGATAACACAAAGGGGAAGCCTATTTCTTCAAGGTAACATTTAACGCGTATCCGTTATTGCGCTATCCCCAGAGATGATTTTTATTGCAATTATCTGCATTTCCAAACAAGGCGATATCCTTCCCATTTCCCGCCGTTTATCAACCTTCGTTCGAATGGTGATAATCGAGAAATGCAAGATCATTGCCCTAAATAACGTATATGGCATCTTATCATGAGTTCCGCGGTGATTTACATATTTACGTAAATGCCGAAGCGATCTCATCTCCATTGAACGGAACTCGGTCCCCATTCACAATGACATGCTGATTGAAACATTTAAAATTTTAATGGCAAATTTTATGCCTTTGCGGTTACCCACTAATCGTTTGGATATGTTGTAACTACATACCAGATGCAATTTTTCGATTGAAGATAAATGCATTCATAAAATTGGTACGGATGGTTATTGTAATGTAGCTGAGGTAAAATAGATACTCGAGTTTGTGAAAGCTAAAAGTACCCAATACGAAACGATTGGATACAATACCTTTGTAATCGGTTTAAATTAAAAAAGTAAAGTACACCTTAATTATGCAAAATACTGTTTCTTTATTCCTATTTTTAAAGGATGATAAATTGTGATGGAGGCTATAACATTCAGGCACGTGTTGTAGAACTTCTCAAGGTAACGCTATATAATTCTTTTTCACTCCATGCTAAACACTGCTAAAGGAAGACTAAAATAACGCCCCAATTTTCTAGACTTACAGGCATTCTCTACCAAGTTGTGGTATAGGAAACTACATGTAATCCTGCGCCACCGTAGGTGAAAAATGGGCCGAATTTTTTTTTCCAAAACACAGTCTGTACCTTGTGTCTGCGATTGCACCGGTCATTTTTACAAAAACTATTAAAATTAAACGTAAAAAAATTATTTAAAGCCTTCAAATTCTTTAAAATGTAAGAGAAAAAGAAAGTGATTTTAATTTTGTAATTGGAAAGTTTTAAAAAAAATTTAAAACCGACGCTATCGCAAGTAACCTGGGCAAATATGCGGTATTTTAGAAAAAACACTGCCTTTGTACAAGCAATCAATGCATTTACTAGTGGAAAACATGTAGGAATCGTTTGTGCCGCAAGATTTAGAGTATGCATTTTTACACGTTACATGTAAAAGTTACCACTGTGTTTTTTTAAAGAGATCGGCCCAACCAAATCACTCATAAACATTAAAGTTGCTTAGTTGAACTTGTTCAATGAGTTCAACACCACCTTTAAAACCTCATCGGCAGTACAATTTATAACTCTTTTGGAAGCAAGTAAGAAGAGGGATGACGTCGTGTGGTTCCATTGTACTTTACCATTACATTAACCACAGAATGTTTTGGACGATCTTTTGTTTTCGTCCACACACAACCACAGTTTTTTATCTTTCAATTCCGTTTTTATTCTTTTTAAAATAGAAGTAAAAGAACGCATGTTTTTCGGCACCATCACTCATAACGTTAAAAGTTGCTTAGTTGAAACTTCAAATTTGTTCAATGAGTTCAACACCACCTTTAAATCTCATCGGCAGTACAATTTATAATTTTTTTAGATGCAAGTAAGAAGGAGACGACGGTCGATGTGGTTCCATTGTACGTACCAATACACTAACCACAGAATGTTTTTTACGATCTGTTGTTTCGTCTACACACAACCACGTTTTTTTATTTTCATTCCGTTTTCATTCCTTTTTCTATATGTCCACAAGCAAATGGAACTACATTTCGTATCGATGTCCGACTAGTAATTTACAGTCGCATATTTATTCCAGAAGGAGACAAATGCTTCTTTGTCTAGTAAACGAAACGATAAGAGTACATGAAATAGAGTAACACATAAATCAAATATAATTTTTCTTGGTCTTGTATGCCACTTTTTGCAGAAGAATGCTTTTTGGGCTTTCGATGTGACGTTGACAATGGCTTCTGGACCAACACATTAAAGGGATTTTACAAACTAGACATTGAATTTTGGCGCAAAAATTAAGTTCGGTATGTCCACTATAAAGTTTTTAACTGTGTCTCCCATTGGTCGTTTTCGCGACGTAACTAATTGCGATATTTCTAAAGCAACCATAAGCGTACAATTACGAAATAAGTTACGACAGCCTCCCATATACACAGAACTACTCGCTTTACAGCATTGATTTATTTACTGACGCTGTGAAACACGTGAAATAACAATCGCCAAACTCCGCACCAAAAATATCTACTACACTGACTGTTAACCGCTGTTTATCCAGACCAATCGTAAGTTTAAAAATTCAGAATTTAATACATTTTATTTCATTCAAATATATTAAACAATAATTAAGATCTCTTGGTGCAAGTAATTAACCGTCATTTTCACAAATTGAAACTTTATGACGTGTGTATAAAGTATAAGTGGGACAGAGTAAATGCATTAAATCATCGGGAAAGGGTGACATTTATTACAGGGATAGAGTTACAATTTTATCTAGTAACTTATTGTAATGTTTAAAAGAAAAGATTTGCCTCAATTCAATTAATATAATACACAATGACAAATTTCAGTTTGAAATTTTGATAATCAATAACTAGATTATACAGGATTTTTTTTTGTAGATTTATAATAGATTTATAATAATAATTTGTTAATTATTTTTATTATTTTTTAATGTTTTATAGGTATTTACTTGCAGTATTATTTTCTTGGGATAGATAAACATAATTTATGTTTCTTCGAAAAACATATACAAATTCTTACTACTGCCATTCATTTAATAATGTTGTCTCGCTTAATACTTAAGGGCACAAAAAGCAAAATACATCCTTTTTTCAATAATTCCAAAATTTAAAGCTCCCGGTGTGAATTTAAATGATAACTTAGCAGAATTTTTCAACTTCTAATAAAATGTTAGGTATTGTTTTTGATGAACATGTAAAAATGGTCACCTCATATAGATTTTTTTATTGGGAATTTATCAAGTTTATATTTTGCTTTATTCAATCTTTGACTGTCCTGTTAGTTTTGTAGTTTTTTCTAGCAATTTTATCATTCCACATTTTATTTCTAAAATTAGTACGGACTTCATTCACTGAGGTCACTAGAGTGATATTGGAACAGTGTTCGTATTACAAAAAAGAGCAGTAAGAACCATTTTTAACTTAGGTTACAATGAATTTTGTGCGAAACACTTTTAAAATTAACAAGTTGCTGACTGTATACGTTTTGTACATTCTTGAGATATTTTTGTTTTGTTTTTAAGCTTTTGGGAGCAATTCGGTGTTTAACAAATACCATGACTAAAAACCAAGGGGTTGCCAATTATCTCCTCCTCCTCGCCATACTACCAACCTTTTTCAAAAAAACCCCTTATATTCACGGGGTGAAAACTTTTAATAACTCACCAGGAAGTTTAAAAGAATAAAACTTGTTTTTTTTATATCTAGACTTCAATGTGCCATACACTACATGAAGATGACCTCATATTCGGGTGTCCCACTAAAGTGGGGACCGGCGATATCTTGGAAACACAGTAGCTATAGTGGATTGGGAACAAAAAATTTTATAACTACAGTGGCAAAGGGAAATTTAATGAAAATATTTTTAAATTCCAAACATGAGCGCTAGGGGACGCAGTTACTATGGTCAACATCAATTTTAAATTTTGTCGCTAAAAGTTCCAGGATTAACTGTATTTTTAAGTGCTTTATTAAAATGCTTAGTTAATTGCGCACCACTTTTGTTAAAGAAAGTTTTGTCATATGTGAAAAATAAGTGTAGCAGGCGTTGCCGAATCATGTAAAACTGAACCTGCTCTAACTTCTGCTGTTGTTACCCGAATTAAAGAAACGTGGGCTTTTTTTGAAAGGGTATTCAAAACCCTTTTTTTAGACAATCCTAAATTTGTGCCACCTTTTAATGTTCAAAAAATGTACCAGATAGCGTTATTGCCAACTGTACGAATTTTTCTCAATTATCTCTAAAAACTCAAATGCAACAATATGCTTTTCTTATGTTGTGTTTTTAAGAGTTTTCCACACACTAAAGTAATGGCGAAAGCACGTAGTGATTTCTTTTTCCAGATAAAAACGAAAACAGCCCATTATCAGTAATAATTTCCTCATCAGTTACAAATATCTACTTAATAATATCGAAACTTATCTAAGTTGGCCATGAGACAAAGGGAAATGGTTTATAAAAAAATGTAGCAGTATAAAATAAAAAAATAAATGACAACAATGCAAAACGATAAACGTACCAAAATAGTACATAATGTAGTATTATTAGAAATCAAAATAAACAATAATTTAAACTTATTTTAAATGTTTAACTGTTTGCCGTCATTATTTATCACAGATATAGTCTACGGCAGTGCTAAAAAATGCTGCTTCGATTTCTACTTTTGGTAGGCGGGCGATAGGATTTTTGAATCGGTTGAATTTCATATTAGCTCTCGTTTAATACGTGTTTGGTAAACCAAATCTTTTATCCTTCCCCATAAATAAAAGTCAAACACGGTCAGATAGGGGAATCTAGTTGGCTATGGAAAAATAGATCCCCTTCCAATCCACTGATATGGAAACTTTTTATGAATAGGCTAGACAACGAGCTGGACAGCCGTCATGCTGGAACCTACCGTGTTTTTCGAGTTTCCAACGCATCTATCCAATGAGGAATTTCTCTGGACCCAGTAATGCATATTATGCAAATTACTTGCCTATTATTAGAAAAAGTAGCATCATCAGTCCATAACACGCGGTGTGGGAAGGCTTTATCTTCATGGTAGATATATTTTAACCAATTACAATTAGTCTATGATCAAAATCTGTATTGGAGAGGAATTTGGTGTAACAACCATATTTATGGGTGTGACGTATTGTCTATTAGGATGCGATGAATTGAATACTTACTTATACCAAACAACGGAAGACATTTCTGTAGTGGTTGTATGAGAATGAGCTTCAACATGTGCAAGGGTTTTTATCACATTAGCTTCGGTTCTAGCTACACGTGCTCTGGTGGGGATTTCTACAAGGTCGAACATGCCCCGTTTCACGAAATGGGTTTTGGGCCAATGTTAGAATACTCGGCTGACTACATATTTTATCATTCAACGGCTAAAATTCTGTTACTTGTCACAACTTTTCAAATAAATAATTGTTTCCATAGTATGCTAATTCTGCTGTTGTAACCAAATCATACTATATAGATTTTTTTATTTTTTATTTGAAAAGTGACCAAAACAAATAGTTATCTGGAAAAAGGGAAAAGATCTCACTACGCGGTTTTTCCCCCACTGCTTTAGTCTTTTCAAAATCTTCAAATGCAAAATAAAAGAAAAGCATATTGGTTGCATTTGAATTTTTAAAGAAAATTGAGAAAAACTCGTACAGTTGGCAATAAGCCATCTAGTACATTTCTTAAACATTAACGGGTGACACAAATTACGGCGTCCTAAAACAACGTGGAATCCCTTTCAAACAACCCCACATTTCTTTAATTCGGGGTAAAAAACTGCAGAATTTTGTAGCCGGTTTAGTTTTACATGATTCAGCAACGCCTGCTACACTTATTTTTTCACAATATGACAAAACGTCTTTAACGAAAGTGATGCGTAATTAATTAGCTTTTAATAGGGGCATTTAAAATCATAGTTAAATCCTAGAACTTTTAGCGACTAATTTAAATTTATTGGTTGAGCCTAGCAACTGCGGCCCCTAGCGCTCATGTTTGGAATTTAAAAATATTTTCATTAAATTTCCCTTTGCCACTTTAGTTATGACATTTTTTTCCCATCACTATAGCTATTGTAGTTCCATGATATCGCCGGCCCCTACTCTTAGTGGGACACCCGGTATACATTTCTTCTTTAAAACTTTTAACATTTTTTATGTAAAAAAAAAAAACTACGATACCTGTAGTGGGTGATTGGCATTTGCTTTTATTTTAAACGTAAGGAATAACTATTCTTACAGGTATATACAGAAAAAGTTACATAAAGAATGAAAAATTATACTAATATTTATTTATGTAATGTATATATGTCAGGAATTTCAATAATTATTCATGGTTTTGCAGCGGATAGCATCACGTCTAACAAAATCAATTAACCATTTAAAAGCCAAACAAACGAATTCGTCAGGTTTTCATATTCAGGTACCAGCGGACACCTACTACACACTGACTCATTGCGTTTCGAATTCCAACAAAATTTCTAAGTTAATTTCATAATATTCCACAAGTCGTATCAAATTTTTTTTCGATAGTAGCAAGTAATCGTCCTCCTGGTCGAGATAAAATTCCTTTAAAGACAAGGAGTTTCGTGCTCCTATTAAACCACTTAATATCTCTAAAGGCGCGTATCCACGTTACCAGCAAGCGTCCCAATTCAAAGGTAAATTGTACTCAAAAGCCTACGCGTAAAGAAAGGGATATAATAAGCGATGTTATTGCATAAGCTTAAACGGTCCCTGGCACGCAAGAAACCATGAGGAAAGTCTAAACGCGTTGTATTTTCCCAAAAAAGACCAGTGAAAGTAGCTTGTAGCATAAAAGGACCCGATATAAAATTGGAACGACAATTCCAATGTCTTGAATAAAACGTATTATTGAGATTTCATTTGACGTCATATTTTTTTAAGGTAATTTTTAAAGAAGAGCAGGTTTTGGAAAAGCAATTGAGGGACATCGTCACAGCAGTGTAACAAAAATTTAACAATGTTCTAAGAACTTCTTGATGGCATACATAAAAAAAAATAAATACAAATACCTATCTTTGTTATTGTGTATTGGCTTTAATGTTATTCATTATTCCTTGATGGAAATATATTTGACTAGCAAACCCCAAATTGCATAATTAAAGAGAATCACTTTGAAGTATTCATCTTCATAAGAACTGCGGCTTTAATTTTACCATGATAGTTCTGGACTGAATTCTTGGATACGTTTTGACCGAATAATAAAAACTCCCCCTGCTGTAGAATGACACAACAGTATCTATATTTGAAAACTTCTTAATTGGGCAAATCATTTTTAAATATTATTGTTGAATTTGAATGGAATTATTAGCTGTCGTAACATACAGTGTATGTGAAAATGATAAAAAAACCTAGGAACAAAAGGGATTAAAGGCATCAATAAGTTATTTAACATATCATGGAGTTGGACAGAAACACCCAAAGACTGAGCCCGAAGTGGACACAATTGCACGCATCTATAAAGAAGGAGGCACTGAAAGATGTGGTAACTACAGAGGCACACCTTGATGAGCGTAGTAGCTAAATTGTGTGAAAGAGTATTTGAAGGGAAGAATTGAGAACGTGAATGGAAGAACAACTAGAGGAGGCCCAGGTGAGTTCGGGCCAGGCAAAAGCACACAAGAACACTTTTTTCACATTAAGGCAACTGAACAAACAGAGGGATCTACATTGGTAGAGTACGAGGAAGATAGCATGAACAAGTCTGAAGAAAAGGGGGATGTTAGTGATAAAATGCGACGTGGAATTGAAAGTAAGTGCAAAATAACACAAAATTACATAAGAACAAGCTTGCAGTCAGAAGATTTTACAATTAATGAAGGACTAAAAGCAAGGAGAGTCAGTAGCCCGATTGTTTTTTAATAATGCACGATGCCCTGAAAGAATTAAAGCAATATAGGTTACAAGATGCCCAAGGGCGGTTAAACTAGCCCGAGTTACGCTTTTGCTGATGATCTGGTCCCTATGTGCGGAAAGTGAGCCTCAACTGAGGGTAAATTTTAAAATGTGGTAGGGGGAGTGAATAAGAATATGAAGATAAATGCTAACAAACTGAAGTGACGGCACTGGGGAGGGGAAAGGTAAAAATAAATATAAAACTCGACGAAACACCCTGGAGCAAATATACTGCTTAACTACTTGGGGCAGCAATTGAAAGCAGTGGAGGAACGGTGGACGAAACAAACAGAAGAATGAAAAGCGCGTTAAAAGTGTGTCACGTTTTCAACATGGTTTTTATTAGAAGGAAAATCTAAGGATACGAAAAATTCGTGCTCAAAACAATGTTTCGGCCGATGCTAACATATGGAATCATTTCCATTAGGGGGGTTTAACAGTTTAAAAGTAGAGTGGAAATTAAATATTTAAGAAGAGTAAAATGGTAGCAAGGAAGGCAGAATAAAATGAAGATATTGGAGAAGACGTAAAAAATAGAATATCCAACAAAGGACGATCGACTAACAACAGCTGAAATGGTTTGGTCATTTATAAGAATGGAAGAAGAAAGACCCGTAAAACTATATGGAAGAATGAGACCAGTGTCGAAAAAGGCAAAAGAAAACCCAAAAAACTGGAATAGTGTAAAATAGACAATATACTAAAAGAAAAACACGTGTGGCGAAATGACGGAAGCAAAATTGGCAGGCCAGGAAACAGTGGAGAAAGTTAGTGCTTAAAGATTGAATGTATATTTGTCTTTACACTTAACGATAGAAAAGGTCTTACTTATACAGGGTGAGTAGGAAGGGCTAAACAAAATCTGGAATGGGTTTTTTTACACGTAAAAAAACTTACATGTTCTTATCCAATTTTCATTTCTTGTTTTCAAGTAATAGCGTAGTTAAAAAAATGTTACCAGCGTTCTTATAGATGGCCCAAATTTTCCCTTATTTTCGAGTTAACACGTTCGCTGCCCATAAAATTTGCGCAACCATCCCCTGTGCCGAAGCCTTTTTTGGTAAAATTTCAAAAAACACTTATAAGCGGCGATGGCACATGCGCATAATACAATACACTTCTGGAGATTAGCCCGTTCCTCCCGACTCACCTGGTATATATGATATACCGTGTGTGAGAAAAGTTCGGAACAATAAGATTATAACATTAATTAGAGAAAATATTTGAATTGGGTGTCATTTGTCTCTTGGCAGCAAGCTAATTTTGCACGTTTATACTGAAATACCTTTCATGAACTTTTTCTATTGCATCCCTTACTCCGCTAGCCCAAAGCTGAATTATAAATTATAAATATTATATACTTGTAATATGCGTTTCGAATAGAATACCTCCTTGTCCAAAAATATTATCATACATTTGGCACGAGTTATCATTGCAAAGACTTGGCATTCATTTGAATCATACCGTCAAATGGGCTTACATTGATCATAAACAATATTTATTTGTCTATAAACTATACCGTAACGAATTGTCATTAATTATTTATAAAAATCCTATGATCAACCACAACGAAATTGGATTGAAGTGTTTAATATATTAGATGATGTGTAAAGATTATTTCATATTATATTACATTGTTATGTATTTGACTCCTCCATAATATATTAACTTTTTTGGAGGGGGATCACTTTGCAAATTTGTCTGGTCGTAGTTGGAAATGTTACCAGGAGCGATATCGTCTAATGTCTCAGTCAAATTATCAAAATATTAATTTAGAGTATCTTTGGACACATTTGCCCTACATATTTTAATATTGGCTCTGATACGCTCAACCATACCGTTTTTGTATCTGTTTAACATTGAACTAACCCAATCTGGATTTGGTAAATTGTCTAAAAAACGACACAACGCGTCTACTACTATCTAAGAATCTTTTCGTTAACTGTCTGAAATCATTTGCGCTGCAAGTAACTGCATTATTCAAAAATGGCTTTTGCTTCTTCTAAACCAAATACCGTTTGACCACCGACTCTTCTCCACAGTGGTAGCGATTAAAACGCGTACCAACTGCTGCCCCATCGTAATCTCTATTAGCGGTTGCCCACCATTCTCTCATATATACGTAAGTTGCGTCTTATTCGAATTGAAAATATGGAAAGGAAGCAGATATTATGATCAAAGTCCCTCCATAATGATGATTAATTACACCCCAAGTAAGTAAACATTAAACTGACGTAAGCTTAAATATTACAAGATGGCTTCCATACTGCTGGCATTTGCCCTTGATACAAAAAATGAAGACTACATTTACTGTAGCAACAATGTTGAACACATTTTTGGGCGATAATGTTATAAATACCAATCTTCCACCATGTACAGACGCGCGTTTCGCCGTTTACGGCTCATCGGTCTACCTTTGTGGAAGGTGGTAGCTATATTTGAAATTGTATATACAATAATCCCTTCATTTGCGCGGTTAATTGGTTCCACGAAAACGGCGCGTAAAAGAAAACCGCGTAAATGGAGCAATAGAAAGCCGTTAAAAAATAGGCAATACGTTCCATATTCTCAAATATTTTACTCCTAGCGAAATATATATACATATACTTTTTAATGAATGTACTACATAGTTCTGGTTATAAGATTAATATGCACGTCTTATTCACAAATTCTCGTTCGTCGCTAGCTCTCCATAGTCGGATTGACATAGGTGGACTGTTCCGTTTTCTCACCGGATATCTTATCAAAGAAAAAACAGTTTTTGATTCATTATCATTTAATATTATAAAAATAAAGCAGTTTGCTTATTCAAACTATTCAAACCTATCCAGAGTCTGCTGCTTGCTCGCTAGTTTTCTTTCCTCTAGAATAAGTTCATGTGATGACATCTGGGCTTTTAATCCCCTGCACTTCTTTCACTATCAGGATCTATATTTTGAATAAATTCAATAGCTTTTTGAACCATAGTTATGGAATCCTTAATGTCTTGGGTTGTAAACCGGTAAAGTGCTTCTTCACCATCTTCTCGCTCTTCATCTTCTTGGCTCTCCTTTTGATTGAATTCCAAAAGATCATTAATTGTCAATCCAACATCATGGGACTGTAAAAGTTCTTCAACATCAGAAGCATTCAGATCACGAAATCCTTCACCTTCTAATTGTTGTCCTGTTTTCACTATCTCGGCAACTTCGCTGTTAATAGTTTTTAATAAACTAGAATCGTCTATTAAGTTGGAAACACAATTTGGCCAAATATTTTTCCATGGTTGTGTTTTTTAAGTCATTCCACTATTTTTTAATATTTTCGATGCCATGAGCGATGTTGTAATTGCGCCAAAACTCGCGTAATGTTATTTGTTTATCCGCCTCCAGCTTATCAAACATTTGTTGAAAATTGTACTTCAGGTAATAGTGTTTAAAACATGCAATTACCCCTTGGTCCATGGGCTGTAATAATGCAGTTGTGTTGGGTGCCATGAACATTACTTTTACATTAGGATTTAGCTGATCCAGATTTTTGGATGGCTAGGTGCATTATCTAGTAGAAGCAGGTTTTTAAAAGGAATTTTCTGAAGACGACAATATTCCTCAACTTCTGGGCAAAAGATGTTGATAAACCAGTCTTCATCCATGATTTTTTATCGAATTTCCAGTGGACTGGAAGTTGAGATTTACTAACATTTTTAAGAGGTCGCGGATTGGCAGAATGATAAATTAAAAGAGGTTTGCATTTGTAATCTCCACTGGCATTTCCACAGAAAGGCAGTGTGGGTCAGTCTTTAGCAGACTTGAAACCAGGAGTTGCTCTTTCTTCTTTTGATATAAAGATCCGACTTGGTATTCGTTTCCAAAAGAATTCAGTTTCGTCGCTATTAAACACCTGCTGAGGAGTATAATCGTTATTTTCAATTAAAGTTTGAAAAGAATGCACAAATTTGGTAGTTCCTTCTTTGTCAGCACTAGCAGCTTTGCCCACAAACTTGATGCTGTGTAGATTATATCTTTTCTTAGATTTGTTAAACCAGCCTTTGCTGGCAACATTCATTTTCTTTTTCATCATTTTCTTGTTTTAATTGATTAAAAATTGACAATGCCATAGATTGTATAATGCGTGAATCTATTCCAATGTGCTTTTTGTTATTATCTTCTACCCATTGAATTAATAACTTTTCCAAATAAGACGGTAGTAATGTAATACTTTATGCTGAATTCAATGGTAAGTTAATATATATAGCGTGCCATTAAAAAAAAACATACTTCATGCTGCCCTGCATTAATTGTACACCTATTTTAGAAATATGCACAAGTGCAAGTATAGTAACTTTTATTTGAAACGTTTGTTCCTATCTTCTATATTAATTAAGATATTGGACTTCTTCGCACTAATGGGCTACACTGTATAGTTGGTTACCACAACAAACAAATCAAAAATGTAAGATTGTGATATTCTAATCGATGTCACCCCGTTTGACGGTACATAAAATCTTCCTTTTATAGGATTCCCTTCGGCAGAAAGTCTAATCTGTGTTTCCCTTTTTTATGTTGACCGTTCGTCTAAATCATAAAGTATCAGCATACACCAAAATGAATGCTACATCAAATTCTGAAAAGAGAGTGTTATGATTTTAAAAGTTGGGGATCACTTCACAGGTCACAGGTATCCAGGAAGTAATAACATTACAAAACAAACCTTCAGATGACAAATAAAACATGTGATTCAGGACAAATATGTGCAATAGAATTACTGGTGTAATACGTACGTATGTATGTTATCTATATAGGCAATGGGTAACCAAGTACATGATTCTATATCAAAAACCATCAATAACAGTAATATATTCGCAATTTCCTCACTAAATTATCGATTGGGGAATCCCTTTATACTTACCACAATTACACAAATACATACAAAAACAAATTACTCTGACTAACTTCTGTTAATATGCAAGATTAAGACTAAATACTCTTGGTTTTTACATCTCCTGTTCCATACCGATCACAAGAGTTAATTAAAAAGTTTCAATGACATTTAGCGCATGTAATAGTAATACCAAATAAAAATAGCCGACAGTTTAGGATGACAAAATATTGTGATGCTATAATTAAATTCATTGTTTACTAATCTGTGAAAAAACCCATAAAGATAGGAAAAGATAAGACAAAAATCCAATACCTTCTTATCAACATTATAATTTTGTTAGCCGTATCTCCGAATATTTCACAAGGTAACGTTTATTATAGAGTATAATGCCCACGTTTGTGACTCAAAACATTAATTTGCATCTCTGACGCTTAAAGGTTAAATAGAGAATTAATTTATGCATGAAAATTTTGAGGTTTACCGCTAATTCGGTGTTTCTACGTGATCTTTAATTCATGTCTAGACTTACAGTTACTGAACAGTATTCCATTTTAGATTATACATTTGCTACAATAATATTTCGTATCCAGAAAAAGAAAATCGAATGGTCAGATTACTTGTTAAGCGAAGGGAAATTACAAGAACAAAATAAATGAGAAAGTAAGGCATTCACACTTATCGTTAAATAAGTGTGAATGCCTTATTTTCAAATATATTCATATCAATAGTAAAACATTTCACTATCACCCTTAACACAACATTTCGCTAACGAATTTAAGCGTCCTAAACCTGAATACACTAAAATGCGTTTCTTAGCCATACATCCCAACATACTCTTTTTGGTCTCTGTGACCATTTTTCAAAAAAGATTTTTGGCTAATTTTAAATATGAACTTTTGTCAATCGTGACAACGTGGTGTTGATATGATTGAAATAATCATCCTTATCTAAGGCGATCACAATATATCCTTCGTCTAATTTTAAATGAAAACAGCTTTTATCTCTGAATCTTTTAGCAATATTTAATATTTGTATCCAATATTGGCGGTACGCAGAAAATTTACTAAAAGGATGAAGTCAGATTCAAGACAACTAAATTTCAACCTGTAGTCTTTGTTAAATTAATGATGGCCGCGATCAGTTCACAGCAGTGGTTCTTAACCTGCGGGTAAAATGAAAATCTAGTACGGCTAATGGGGCTACAGAAGGTAGCTCTTCTTAATGGGTTCAGAAAAACTGTTCAACAGTAATTTTAAAAGTGTGTAAATAGCTTAATTTGTTAATTCAGTGTTTTTGCTGAAGATGATAGTGAAGTGATTAAGTGTTCCAGTGCCGCGTACGTGATTTATTTTCATGCCAGTAGGTAACATAGATCGTGTAAAATGTAAAAAGATATTAACCATAAAAGTACGTTTCTCCCCTCCTACTTTCAACCAAAATACAAAACACATTTAACTAGCATTGGTCAAATAATAATAATAATAATAATAATAATAATAATAATAATAATAATAATAATAATAATATGTGTTTTATTGCACAAAAAAAAGGATTACAAACATTGAAAAAAGAAAAAAAAAGGACTGTATATAAATACATTTTCAATAAATATTCCAGTAACCCTTTGCGGTAAACGACAGAAAGTCAGACGATCTGCATCCGAATGCAACGTCTGTTTTTCGTTCCTGCCGCGATGATTACACCTACAAGAAAAAAAAAGCTATGCAGTTATTATGTACCAAAAAGCAAAGCTGATATTTCCATGCCAACATACAGCAGTAAAGAGATAAAAAAAGAAAATTAAATGAAATTGTAAATTTAAGTAATTGAATCATGAATCATACGTCTTACATGACATTTAAAAGAAGGAACTGATAATTTTTTTACGAAATCCGGCAGACCATTGTATAGTCGCACGACGTTAAACGAAAATGATCTTTCAAAAAGAGTGGTTCGATGAGCAGGGGGTGTGATGTAGTGGGGAAATCTAATATTAATGCTATGCATACCTGTTCTAAACCTTAACCTGAGGAAGAGATATGGCGGAATCTTTGTGGTTAAAATGTTATGATAGAAACAGTATTGGTGCAAGTAGTGACGAGAACGCATATTTAACCAGTCGAGTTCCGCAAGTTTATGTGAAATATGTTCACGTCTTTTTAGACCGTACACAAAACGAATGCAGCAATTTTGAAGTTTTCGTATTCTTTGCGCAGTAATACTATCAAGGCAAGGTCCATAAACAACGTCGCAATAGTTAAAATGTGACAAAACGAACGCATCAGTTAACCGTTTCCTAGATAGAATAGAGAGACAATTTCTGTGGGAATAGAGATACTTTAAATTGGTATACGCTTTAGGGATACACATACCAATGTGACCTTTAAATCTTAAGCCAGAGTCGATTAGGAGCCCACGGTTTCTAAAGACTTAGAAAAAGGCAAAGAAGCGTTGTTGACTTTGATTATGAGATTATTAGTAACAAACTCATCATGTTTTCTACCAAAGAGCGTCACAGATGTTTTATTGACATTTATATGCAAACTGTGCTACATAGAAAAGTTTATTATTCGATCAAGATCCGAATTAATGCGATTATTGGCAGATAGCAGATCAGTTCGCTCAAATGTAAAATAAATTTGGGTATCATCCTCATAAAGGTGATAACTACAGGTTTTCAAACATGTATGCAGTTTCGATGTGTAAAGTGAAAAAAGTAAAGGTCCCAAGATTGAACTCTGTGGTACGCCACTGTGTAGAGGCATGGTATTCGAGACCTTATTATGCAAAATGACTTGTTGGCAGCGATCCAACAGATAATTTTTAATCCAAGAGGTAGCCTCGTTGCTGAAACCAAGATACTTTAAAATTAATGATAACAGATTGTGATTGACCGTATCGAAAGCGCGAGAGAAATCAAACGTAACAAGACATGTAAATTTACATGTAAATGGGTCGCCGGTCCCCAAATTCTTCAGGGCGTCGCTTCTTAGGAAGAGGAATAACACGGGCTTTTTTCCAGAGGCTGGGGAAGAAGCTATTGGAAATACATTGATTAAAAATATGACTCAAAAACGGTAGAATGTGAGGACAACACAGCTTGATCTGATCAATGCTAATCCCATCACATCCTATAGATTTAAAAGAAATGCTCCGAGTAGCCAAGAACATGTCTTCTTCAGACACAGCATGAAAGTTAAAACAGGGTTGCAGTAAATCGATAGTCGTTTCAGGATTATTATAGAAGTTAACAATATCGGGACTCGGATCGAAAACTACTAAACATAAAGAGGAGAAAAAATTATTAATGGAACCTGCACTAGAAAGATGAGGTGGTAGAGTCAAGTATTTTTTATTGGAAGGGATTATATTAAGATCACGTAAATCTTTCCATACGGTTCTGTTATTCGAAATTCGCACGCGATAATTCAAGTAAGCTGGCTTTTAATGGCGCTATTAGTTAAATGTCTTAAAGATTTACAATAAGAGAAGTGCTCCGGATTGCGACTACGTTTAAATTTCAAAAATGCACGATCTCTTAGAGTCTGCATGGTTTTAATGGTGTCGGTAATCCACGGTTTACGCTCACGCGTGATCTTACAGGCGCGTACCGGAGTATGATGGTCGAATAATGAAGTTATTAGGGAATTAAAAAGTGCGATTTTCTCATCAATTCCATCAAGATCAAAAATATAATCATAGCAAGTTAATTAAATCAGAATAAAAAGTTTCATAATTAAAGTATTTAAAATTCCTATAAGTTTTAATAAACGGCTGGAAGTTAGTTGCGGTTTGTAAAATATCACAACTAACACAAAAGTGGTCGGAGAAACCATGAACTGGTTTTATTTGGACATTAGTAGTGATATAACTATTGTTAGTGAGTATCAGATCTAATAAGGAAGCAGATATGTCCATAACCCTAGTACGTTCTTGCACAATAAATGTATTAGAAGCAATATTCTTCCAGCAGTTTACTAATGCAACCACATTTCACATGCTTGCATAATGAATTTGGCTCAGAGCTATTTCGCATTGGAAATTTTGGATAGCGAACAAATTTTAATGCAAATTATCCCGATTGTTATTACATATAACCTATAAACATTGATTATAACATATTGTTTAATTTGTTACTGATTTTTCTGGCATCCTATTTGCTATGTACATATTGCATACCTCCATGGGTTTTCTACGGATTATAAAACAATTAACGATAATCCCGTCTGTTTTTTATGGAATTTTAGATATTTATGATTGTTAATATAATATCTATAATTATAATAATTATATAGGCAATTCCGATTTTAATTTGTAATTATTTACTTATGAATGAATGTTTTGTAACTAAACCTGTTTGGGTGTCATCCACGTATGTGCTCACAAATATGCAAACGATACGGAGATTCCCTGGCTTTAAGTAACCTGTTTCGCGTAAAAATGATGCCTGTTCTGTAAACGGTGATTAAGTACCTAACACTTGTATGTAGTGATTTCTGATGATATTACAAACGAGGGTAAGGAATCTGTTACTATAATTATTATATGCATCGTCGTTTTTATTTATTTATGACGAGCTGTAGGTAACTGTAAATAACACATGAATTGATAAACATACGCTGTAGTTCGAAAGTTTAACAACAATACATTGAACAGTTCCTTAACTGTTATCTCAAAAAATATTTATTTTGGGTGCAATTGTGGTGAAACCGCTGATCCCATTTGCTCTGAAACATCCAAAATTCTCGCGCGCGCCAATCCTCCGAAATCGAACCTCCTAAGTCGGAAACCCTGAGCTTAAGGAACCTGAAATCCGACCCTAAAATTGCTGTATGAAGAGCTGATGAGGGAAATGCTACGGTAATCCGGGACAGTGAAGAGTATGAGCAAAAAGTTCTTTCCTTACTGTAAGACGGTGCCTATCAACTTCTTAAACGTGATCCTACTTCCCGAACGGAGCGTTCCATTAAAACGTCATCAATCCCTTCCGGTACCCAGAGGTCACTCCTCCCTAGCGATTCGTCAGCCCCTAAGTTATACGGTCTCCCTAAAATTCACAAACTCAATATCCCCTTACGTCCTGTTGTCAGCACTATCAGTATCCCTACCTACAGATTATCCCAGTACCTTTCTAGCCTTCTAAAACGTTACGCTGAGAATTCCTCATCTTCAATGACCAACCGGATGATGTGGCTGACTTGGTCGAAACTTGTCATTCTTCTACCTATTTCCAGTTTCGTGGTAAATACTACGAGCAAGTCTCAGGCGCAGCTATGGAATCTCCTCTGTCTCCTGTCTTCGCCAATATGTTTATGGAAGCGTTCGAGCAACAAACCCTGTTATCTTACAATCTTAGTACGTTAATGATACCTTTGTCATCTGGCCTCATGGACACGAATCTTTAAACAATTTCCTATCGTTTCTGAATTCCCAACATAATTCCATACGCTTCACCATGGGGATCGAATCGGACGGTTGTCTTCCTTTCCTAGATGTTCTCGTACACCGGCGTCCTGGCAGTGGGCTGGGATATTGCGTTTACCGAAAACCCACGCACACAGATGGATATCTCAATGCCCTCTCACACCATCATGCGGCCCAAAAACGCGGTATCATCAATTCTCTTATCCAGAGGGCCATTTCCCTGTCTGAACCCAATTCGCTTCCTCAAGAACTGACACCAACCCTTCTCCACAGCAAGCCCCTTTACCTAACCTTAATTTCCGTAAGCAAGCGTATCTAGCCTACATTCATGGTGTCACCGATCGTATCAGCAAGATTCTCTTCAGGAACAACATAAAAACCATCTTCAAACCAAATTTCAAGTTCTCAGACTACTTTCCCATCAGAGACCGCAATCACCTGGAAGCCACGGTGTCTACCAGATTCCATGTTCGTGTAGTAGTGTGTACATCGGTGAGAAAAAGCGATCGGTAAGCACTCGTGTTATTAAGCACGAACGTTGTACGTGGTTGTTGCGTCTAGCCGGGTCCGCGCTGGTTGGGCATAGACTGCAAACTGGCCACCAAATCCAATTTAACTCCACCCTCATCTTATCTCACAACCCTCGCTATTATAGCAGAAAAATTCGTGAATCAATAGAGATTTTCAGACATCCCAACAAATTAAATCGCGAAGATCCCAACTTATCAAACCTTCCTAGCAACCGCCACGCTTCGTTGATCCATAACATTTCCGCTTCGTTGACTTGAAACAAGCTCTATATAAACCCCTCCGGAATGAATAGTTCCCAGTCAGTGTGGACGAAACGTCGGCTAAAGCTACGACAGCGACGCGGTTCCAACCCGGAAATCAAGAATATCGTGTTATTGACGACCGCGAAAGCCCACGTACCGGGTTGCTTAATGTGACTAGGCGTATGCCCTTCTTCTGTTAAAAATTTAATGACCGCGCGGAACTCAATTTTCGTTACCTGAGACATTTTCATGCACTGGTCACGTTGTCTGGCTGTCTACTAAAAACTGCTACTCTTCGAGCCATAATATAAACATATAGTGTAGGCCTCGCACATGTGCAACAATGACGTTTGAACCTGTATAAGCCTGAGAATTTAGGACGGGAATTTATGGCCGAGAATTTATGGCGCCTACCACGTAGCATATTACACTAAAATCAAAAGAGATTAACAAGGATTCCTCCTTTTGATTACTTTTGTTTTGTGAGAGATCTGCTTTAAAGAACTCTGTGCAGGATTATCTTGGTTTAATTTAATTGGACAGATGTAATTGTTCTGAATTGGCACAACTAAAGTTTTGCTACTGTTTCATGTTTGAAAAACCGTCCAAATACTATTAATAGTCTCAAAATGTCTCGGATTATTATTTTCCTTTAATTAAATTAATGCCAAAATAATTCAAAATTTATGGAACGTATGTTTTGTACATCTCGTATATGATCACAATTACTTGCGGTTTTGAGACAAAGGGTGATTTTCTCAGAAACTCCAATAAATGTGGACTTTCATTTGAAACTATGCCAACTGAAATCGTGCCATTTCCAGATGGCGCCTCGAACATTAAAATTTCATCTAAAAGTATAGATACAACTTAATTTCGACTAGACTAAGAGTGTTTAGCTAACAGAAACCTAAGAATGTAAATGTGTCTACTCATTCACATCCTCTAGTAGATACATTAATTTATTTTTTACCGATGTCTGCTTGATACATTCGACTTGTCCGATTCTCTCTATTTGCCAAAACTGGTGACTAATGTGGGGGTTTTCGATTACGTCAAAACGTCTCTCTTATCGTTCTAAAAGCGTTAGAAATAACAGCCAGTTAAGTAGACCTCGGCTTCTAATTGATCCGTTGATCCGTAAGTGTTTCCGTTCACATCCTCCTTATCCCGTATATTTAAGATCGTCTTAATTATTACGATTAGCTTCCGACAATACATTTGGTATTCGCTCAACTGTGAAACGACGAACAAGTGACAATAAAAAGAAATAACCAAAAGAGCCGATGCCCTAGTAACTACTAATGATCAATTTCTCTACTCGCTCGTTTCCAGTAATTATCTTATATCGCTATGTGAGTGTATTCATCGTACACTATTGTGTCGTAGCTTACAGGTAGCTACCTTTAGTAAATAGGACGTCGGAGTAAATTCGAGAACATGGATATATGCCTACTTTTTCCACCAGACATTTCTTCCGATCTTTGTTTTTACTATACTTGTATTGTGCAGGATACGATAGTATAGATTGGGCATTAAACTATACACGCATTACCACGCTAGAAGTCATGATATAACCTCAAAAACGTTCTACGTATGATCCAACAATACATAAACATTAGAAAAGGCATACATAAATCAAGTATGCATTCTGTTGTAATTTACGTTAATATGCAAGGACTTATTGGTACTTACAACTTTCACTGATTACTTCCTTAGCTTTGAAGTACCGTCAAACATAAAATCACCGTATTATATGGAATAAATTCCATGTATTTTTTTTTTCAAATTTAACACCATACATTGACGTAGTTAGTCAACTTTGTTAATGTGATGAATGTTTTCCGTTGGTTATGGTATGGTATGGATGTCATTGATTTTTAAAATAACACTATATTTATATCTAGTAACTAATGCACAAAATAAATATAATAGTTATGTACATATTTGCAACATGCTACACAAATCATAAACTGCTTGCTGTCAAAATTGTTCATCAGATAAACAGAAAGAAGTTTTAATTCTTATTTTCTTCAAAATCTTTTAAAAAACAAAAAAGGAACGTTAGACGTGCTAGTAAGAAAAATGTGGTTGAATTTGTGTCCCTAGTATAATCCTAAATATTGTGTACAAAGTGAGATTAGTGGTTATTACATATTTTTAAAGATAGACTAGGCAATACTCAAGAATCATTCTACGTTTCTCCTATAATAATAATAATAATAATAATAATAATAATAATAATAATAATGTTTATTGTCCAACAGGTAAACCCATTTACAGGACAAATGTACACATTGTGAACACAATACATATTGATTTAAAAACATGACATTACTATACAAAAAACTATTATGTTTCGTATATCATGACGCCAACTCTCCGGTGAAAATATCACTAAGTATCTTCTCAGCGTTCCTGATCATGTGATAGATTGGCGACCGCAAACGAAGATTGGTCCTCGGTGTCGGCATAGTAAAGGTTGGGGCATAACGAGATGCTATTCGAGGTACGTTGAATCCTATGTGGGAGACCAGCTGCATACAGTCGATCCTATCATTTAATAATCTGTGCAAAAATCGGGCGCTATGGTAATCACGACGGGATGACAATGAACGAAATTGATGCGATTCGAGAGGGGTGTTGTAAGAAGTATGCCAAGGCGGATATTCGCCATTAACTTTGAACGACAAGACCTTGAGGAATCGACACTGAACACGTTCAATTGGAGCTTGATGGGACATATAGAAAGGATACCAAACAATAGAGGCATACTCCAATTTCGAGAGTACAAATGCAAAATAAAGGGATTTTAGCACTAGTGCGTTATTGAAGTATTTGGACGTTCTCATAAGAAAACCCATCATTTTAGAGGCAGGTGAACAAATTTGTTCAATATGTATGTTAAGCGATAAAGTTGGATCAAAAGTGACACCTAGATCTTTAAGATTGGTAATCTTGTCGATGGAAATATCGTTGATTTGATAAGTGGAGATATATGGATTTGTTTTTCTCGTGAAGCACATAAAATTACATTTACTAGAATTTAATGTCAGTGTATTGGATTTTGACCACTCGGTCAGTATATTAATGCTCGTCTGAAGACTCTCGATATCTTGTTGGCAGTTAATATTACAAAACAGTTTAACATCGTCGGCATAAGCGAGGACATGGCAAGATAAGGATGTTAAGAGGTCGTTTATGTATAGAATGAACATCAATGGACCAAGATTGGATCCTTGTGAGATACCGCTGCTAGATACAAATTCAAACGAATTAAATCCATTATAAAATACATAGTTAGTTTTTTTTACCAAGTAAGATTTAATTAACAAGGAGAAGTTGGGAGTTAAACCAAACGAGTCCAGTTTATATAGAAGTAATTCATGACTGAAAGTATCAAGTGCATGTGAGAAGTCGGTAAAGATAACGTCAACTTGTCCGCAGTCATCCAAAGTTTCGCTTATAAATTGTGTGAAACAGGCCAGGTTTGTTACTGGCGAGCGTCCCTTCACAAAGCCTTGTTGGTAAGTTGCGATATGTGAGCGAGTATTCCTGTATATCGTAGTATATATAATATGTTCAAAAACCTTCGCAAAGTTATTAAGTATAGCGATGGGCCTATAATTTCGAATTTGAGTAGAATCTCCCTTCTTGAAGACAGATACAATTCGTGCACGTTTCCATCTATCCGGAAAAGTGGAGGTCCTGATGGCAAAATTAATAATCTGGCATAAAGGTATCGCAAAGGCATTACATAAATTCCTAACACAGAAGCTCGGCACCAAGTCATCGCCCGCGGTGGCCCTATCTGGAAAGGCAGCCATAATTTTAACCAATTCGTCTTCTGTTGTCGGAACCAAGCTAAACGATTGTAGTTGTGGAAGATTGGGCGGAGGGTCGGTAACGTTGGATAAAGTATAAACTTCAGAAAATACTGTTGCAAAAGCGTCAACAATCTGTTGAGGATCATCGAGAGCTACTGTTTTCTTAAAATACAGTGAATTTGGTAGTTGAGTGTTCTTTGGGTTAATATTACTAGCATTGATAATATTTAATATAAATGTAATGATATTTGATGAAAAATTTTGGAAAGAGTTTTAGAAACTCAATTAAAATAATAATAATAATAATAATAATAATAATAATAATAATAAACTTTATTGCAGGGACCAGAACAGTTTGAAATAAGTCAGAAAAAAGCGACAAAACAAAAAGAAAGAAACAATACAATCTCTAAATAGAAAAAGACAAAATAGTTAAATAATGAGTCAAAGTCACTGTACATATATTAAACAGGGCAATCGAAAAATTCATTAAATGAGTAAAAGTATTTGGAAAATAACCAAGATTTTATTTATTTTTTTTTAAATTTATTTAAGTCGTAATCTTTCCAGTTATCCGGAAGGCTGGTATAGATTTTTATTCTAAAAACATCAACACAGTCGGATGTAAGTTTTAAACTATGATTCATGAGATGTATCTTATGTATCTCTTATGCCATAACCATGCTGCGCATTGTTAGTCTCAAGTATTTTATTCTTATGTTTATGAATATGGCAAGCAGCTTCTAGAATATATAATTCAAATACAGTTAGGATTTTTAGAGATATGATATAGTTTCTACAAGATGTTAGTTGACTGATACCAGCAATACATCTCATTGCAGCTTTCTGCTTGAGGAAGACCTCTGTGGTAAAAAAGCTAGGTCCCCAAAGAAGGGTTCCATATAGTAGTCGAGATTGAAATTCCGAGAAATAAACAATTCTTAAAGAGTCAATGCTCAAAGATTGTTTTAAATGCCTTAATTTTAATATTATTATGTTTAGTTTTAAAGTCAAAAATTGACAATGAACATCCCATTTCGCCGACGCTAAAGTTACTCCCAACAACTTAGCTGGACTAGAATGATTAATAATGTTGCTTGAAATCTGTAAATTTGGATAGGAATTAATTTTCTTGTGGATAGTGTGAAATAGGATATACTTAATTTTGTCAAAATTTAAGGAGAGACCATTCGCACAACACCAGCTGTACATCCGATCTAACACATTATTTGCCACACTCTGAACATCCTGCTCATTGCTAGTGCCCAGTACAGTTGTGTCGTCCATGTAACATACCACAGGGTAGTCTCTCAGAAATTCAACGATGTCGTCAATAAATAATGAAAATAAAATTGGTCCAACAACAGATCCCTGTGCTACACCAATGTTGTTTGGTAAAAGAGAAGATTAAATTTTTTGTTTTGTATTAAAATTTATCTATTTCACAGTCACGTTTCCCCTAAATCCCAAACAGTTAAGCTTGTATGACAACAAATTGTGTTGAACACAATCCAAGGCTTAGTTAGGTCGCACAGAATTCCATCGGGCATAAACTACTCTCAATGCTGCGATGTATGTTTGAATGAATATCTAATAGAGCGGCGATTGTGGATTTGCCAGCCCGGAAGCCGTGTTGAGAAGAGGATAAAATATCGTATTTATTTATAAAACTATCTATGCGATTCGAATAGCTGCGAAAGGGACGATGAAAGTGCAATAGGTCTGAAATTTGAGATGTTGTTATGTCCTTTTTTCGGAACAGCTTTTATATATGTGATCTTAAGAGACTCCGGGAAAAGTCCCTAATCAAAAGATTCATTAATTAGGTAAACTATAAGCGTTACAAGTTCATACTTCAATTCCTTTAAAATGCCGACAGAGATACCATCAGGACCACATGTAAATTTATTTTTAATTTTATCGAAAATTGTAATCATTTCAGACGCTGAGTAAGGAAGTAAGTACATTGAACGTGAAACTTGCTTAATGTGGTTGCTGGGGATTGAAATATTGGGAATAGAACGAGAGGTAGTGTTTGGGCCCTCTTGAAAGTATCTATTAAACATATCTGCTATAGCACCTGGAGAACTTGTAGTATCATTGTCTATTACGGTGGACAATAATACTACTAATTTCATATTATGTTGAACAGGATCAAATTTATTTTGTAATTTTTTAAAGATATTCCATGTGTGTGGAATCAAAATAGTAATAAAAAACATTAAAAAAGGCTACAAATTTATCATTAAAATCATCTGCCTGATAAATGTCATTCTGTGATTCATTACGTAAATAACTTGAAAAAACTTCCTTATTAAACGAATTGTACAGTCTACGATACTCGTAATACTTATTACTTGTTGAACAGTTGATAACATTGGGAAAGAGCAAAATTAATTTATGATCGGAAAAGCAAATATCGTTTATTTCACACGTTACATTAAAACTAAAATTGGTGAAGATATTTTCAATAGTTGATTTAGTTGTAGAAGTAACTCCAGTAGGCTAAAAGACTTTTTGTGATAAGGTAAAAGAGTGTAATGTGTCAAATGGCGAATTGGAAGCACAGTGAATATTAAAATCGCCAGCAAGAACGATGTATAAGTTTATGCGGAAATGCTTATCATTTCATTCACCACCAGGTGACCTATATACGTTGATAACTAGAATATTTATACCATTAAGTTTTATCTTTACAGCACATAATTCAATATCTTTTGCAACACAGAATTCCGAAACGTCGATTTGAGAACTATTGCAATTAATTTGACAGCAAATACCACAGCCCCCTCTGATACTAGATGTTCTACAATAACTACTGACTAATTTATAGTTGTTTATACAGAAAAGGTTGATTTCGTTACGTTTAAGCCACGTTTCCGTTAAACAAGTAATCAGAGGCCGATGTGTACCTAGTTCAACTTCCAAGTTTAATTTATTTTTAATATCTTGACAGTTTAGTAAAAATATAAGGCAACTGCGTACAGCACATATATCCGCCTTAATGATTTGATTTGGAGCTACTAACTGCTGGTGATCTTCTGTGGGATGCGAAAGAGAAAACGGTTGATGCAGGTATCCTTAGGCCACAAATCAGGGTTCAGTATATCGTTAGCGTGATCCATCGGGACCGACACCTTAAAAGGAGAGTATTATTCTGGATGTCTTGATTGCAACTTTTCTATTTTTGGATTAGAAATTTTCTTCGTTTTAAGGTAGTCATCTAATATATCTGTTGACAATTCGGGATCCAGTCGGAATATATGGAAATGCGCATATCTTGTAACTGCTTTTATAGTGCAATTCTTATCCGCCGTACCGCATATGACATTAATTTTCCTATTCCCAACTTTCTTTATTCTTTATTCGAAAGGTCGGTTTTATCAGAAGTCGGCTTTATCGAAAGAAGGTAAAATATTTATTTTATCGGTTTCTATTGCAATCGGTTTCTTATTCAGGTTTTTGTTAGAAGATACCTTGTCTGCGTAGGTGACCTTGCCGCTCGATGTTGTCTTATTTACAACCTCTTTTTCTTCTTTTTTTTTTACAAAGTTTGCCTTGATTAACATTTTGGGATGTTGGCAATTTAATAAGTTCAATATTTGATTCTTTGATAACTTGAATTTCATTTCTAAGAGCAGTAATTTCATCTTGTAATAAAGATGTTTCCTTTTTAACGATATCACTAATGATTTCCATAAACTCAGAACTTTTTAAAAAAGTAATCACTGAATCATCACTACGTTCACTTTTACCACCAGATCGTAGCCCGGGTAGCATTTTTGGAAAAATTAAATATATGATTAAATCGAATTTGTGTAAATAAATCGGAGAGATCTCTTAGCGCGTATACACGGTTCGCCTGCGTGCATACAATAAAAAAAAAAAGAATATATTGTGAATAATAGTTTGCTTCCTGACAGATAGTCGGGCTTTAGAAAGGGCCATAGCTGCACGACAGCACTCCTTAGCATGACAGATGATATACTTACAGCAACAGATCAAGGTCTTGTTACAATTCTTGTACTTATGTATTACTCAAAGGCTTCCAATACGGTCAATTATCAAACACTACTTAATATCTTTGAAAGCATCGGATTTGGTGAGGGTTCGGTGAGTATGCTAAGACATTTTCTTTCTAATCGGTCGCAGCGTGTTCGTTTGTGGAACAGCATTTCCGGGGCACTTCCAGTCAGACAGGGCGTGCCACAGGGATCAATTATGAGTGCTATTCTCCTTTTATACACCCCGTTTTGCAGATGTAATAAAACATTCCAAAATCCACCTATAAGTTGACGATACTCAATTCTATAGCTCCTTTCGACCTTTTGACTCTAGGACCGCGCTTGCAAATTTAAATTCCGACTTGAATAACCTACATGCCATTTCTCTTGATCACTCATTGAAGAAGAATCCATCTAAATCACAGTTTCCAATTTTCGGGAAGGACAGATTTGCAAAAATTTGGGTAACTCGGTTAAATTACAAATAGACAATCTCAATATACCGTTTGTCACAAGAAGGTCTAGTTTAGGACTATATAATCGATAATCGACAATAGCGTTCGTTATAGAGAACAGGTTGTTAAATATATAAGAAGCGCATTTGCTAAGTTAAAAATGCTTTATCCATATCGTTCCATATTTAATAAAAACATAAAGCGAACTCTTTGCGGTAACTTTGTCCTTTCACCTTTCACGGACTGCTCAGAAATATATCATGCCTGTTTGGATGCCTTCACCGCAAGCCGAATCCAAAAGGTTCAGAATTCATGTCTCCGGTATATCCACAGAAGATCTTGCCACATATCGCACAAGCTCAATGACACTGGTTGGTTAAATATGAAAAATAGAAGGGAATTTTTGAGTCTCTGTTTGTATCATAAAGTCATAGTGTACAAGACTTACTTATATACAAAATTTCAACTCGCTTCCGCGGTGAAATTTCACCTCCCTGTCATCGGCTGGCAATTTTTGAGAGATCATTCAGTTTCAATATTTATAAGAAATACAATGAATTACCCAATGATATAAAAATATTGAACTATACAAAAATTCCGAACTGTGTTACGAGCCATGCTGTTTTGTTCAGAGAACAATCGTTGACGTGTGACGTACATACGAGGTGTGGCAATTAAATAACCGGATTGGTGCTACTATCGACAAACAGCGAGCACGCCACGGCAGGTTTGATCATGTCTGTGCTTGCAGATGCTTCCCCCACCCTGAGCTCGATGGGCACGGTTGTACGTCGCTCAGTGTCGCTGTAGCAATCGTCCGTTCAAGTCCTTACGCTAGCGTCGCGTCGGAATAATGCAGAGTGTTCAGATCGAGCAACGAGTTAACCTCAAGTTTCTTGTGAAACACGAGCTTCTAACTACCCTTCGTGAACGAGTGAGAAGACGAATACCCGATTTGTGGAAGAGCAAATCCTGGACGCTCCGCCAAGACAATGCGCCAGCCTATTCCGCCTTGTCTGTGAAGGCGTTCTTTGCGAAATTTGGCATCACCGTGTTGGACCACCCACCGTACTCGTCCGACTTGGCCCCCTGTGACCTTTTTTTATTTTCTAAGGTAAAATCAGAGCTTAAGGGGACAAGATTTGACAGTGCGGAAGCGGTGAAAGCGACAGCGACGGAGGTTCTCAACGAGCTGACAGAAACGGACTTCCAGCACTGCTTTCGACAGTGGAAAATTCGTGTGGCGCGTTGTAGGGATCGGCAAGGAGAGTACATTGAAGGGGGTAAACTTTGTAATATAATTGGTAATCAATATAATGTTTTGTAGCATCAGTCCGGTTATTTAATTGCCACACCTCGTGGATATCCCTATAACTTGCTTCTCACTCCGTGCATGTCGAGTTCTTCTTCAAGTAATTTATTAGTTGTATAACTCCTCAGCTGTGCCTCAAAACAAAATAAATTGTGTAATTTGTTTTTTTTATAGTTTGTCGGCATTTATTGTATACAAAACAATATACATTTACGGCCAGGAAAAGCAGAGAAAGGGTTATCTGGTCCTCACCATAAAATTTCATGCACAAAAGCATTTAATTTTACTTTATTTTATTATTATTGTTTAATCAAGAACACTTGGTTATTTATGTACATTTATTTTTTCCCTCTATATACAATGTGTAAAATAAAGGCATTCATTATTATTATTATTATTATTATTGTTATTATTATTAGTATTATTATTATTGTTATTATTATATGTAAATTTATATAACGAATACTAAAGCATTAGCAAATAGACTGATATATTTACTTACATTCCTTTTTTTTTTGAATTCCATCAACGTTTGTTTGGTAATTTGTCAACTTGCTGTCAGACATTTTCCATACATTTTTATTTTGTACCACTTTCTTAAAAAACAATGGAATATTACTAAAATTGAGGCGGAATTGAGCTTTTAAAACAGATAGAGCACGGTAAGAAAGATGTTATTAGGCATTTTACGAAAGAAAGTGTGGCCAGAAGGACTATATATGTTTTATTACGTTATAAAGTACGTACATCTGCAATTTATAAATCGGGAGGGGGAAGGCCAATATTTGTAAGAAATAAAACGTTATTGTCTCGTGTTAAAGCCCTTTACAAGAGAGATCCAAACATGTCTGGAAGAAAAGCGGCTGCCCTGTTGAATATATCGCCTTCATATTTACATGAAGTCAAAGTTAAAAAAGCTGGAATTAAATCTGACGTATGTAAAGGCGTCCCACATTATGTTAACGATCGAGAATCGAGAGCGAAAACTGCTTGCAGAAAAATTCTCGAAAAATTGGCACCTCCAGGAAGCGGAATAGTTATTATCATGGATGATGAAACATACTGCGCTGTTGATCCAAAAGATGTTCCTGGGAGAAAATACTATCATTGGGCTCCCAATACAGACGTACCAATTAAAAAAAATTCAAACCTATGAAAACAATTTTCAAAAAATTTCTGATATGTCAGGCGATGGATGAACATGGAAATGTTTCAAAACCGTATATTTTCACAGACACCATGAATTAGAAAATTTACCTAAATGAGTGTTTACGCGAGAGGTTTGTCAAAAATAGAAATGTTTTGTTTTGGCCTGATATAGCAACATGTCATTACGCTGCGAAATGCATAGAATTTCTCCAAGAAAATAAGATAGATTTTGTATCAAAAGTAATAACGTTCCAAATACACCTCAGGTCCGACCCATTGAAAAGTATTGGGCATTATTGAAGAGAGAATATTCTAAAAGGAAAACCCCTGAATTCCTTTAAACGTATAGTGACGGCTATAGCCCAAAAAGTTTCAAAAACTAGTGGTGCAAAAAGAAAGTTCCGTCAAGTAGGTAGACTAGGAGTGTACGAACCTTACTAGGTAGACTAGGAGTGTACGAACCTTACTAGGTAGACTAGGAGTGTACGAACCTTACCATAAGTAAAAGTTTATATAAACATGTTGCTTATCATTTCAAATAAAGTTCATTGCTGCTGAAAAGAGTTACAAAGCATACTCTACAATTAATTCAGATGGATGTAAACATGAGGTAACTCGAATGTAATAAATATCGTAGCATCATGACGGCAATCTTCGGGCATATACGAATATGATTGTTTTTTTAGGATAATTTTTGAATTCTAATATTTTCTTACGCATTATTTAATAAATTACACAATGTTTGATCGTCATTTACATATGAATATTATCTTGTTCATAGCCTCTATTAGTAATTATTTCGAATAGATATTTTTCATATGCGTGCAGTTTATTGCTACATTCCTTATTAGAATTAGCATGAGAATCTGATATTAGGAATGACCACGGTAACCTGTTGTTGTTCAAGGTGTATAATTGGACTTTGCTTTATAGTTAAATATAGATTTATCTCGAATGATAATTATAATCAACAACGATAATTGCAATGATAAAACTAACGGAGACATCACCGAAAGAGGTTTCATTGTTAATTGTGCGTTGTTTCGTTTCAGATCTGGGTTCATTAAAGAGTAATAGAACTACCGCACCTGGAGCTTTTACATCATTAAGGTAAGTAATTTTATTCCTGGTTATAGCTTTAAGTAAGGCATTTTCTTTCTCAAACTCCCACATATTTCCGAAATTTATATAAGGCTAGTAAACAGAAAACGTCTAATAGGGGAGACCGGGGCTAGTTGTTACGTTTCTAGTTCAATATTTTTTATGAGCTTATTATTAAGTATAAACAAATGAGTTTTTCAGCAATCATTGAGTGTAGTCATGACTACGTTTTTCAATTTTTTTTTTGTACTACGTTAATTGATTGACATGTGTAAATTCTCCATATTCTAAAAGGTAACAAACTGAAACAATTTGCCTCGTTGTGGGGTAAATTGTTACAAGTGTAGGGCAGTTTGTTAGATGTGATGATTATTTACACGATTACAATAATAACGAGATAGGAAGAAACTAGGGAACATGACCAGCAGAAAATAGTTTTTGTTTGAAAAAACAAAAATATCAAGGAGTGGAATGTTCAGATAGCTCGGAAGAACAATGGATGCAGATGTAAAAATCATTACCTCTACAGAGCTCATGCGCCCATTTCTTACAACTTAGGAATTGAATCCATTGTTCGCCAGATTTATGTTTTGAATATGGTTTCAAGCAAATAGTGTTGAGACAATCTTCATCATCTTCACTTTCTAAGCTTGAACCGGAATCATACCTTCCTTTCTTGTTCCTTTCCGTTTCATTTGATTTCTTTCTAGAACCCAGTAGGTTTCTTTTCGGATTAATAGTTTTTTTTCTGTCTTATGTTATTATTCTTTTTAGGAATTGTTTGGATACGACCTTACATCTGCACCAGTAATTTTTCCTTCATTTCCTTCAATAAGATTATTTGTGGAGTTCTACTAACTGATATTTACAATGTTGCACTAGTTAATAGTTTGTTGTTGTCTAGGATATCCACAGTTGAATTAGCATCGGTGGGTAGTTGGATTTGTTTGTCTTCTTGGAGGAATCTATCAATTATATTAGTAATTAAAAAATCTTGTTCAGTGTAATACGTTGCGAATAGAAGACCATATACCAGTTTTTTCAAAACTGGCGAATATATTTTTGGGTATTGCTGCAGAAACAAGAGCCTCTTTGTCAATTTTAGGAATATCATATATAAATATTGAAGAAGCAGGATGTGAATTCATCCATTCGGAACAAGCTGTGTAATAATACCAATAATACTTCTTAAAGGAGCCATAAGAGGTGATATCGAGCGGTTGAAGATGGTGTGACGTATGAGGCGGAATGGATAAAAGAATGATACATTTTTCTTTACAGAAATCCAATACCGATACTGACAAGTACGATATGTGATTATGTGAAAGTAATAATACAGGGGACTCTGAAGAAGAAGGCACGTGTTTGTGAAAATCTTCCATAAATTGTAAAAAATTGATGCCGTGATCCATCCATTTGGGCCATTTTTAATTAAGCGGGGTTTAAAATGAACACGTGGGAAGATGAACAAAGACGGCATAAAGTTGCCAATGGCATTTATAGCAATTTCCATTATGATGGTTAAACCCTTTTCCGCGGAAGTAGCCCTTCCCACTTGTCTCTTCTCTTTTACCCCAATAACTTTCAGGGGCTTTGGAAATGTAGGCAATCTGTCTCATCCATATTCCACACTTTTAACTTTTTTTTAAACTTGGTCTAAATTGTTATAAAATTGGCCAACCTTGTGAGCGCTAAAACCTGTAGCCCTAGCTAGGCTTGTTGCCTCTGCTTGTCTTTAAGAGAGTTGATAGTGCCTCTTTAAGAAATTAGAAATCTGGTATACAGTAGCCTTTTTTATTTCATTCCAGTTTTGAGGACAATCAATTTTAAATGCTGCGACGTATTCGTATTCTAAAGTTCAAACATTTTTCGACGTTACACCATAGTAAATACGGCTGCAGTGAACGGTGTGTTTTTCTAATTACTCTTCTAAATCTTTGGAAAATATTTGACGATGCTTAATATATTAGTTGTACACTAGTGACTAATTGCTCGGCACTTTTTTTTATGAAAGAGCCCCATCTTCAACGTCTTGCTGCTCTTTGTATGCTTCTACATCCGTACTTCCTCTAGCAGTCTTTCTTTTATATGTTCGCCCCTAACAAACTACAACAATTAGCCCCACCTATCGCCATTATTTGCAAACACCTACAACTACGGAACAAATTAACTTATTCAATCAGTATTACGTGAAAATTTTAACTAAATGTATATAAAATGCGCGGGTGAGATGGTTAAAATATATCGGCAATTGATAATAATAATAATAATAATAATAATAATAATAATAATGACAATAATAGAGTTTATTGGTATTAGCACGTAAACATACAGAATTACAAGAAAAAGTTGCAGTATAGGTGTATAAGGAAAAGTTACAGTATAGGTGTATAACAATAATCTTATAATAACATAATACCAAAAAGACTATTTCGCCGTATGGTTATAAAATAACCAGTTTAGTGTTCTTCCAATAGCCTACATTCGCTTCTTCTTTCTTTAGTTTCAAAGCGTCGATCAAACACACTTCAAAAATTTAAGTTTTACCTAAAAATAGCAAAATCTTTTATAATATCATGTCACTTTTAATTTAAGCAATCATATTAGCTGTCATGTGCATCTACCGGTTCAGTAATTAGATGCGCTAAACAATTGTAACAGTATTTAAAAACTCGACACAACTTGCTCTAGTCTTCCCTAGACCTACTGAATACATTTTCAATGTTTGCAACTTGTTTACCACATATTTTTGTTACATTTCAATTAAATATTTCGAATAATACTATATTATAAACATCATAAATAAAAATATTCATCAATACTTTGCAGAGAGTGTTTGAAAATATAAGACGAAGAGTACATGCATTGAGAATAGAACTGGACATTTTGAACTCTTAATTTAATATAACATTTTATTATTTCACATAAATTATATATTTTGTGATGTATTTATTTCTCAAACATATTTTTTATAAATTTAATTGCTAGCTCATTTAATATGTTAAACATATTTTAATAAGTTAATAAAACTTTTTCTTAAATTCAATATGTTTTTGTAATTTTGTTCTTCCTACAATATAATTTTCTTCGTACGCCAATGAATGTGTAATTTTTATAATTAGATGTCATAATGCTAAATGTGGTTATCAAAACGTTACGCGGGAAATTCAAACAGGCGACAATCTTTTTGGTTCACCCGGTAGTTGCTTCTATAGAATGCGGTTATTTTTTAGCACAGAATCAGAAAATGAAATAATATGCAGGGTGCTCAATTTAAAATAACGAAGTAAGTACTCGTTCACCTACTTTCAAGACATTCTGTAGAGTCGAAAATATTTTTGGGTTTATACATCATTTTGATTTAATTAACTTTTTTCAAATCATTTTCCTCTGAAATGAAAGATAAAGTAGCAATCGAAAAAGGCCAATTACATGGGCCCCCCTATACATATGTTAACAATAAAGGTTAATCTACTTCCTTTCCTATTCATATATCCATATTAATAATTTGAATTCCATACGTATTACATTACACTGAGTAGAGTAATTTTGGCATTGAATATGAATGATTATTGATACTGAATTATGAAGTGGCTCTTAACACAATAGAAAGCAATAGTAACCGATACATCGTCAGAAAATTTTCACTAAATTAATGATACTACTAACAAATCGCAAATCACTGTCATGAGTAATTACTCGATGTTTACAGATCTATTAAGCTTGCTCGCGCTATCGTAAAACTCGGGATAGGTACATTCCATACAATAGACTATGTGCTTTGTGAAGTGCTAATTTGTCAGCAAACATAACGGTCAATTTGAATAGGAAGGCTATCGAACACATGTTCTATATTCCTCAGGGAATAATTTATTAACTACTGATAGTTAATTTTGCCAATAAAGAGAACCACAGACTATTGTTTATTCTGCAAATGGCACCCACATTACGAAAATGGAATTAAAATTGTATCTATTGCGAAACGCATGCAATATTACGAAAGTTTTTTTTTAAAAAACAATTTGCGTACGATCATAAGTTTTTGCCTAAATTGATAAATAAGTATGATGTTCCTGAAGTAAAGTATTGGATATCATGATGTAATGAATTAGCAACGTTCTATATATTAATTTTTGTATTTAACATTTTATTACTATGATTTTCGGATTTTCGCCTTTCGCAGCAACTACTGGACAACTGCAATTGTTAGAATAAGAAAGAGAATAACGTCTAACGAGGAATTGATTGGCGAGGAAATTGATCGCAATAAAAGGGTATAAACAAAATTTCAACAATATCGAAATTATTTCCGACGTAGTGTTTTCAATTCTAACCTTTTCTTCGATTTGCACTGACTAATTGGGGCGATACTGTGGCGATATCACACCTGAGTATCTACAATATAACACATCAGGCTTTAATTGGAAACAAAGCCTCATCATTACAAAGTACAAATACGCCTTATGAAAAAAAAATGCCTACTACATACGTCTTAGTATTCGCCATACATGAATCAAATGACTTTACTAGGAATTAGAAAAAACTTAACTGGATTTCACTACTGCATTACCTTTCAAGTACGTTTTACTTAAATTATGCATGAAATAACGTTTGTAACAAGTGTTGGTATGATACAAGCTCTGTATAAACTTTAGAATAAAATGTTAGTGAATGCCTTTTGACGTTTTAATAGTTCACATCTCAATTGCGTTCGAAGTAGAAGGAGTAGAACATCGCAATTTAAAATTTTATTCCCAGCTGGGGCCTCAGTAGAAGATTTTGAACCACCATAACGCCTGCGACTGCGAATGTCAGGTTCCGTATTTGCAAATAGTGTTACTGATGTCATTCGGAAACAGTAAGCAGTATAAACGCCAGGATTTGGCAATTTCAAATGGGTTGCAATGTATTGTGTTAACATGGTTGGGACGACGAGCTGTGTACTTTCCAAAATCCTCAGTATAATCTGAATTTGAAACAGAAAAAGTGCGTTGAAAATCAATGTTGATATCGCAATTGAAACTTGACCTCAATCTTGAAAGTCGTCAATATTCAGTTTCAAGTCATCACAACACGCATCCCGGATTTCCAGTATTCAAATTAACCAGAACAATAAAAATTCCTGATATTCAGTAACTGACTGTGTCTTCAAATGTTGTCTTCATCTTTAAATAAACACCTTTTGATTTATTTCATTATCCCACAAAATATTTCAGAAGTATACCTTCAAATATTGTTTTAACCTCTTCTTCCTTGCGTATTCCATTGATCGAACATATTGTTACGTATGTACATGTAGTGTGATATGTTAACAATCTAGTGGAACAAAAATATTACATTTTTGTTCTAGTAGTCAATAGAAGACATTATTCAGTACACTTTTCAGTATTATAAAACAATATTGAAAGAATAACAAGCATATTTAAAAAGGTGGGAGATAAATTCTTGAACTTGGTTAATAATATGCTTTCCGCCGATATGAGTGGTAACTTACAAGTTCGAAAGATACCTATTCCTAATGGGCTTCCAATAATAGAAGACAGTTCCATTTTCGGTGGACCACTCTGTATATTCATGGTACTCCTTTATCTTTTAATAACAATAATAATAATAATAATATTGTCATCAGATAGCTAAACGTACGAGGGTAGTCCTAAAAGTAAGGCCTCCAAAGCGTTGAGGACGGAGAGAAACTGTTCGTGCAACAAGCATGCTCGCGCCTCGCTGGAACGCTCAGTCTTGGCTTGGCAGCCGTTAAGAATGGAGTATCCGTTGATCGCTACCACCAAGTGCGAAGTTCGTGCAGTTATTCGGTTTTTCAGCGCAGAAGGTGATCAACTGATTGAAATTTATCACCAATTGACGGAAGTGTATGGAGAGTGGTACATGGATGTCAAAAACGTTCGCAAGTGGTGTAGAGAATTTGCAGCCGATCGTCCGAATATTCACGACGAACAAAGGAGCGGTGGCGGTCAATTTCCGACGAGACAATCGCCAAGGTTGAACAAACCATGCATAATGCAAAAAGATCGACAGATCAATCTGGATGATCTCTGCAATTTGGTTCCTGAGGTTTTCCGAAGCACCATTCACAGGATTTTAATGGAAAAGCTGCAGTATCGGAAGGTGTATGCAAAATGGGTTCCACCAATGCTGACGGAAGATCACAAGCGGCAACGAGTTGATTCATTCCGTGAATTTGGACTCGATTGTCACGGGTGACGAAACTTGGGCGTTCTACTTTATACCTGAGACCAAACAACAATCACGCGAGTGGCGGCATTCTTCTTCGCTCAAGCCGCGAAACTAATTCAAACAAACACAGTCTGCCGGTAAAGTCATGGCAACTGTGTTTTGGGATCAAAAAGCGTTGGTCGGCTTTATGCCTGCAGGGACCACAATGAACGCTGACAGGTACTGTGAAACACTGGAAAAATTCAGACGGGCAATTCAGAACCGAAGAAGAAGAATGCTGAACAAAGACGTAAGCATTCTCCATGACAACGCTCGTCCACAAGTCGCCCGTCAAACCGTCATTCTCCTGCAACAGTTTAAATGGAACATCATCACCCACCCACCCTATAGTCCGAACTTAGCACCCGGTGATTACTACCTGTTCCCTAAGTTGAAACAACATTTCTCCGGAATGTGATTCAGCTCCGACGACGAGGTGAAAGAAGAGGTTCAACACTTTCTCAAGGACATGGCGGCGAGCTGGTATGACATGAGCATATAAAAACTGTCACAGCGTCTACAAAAATGCATCGACCGTAATGGCGATTATGTAGAAAAATAGATAATGTTCAAACTTTAAAATTATATATATATTATAGAAAATAAACGGATTTTTGTATTCTAAAAAAAATTGGAGACCTTATTTTTGGAACTACCCTCGCACATACAATGAAATAAGTGCAATAAAATACTAATACAATACATATTATTCCCTTTGTAACTGAGAATCGATACCATCCAAGTTAAGAAATTGCAATTTCTTGCAAATTTGGGTGCAAGGTCCCTAGTTTTCCGTCTGCTAACATTACATATTATGATTTTTATCATGCAAATTTGGAGATGCTTTGTAGTCTACTTAATGATGTTGACTGCACATTTCTATCGGATTATACTGATTTAGACGAAGCTGTTGAACGTTTTTATTTAGATTTTAATGAAGTTTTTGAAATTTGCGTCCCAAAGAAACCAATACGTCCTCGGTGTGACAGGTTTCCAATTTGGTTTACATCTGCATTTAGACAGTTTATTAAGACGAAAAATTACTATCGCAGGAAGTTTTATTTAAAAGATTTCGTAGTTTAATAAAAAAATATATCTGGTGTCTATAATGATTACTAATCTAATGTACAAAAAACCATAAGGTTGGACACACCTGCATTGTGGAAATACATTGATCAGAAACGTTGTACTACAAGGGTACCGGGTGTTCTACATGATGAAGCAACATTTGATCATCCTCAAGAAATTGTTAATTCCATTGCCAACTTATTTTCTGACGTTTACGTTACAAGTAGAGAAGTGACACCAACTGAGTCCTTGTCTACAATTTCTTTAGCGTGTCCTAACTTTATCACAGAAGATTGTCTACATTCTATTATGTCACGTCTCAGTAATAAGTTTACCGCGGGTGATGATGGTGTGCCATCTTGCATTGTTAGACATTGTCGTTCCGCGCTTGTTAAACTGTTAGCTACTGTATTGAACCTTAGTTTGAAAACCAATACATTCCCCAGAAAATGGAAGAGAGGACGGATTGTTCCAGTTGGGTGATATCAAAGCAAGATACAATTCATATTCTAACGAGCATCTACTGAACTACAACTATTTAGTAGCATGCAATGGGGAAGAATTAATGTCTATAACATTGTCAGTAGCCACCATGTTATAATTGGAACACACTCTGCACAGTAGCGACCGTAACATTATGTTTGTGTTTTTACCTGGCCAGTAGAATGTGTTATGGCTACGCGTGGAATATTGTAGCACAAGGAAAAACACGTTAGCTAAAAGGTACTGAGAGTCAATAGTGCCGTGAAGTAAGTGGTACAAAAATTTGAGATCAGCTTGACTACGTCGGACTTCAAGAGAATCATGCTCAAAGATGGGCATTATTGCATCGATTCGTGAGAAGTGCTTGGTGTTTCTGGTTACAAAACCAAGAGCCTTGAGTGCAGGGGATGTTATGGATTATATATGCTTAGTAAATGTTAACTCAAAAATAACACCCAAACCTCCAAAGGAAGTTGAGCGAAGTACAGATTTGTCCTTATACAAATAATCATAGATAATCGGATTGGTTTTACGAGAGAAGGTAAGTATACTACGTTTTGATACATTAATGGTTGTTATTGTGTAAGGACCAGGTTTGTAAAATATTTAGTTGATTTTGTAGATCAATGCAATCAGCTATAGTATTTACTGTGGTGTATAGTTTCAAATCATCAGCAAATAGCAGTTTATTACAACGAAGTTCATCGCATAAGTTATTAATAAAAATCAGAAACAGCAAGGGACCAGTATTACTCCCTTGTTAGACACCTGAGTCAATTAAAATTAATTTTACTGAACAATCACGGACAGTCAATATTGTTATTTCATTTAACAACCTAAACAAAAACTTTACACATAACAAATTAAAAAACATAGTATGGTTTTCGGGGTAAACTCTATCACTTATAAACAATAAGTACTTAAAAAAATGCATTTGAACGGATTAAATATTATTTATATGCGTTTGGTAAATTGGAGACCGGACCAACGATGCGTATTCCAATTTCGACCTAATATAACTGTAATGAAGCAATGTTAGGCATCTGATGTTCTTAAAATCACGGCAATTTCTATAGATGAAACTATATGTCCGGTACGCGCTCGCAATTGTTACGTTTATGTAATTAAGAAAAATAAGTTTGCTACTGAAGGTTATGCCCAAATCTTCAATAATCTGAAACCGTTAGAAATCTTCACCTTTTAACTTGTAAACTCTATATAGTTGTTCCTTCTCGCATGTGACACAGTTTTACACTTCTTAATGTTAAGTTGCAAATGATTATACCCACACGAATCATTAACTGCTGATATACCTTTTTGCAGTTTAATTCTTCAATGGATCTTATTTCTCGAAATATTTCCAAATCATCAGCAAATATTAAGTGCTCGCTATTAGGAACGTTGGTGATGTAATTTACAAATAGTAGGAATAAAATTGGACCAAGATTGGATCCTTGTTGCAATCCAGAAGACGAACGAAATGTGTTAGATCTTACATTGCAGTATTCTGCAAATTGTTCTCTCCCAATCAAAGAAGATCTAAGCAGCGCTAGCAGAGATGGCGGAAAACCAATAGTTTCCAATGTAGTACAATCCTGTAGTTTCCAAAGTTAGTACATAGTGGTCAATTTGGTCAAATGCCTTTTGAAACTCAATGTAAACTGTGTCGACTTGTCTCTGTCTATCAAGGGCTTCCGATACAAACTGAGTAAAGCAACTTAAGTTCGTAACTGTAGAATGTTTGGTCATAAATCCATGTTGCCTAGTTGAAATGAAGGTTTTAACTGCGTTATAAATGTGGTCGCATAGTATGGGTTCGAAGATTTTTGCAAAATTGCACGGAATAGATGCAGGCCGGTAGTTGCATCTGAGCTTCCAGACTTTAGGACAGGACACACTCTAGCGGTTTTCCATATTTTTGGTGTCTCTAATGATTTTAATATCAAATTGAATAAATAAGATAACGGTTCCACAAACATTGTAGCACAGTCACGAATAATAAAGCTCGGAATTCCGTCGACACCAGCTAGGAAGCTGTCTTTTGATTTTTTTTAGGTGATTTAGTAACAGTTCTTTGGAAATATTCAATTGTTTAACTGGCTCTACAGGAATATTATAAATCATAGATTACACATTCTAAGCATTTTAAAAAAAAGGATACAGAACTATTAAAGGGTACACATTTAGCCCAGACAACTGGCGTGAATTTGTTGAATACACGCCCTAAAGCATGTGGGTTTTTGGACAGTACTGATTCTTTTGCATCATAAGTACCTGTATGGTTCAATCTAGTATATTAAGCCTATATTTGGACTTAGAAAGCGTATTCGAGAGATTATTTACGCAAGTTTTGGGAATAACCAATAAGTGATTTACCTAAAATTAGTATTTTAAATCCAAGGTCAATATACTTACCGAATATTCCTTTTGTTTGCTTAGCCTTAGTTTATATAGCAATGAACGGTATTGTCAAGCATGGCATGGTAATTATCGTACGCCTTGCATCAACGCTAAATAGCATGCGATACCGTTTTAGATACATCCATATGAATGAATTGAAAACTCCACTTCACTCTTTTTCGCGATCCAAAAGTCGATTAAATTATCATAAATCCGTATAAATTAAACTGGCGAACGCGTTGAAATTAGAAAAGAAAAAAAAAGCAAGGGAAATAAGGCGATCGGTGTGAATTATTGTTTAGTTAGTCGTGCAATCGTCCATTAGGTTAGACCAGTTTACAAACGTAGAAAACAGATGTTTAGGTTTCATTGTTTGAACAAGTGTTAATGATTAAAAGCGATAGACAATAAATATGTAAATATAACGAGTAGTATGCAAGGTGTAAACCTGCTCGCTGCCTTTCTCTTTCATTGCATTAATTTATTTGGAGTGTCTCAATCTCGAACTATGAATGAGTCTAAACGGACGCTTGTATCAATGGACACAACAGGCAAACAAGTGGGAGCGAATTCATCGCCTACTATCCTTACATTTCCTGTATCGTTGCATATGTGCATGTGCAAAGTGACGCATTGTTTTCAGTTCTTTCTTTTTTTTTTCTTTTTCGTTTCTCCGTCTTTCCTTCGAGACGGTGCGAACAAAAGCCGTCCGAAACTCTTTTCTCCACAGATCTGGTGATTTGATTTCTGTGTGTCTAACAAATCGTCACGTCTTGTCACGCTCGCCGAGAATTTTTACTGCTTGCTTATTCGAAATATTCATGCATGTACATATGTATGTAACGTACGAATGCAAGCCGGTGTATTGGTGTGTGTTTGCGTACGTGTAGAGGTAATTGAAACCGACTTGTTGTACTGGCACATTTCATTCATGTCTTCGAACAGGTCGCGGATAGCAAAAATTTTAGTCGCCAGCAAATGTCAAACGTGAATTCTTCATGATCCCTTCCCGGTATTTACTATTCGTCTACCTAGAAAGTTGCAGAGACTATATTGTGAGGAGCTAAATGATTTCGCTCTGAATCACCTAAGACACCATTCAGAAATTTTCCCCACAAAAACGTTACGTTGTTTAGGCTAAAACATGGTGTACGTGTTGTGGCGCAATATTATTTTATTTTTCAATATCCTATTTGAATCCACAACTAAAAAATACGTACCTAACCACAAATGTTATGAAAGAATCTGACATCAATCTAAACAATTGTAGCCTTCGAATAGTTTAATTTTCAAGTTCAAAGCTAAAACTCTGCTCTGCTTAGCTTAATACCAGCGTAGTACCTTCGATTGTACTAGGAGAGGAAATGAAAACTACATTCTAATAATCACAAGCAATAAACCAAGGAGGTACTTTCGTTAGTAGTACTTACTATTTCATTGTTTAATTGTTGGAACGTGCTGAGAAATTTTCTGTGTAGTTGGTACAGATGTTACAACATTCCAAATATCTCTTCTTGCTTGAGTTAAATTTGAAGAATTTGAAAAATCGCTCTTTTTTGCAAATGTCTTTTAAAAGATATTTTTTTATTTCCACCAGATATAGTTCAGGGCTATAAATTAATTCACAAAAATGAAAAACGTAATTACCATATATAAAAGGTTGAATAATGCGCACCCGAAAATTTGTAATCAAGTAAAAAGAAAAACACAAAATTTTGAAATCTACTTAATACTCGACGAACAAAAATTCAATAAATTACAATATTCTGCAGGCAAATACGACATACAAGCCGAAATGACAAATTTCTACTGAGATATATTGTGCACTTAACAGCTCGTACTCCCTTAATTTTGAATTTTGCCCTTAAAAACGTTAATCGTTATATGGGGAATTACCTAATTCTCAAACTGTGTTAGAGTGAAACCGTGTTCTAGGATGCCGTGTTGTATGGGGGTTTTCCCTAATCCTCGAACCGTGTTATAGAAGTACCGTGTTATACGGGGGTTACCTGTATTATAATTGTTGCAATACGTTCACTGCTGTGAATATGACATTTACATATATCAATATACAAAATGGCTACATTCGGTGATATAATTTAAAATACATATATTGTATTAAAACAGAACGTTTTTTACATACATCTGAAAACATTTCTTCGTGTTCAAAAATGATGTTGTTAAATATAACGTAAGAATATGAAACTATTTGAACAATAATATCTTAACGGTTTTTGTCAAATACAACGGACAGTTAGGGAATTCAGTGGAAATGGCATCTTTTTTAGCCTAGGATATTTTATACTTACAGTTTCTCCGGTCCTTGAATCTGTAGCTGTTGAAGAATAAATAATATCTTCTTTTATTTACAGTGTAACTCACACACAAAACAACCGACACCATCTTAAGTTAGGTTATCTCGTTTTTATAACATTAGAAAAACGCTGTAGGTGTCACCAATAATCAATAGTACAATAATCGATCCTAACGTGTGAAAACAACCGACACCATCTTAGATTAGGTACCTTGTTTTTATCGCTTCAGAAAAGGTTTTCTCGCTTATACAACACAAAAACACTGCAGGTAACACCAACAAAGTACGGAAATATCACACCCAGTATTTTTTTTTAATAAAACTAATATAATTTGGATAAACCAATTCAAAACGCGGAGATGGTCTCAGTGTGTAAACGCGTTTATTGGCGTAAATCAAAATACGTCACAGCCTGCTGACGCCAGAGCTGTTCAGCCTTGTTTTCTCGGAAGTAACGCCTAAAGACGGTATATATATAATGTATACTCTTTGCTAGAGAGTAGCGAATATAGAAACCGAAATATAGATGGCGCACTTACCCATGCAATGATATAATCGTTAACCTACGACGTTTCATAAACATTTTCAAAAGATACCGGTTAATATAATATTTTATTCTTTTTATTACTATTTACCCCGTGTACTAATTTAACTATAGTTTTTTTAAAATATATAATAAATAATAGTAATAATAATAAAGGGATAAATAAACCTAAATTTTAATTACATTATTAAAGAAATAATTTAATTAAGGTAGGAATAAAAAACAATGATCCATTTTCTCACAAATTTCTATTACAGATATCAGGCGACCGCTTTCGTGTTTTTTCCAACTCATCCTCAGACCAGCTAAAAGGGTATCCAAACAAAAGGAAACGTAATAGAATAAACATAATATAAGCTATCAAACAATATGAAACAGTGAAAAGGAAATCAAAGAATTGATGTTCTCATTTTTTTTTTAATATGAGTATAAGTTGGAATATAAAAACATCTGCACTACAGAATGTAATTAGATTTTAGTCTGGTAACTAAATTATTAGGTATCAAAATGTATAAAAAACTTCCTCTTCCTTCCATCGCCAAAAATCTTACCATATGGATTTTGCAAATTATGTGGTGCAATTAGTGCACGTGGTCGTTAGTGTTGAAAGGGAGAAGAAAAATTATCTTCAAATTCTACTTACAATTATATATAAGAAGTAGGAGGTCAAATAATAAAATTAACATTTTAAAACTGTGTAAACTACATTCATAAGACAATAAAATTTTGACTGTGAAATCGAAGTACAAAAGTTTAAATAAAATTGTAAAAAGGACACATACGTTAAAAACTCATCTATTATAATAAAACTAGATGTGACAAATTGTAATTTTTTTATATGATGTATAATAATCCTTCTTAAATGCTAATAACAAATAAGGAGACATCTGTGGTTGGTGGGAAGAACCAACCCAGAAAAATCGTCGGAATATACCCTAGCCTCAGACCACATACGACAGAAACCAGTAACTCAAGCATTAATTAGGGCTTATTGAATAATTAAATTATAGGATAATCCCTAATTAATAATTTAATTATTCAATAACTTAATTACGCTGTAACCTATAAAAAAAAAACTTTTTCATTGGCTCATTCACTTGCTCCTAATTTTAATTATTAGGTTTTTTTCCATTATCGTAATTTTTCTTTTATTGGATATCCTTGTGGCTGGCCTGATGTGTTTTTTGAACACGAAACTGGTCGCCTAATTTCTCAATACAACTTTGTGAGATCTGCACCAGTTTTTCATTCCTACCTTTAATATGAATATTTACTTAACTTAAAACTAAATGATTTACTTGGAGGAAACATTTTTTCTGTATTGGATTTTCTAACCCTAAGAAAATATTTATTTAATCCATATAAAATTTCAAGAAAATTATTTTCTTGTATTATGTCGGAACAAAAATATTTTTTTGAATAGAGACTGATTTTTGCAAGAGAATCTATTTTCTTGATGCAAGAAACCATTTCCCTGCGTGTACTAAGCAATCATTATCTTATTGGCAATAATTAATTTCAGAACAAAAATGAAAACAAACCTTAAAATATTTGCAAGCACATTATCCAAGTTAAACTTATTGAAAATAACGGTGCTACTGAAGAATAAAGAGGGAAATGGAATTAAGATGATAAGAAGCTGGAAATTGGCAGAAGATAAATCTAAAGTGACATTCCTTTAGGTATACCAGGGCAGGTTAGAAGAATCCAGCAAATGAAGATATAAAAATAAGACTAACAAACACAGTAATTTGACAGAGAAGAAACTTTTCTGCCAATTTCCCGCAGTGAAAGATCCTCATCATACTAAGCAATTTTTATCTTATTGGCAATGATTAATTTCACAACAAAAATGAAAATAAACCTTAAAATATTTGCAAGCACGTTAGATCTGTCTCTGTGATATTATTTTTGCTAAAAATTAGTGCATCATGTTCTTTAGCTGACAGATATCCAGTCGGTTTAAACAACTGTTGATACATTTTTCTTAAAAATGCATCTAATTATTCAAATTAAACCTATTGAAAATAATGGCCCTGCTGAAAAACAAATAGGGAAATAACATTAGTGATAAGAAGTGATAAGAAGCTGGAAATTGGCAGAAGATAAATCTAAAGTCACATTCCTCTAGGTTTATCAGGGCAGGTTAGAAGAATCTAGCAAATGAAGACATAAAAGTAAGACTAATAAACACACCACTTATTTGACAGAGAAGAAAGTGTTATAAAAAGTAGGTAGAAAGAAATAAGAATAATCTTGCAACTTTCAACGGTATTCGATACGCAAACAGTGTTTAAACGGTTACTATTTTGATACCAAAGGCACATAGCCTTCTTTCTTCTTTGATGTGTGTTTTAAGGCGGATAATGTCAAGTCAAAGTAGGCACTGATATATCAAAGGGAAGAAATTTTGTTTATTTATTTACCTAAACGCTTACACTGCTTTGACTCAGCTATCACGTTTGTTAAAATGCAATATAATAATATGAAAGAAATACGGTTTTAACTTGTTCAAGTATTTCTCTACGCGAGGTGACGGCCCAACGAGGTATATTATTTATGAAGCTTGTCATGTCAAGCATTCCATAGCTTTGTTGTGAATTATTTCCCAACATGAGATTGTAACGAACTCACCAGGAAAATCTGCCGCCGACTCTGGTAAGGGCCCTCTTACCACTAGACCACCTCTCAAGAGCTTATGGTGACGTTCAGACACTTTTAACTTATAGTACGTAATAAGTATTCTAGGATAATTTTAGCAGAATTACAATTATGTAGAAAACCATTTCTTCTAATCTCACTTGCTCAGCATCCCTTATGTTCGTTGTTCTGTGTAATCAAGAATTGTTTCTTCGATAGGGTGTACGATTACAGGAAGGGATTGTAAATACTTTGATCAAATTTTGATAAACATGACATCGAACAGCAAAACAGAGACATATCATGGTCCCTACCAAAATTTTAATAAGTATTAAGCAAAGTGATCTAAATCAAATAAATAAAATAAATCTAAATTGATATTTCCTTTTCGCACTCTTTCATAAAGAAGACTATACACTCGACGTTGTATATCCAAATTTAGTAAATAGTACGGGGAAATACCCCGAAAAATACTTTATTGACGATGAGAGTGCTTAATATCGGCATGGCTTCCCAAAAAATACCTTGTGAGGGTGATCCAATATTCTTTGAATCTCCTTCTTAAGTTAAAAATTATTAATTGAATATGCTAAACTCTGCATTGATGAAGGATCGTACTATACGAAGTGATTTTATAAGATCTAAAGCTATTTTTCGGTTGCCATTTCTAAAAAGAATTCAAAGTTGCAAGAATCGTTTAAGTTGTGCAATATCTTGCGTGGTGGGATTTTGAAGACTTTGATTAAATGCTGCCTTCCATAATATTACGTCTATAATATAATTCAATTGTTTGTTGCACAATGAACTGAAATTGTACCTGTCATGTAATTTTTATAAAATTGCACTGTATGCGTCTGCCAAGTTTTACATCATTTGTGGTCTCTGGTTTTCCAGAATTACCAGTAACTAGATTATGGTACACAATGGTAATAATAGGTATTTTAGGCAATTTTATGTAATTCTTCCAACGTGATGATGAAGATACATAAAAACATGCAGTTACACTTCTTAAGTAATTTTATCTTTAAGACTCTAAGATATCAATTTTAGTTCAGATTGGGTTTGTCTTTTACACTTATTAAATCTCTGTAAGAAAGTTTCTTTAGTACGGTATATGTATATACAATATGTGTTTTCACATTCAAAATAATTTAAAAACATAGTGGTAGAATCTATCATAATTGCTTTCGTTTATGTCCATTAGTAATTGGTGTTTTATATAATTACAAAAAACTGTTTATAAACTGAGTGGAATACCTAGTATTTGTGAAACGAGGTCCGACAAAGCTTTACGAAGTTAAGGACCATATCATATATGTATGTCGTGCGTAAACATGCACTATCTGTTCCTAAACAACAACCAAGAACACTTGTACACACTTAAGTTTATTAATTTATTAATTTGTTTATTGTAGAAAAAAGCTGAAAATCGCTTTCGAACTACTAATATTTGTGTCAACGTACTGCATTCTTGAATGTTATGCGAGCTAATAACGTCAATATATTTTTTTTATTATGCGTTTAAAGTAAATTTCGCAGAATCACTTCAAGTGTCTACATTGGTATGACGTCAAATCCTGGAGCGAATAGGTCGCTAAATTTGTAATAATGTATGCCTGTGCTACATTCATAATACATTCAATAGACTTTACGGTTTCATGATAGCAATAGTTTGCAGGTGATTTACCGGGGGAAACTTTTACTTTATTAGCGTAAGCAATAACATTTAGCGTCATACAGAAATCTATTTACACGACCTAAAGCTTCTCTAACTCAACGAAAAGGATATGCTATTTTTTAAATAATGACCAAGGCTGATTCATTAAGGTTTATTCCCAAATCCCATTGAAATACATCCTATACTGCGTGCATCACTTGCATTACACATAACCAGATACGAGCAGATCATAGTGGGTGTAACAGTTAAATTCCATGACTCCATTTCAAAGGTTTTTTCAATTCTTTTAGGTTGCTACTTTTCGATTGTGCTAGTGTTTCGTCTCTAGTTTGTCCTGTTTCCTAAAAAATCTCTTTTTAACTATAATTCGTTCATGTTAATATTGAAGTAGATAGCGCTACAATTGGGGTCCATGTGCACGAGGTGGGCGCCATAAATTCTCGGCCTGATATAGAAAATATAAACTTCGTAAAATATAATAATTTTTATTTTACAATACAATCTCCCCTAGCTTCAAAACATTTATTACAACGAACAATTACCCTTGTAAAGATAATCTAACGTGTTTCCTTCAAAATGTATTACAGCTGCTTGCGACTTACTATCGTCCTTAAAACGACGTCCCCTAAGGTCTTTCTTTAAATGAGAAAATAAATAAGAACCTTTGTTTCTTCTCCTGTGACAATGGACTCTAAATCAGTTTCAAGTCGTCTCCATATATGTTTGAAAAGGGCTAGTACATTCTACCCGACGTTCACGTTGGAGAGCAGAAAGAAGATGCGGTAACCATTTGCACTAATCTTATTCGTACCCAAATGGTTATGGAGAGTTCGGCGAATACTTGCTTCAGGATTACTAAACGTCACTGCTAATTCCTTCACTTGTAAACGGTGATCTGCTAACATCATTTCTTCAATAATTTAAATGTTTTGAGGCGTTATCAGTTCGATTGGCCGACCAGGGCGCTCATCATTTTCAAGGGATTCTTACCCTAAACGGAAACATTTCGCCCACTTTTTTACAGTGGAATATGAAGGAGATAAATCACTATAAGCGCCATCTAAACGTTGTTTAATGTGATTAGGTTACGCCCTTCTTTTGTTAAATTTTCGTTACCCGAGATATTTTCATGCACTAGTCAGACTGTCTGGCTGGCTACTAAAACCTACTACTCTTCGAGCCGTAATATTTATATAGTGTAGGCCTCGCACATGTGTAACTGTGCAAGGGAGTTTGAACACGCTCGAACCTGTACAAGCCTGTCAGGCTGAGAATTTATAGCCCCTACTTCGTTCACTGGAGAAATAGCCATGAATTTGAATTATAAATTGACAACGTCTTAAGCATAAAAGTTTGATTATCAAAATTCTCTAGTAATCGACTGGAATTAAAATCTACGTACCTACGTAGAATCTTTCGTATTTTATTTGCAGTATGTTGTGGATATATTCTAACATGATAAAATAGTACAGCAATAATAAAGTAAAAGTGAATACATCCCTGAAATCAATTTCAATATAAATATACCTTTCAGTTGTCTGTTTAATTTGTTGGAAACAATAGTTGGAGCTTATTTAATTATATTAGTAAATAGATGGGATCAAATTTGAGGTTAATCGAAGGGAACGCAGAGGTTATACGATAAACTTTAAAATAACAATATTGCAATTAATAAACTTGAATAAAAAATTTGTCACAGAAGGTATACCTCCAATACATAATGGTATCGCATCAAGACATGTTAGTAATTTGTCGCGAGGTAAATCCCTCGTTGGCAAACTCCATCAATTTAAAAAAAGGAAGTTTCGATGGTATGATTGAAGAGTAATCAATTCCATATATAGCGTGTTCACCTAGTGCGTGAGCGGAAGATAATTTCTTCCCTAAGCAATTTAGAGAAAAAGTTTTCAAATAAAAATACTCGGGGACAAATGTTGCATAACATAAAATTATACCCAAGTATACTAAGTGTTCAGTTTCCACTACGCACGATACAAGTTTGGTTTTTTAAATGGAACATCCTGTATATTATTACGATTTTAGGTACCTCTCTTCAATTTATGACAACTTTCATCAATGTTCCCTATACCTGTCTATCTTTGTTTTTGAGATAATTGACATAATTTGAGAAATGTCCCTGCTTTTTTAACGACCGATATCTTAAACGGCTTACACGCTAGGGCGGCTATTCAAATTTTATTCGATTGAGTATTTCTTGGAGTTTTTGGCAGGACATCGAATATTTCTTTATATCAACCAGTTTCTACAAAATTGCCATCGATATCGTTGCCACGTTTAACTCATTTTATTTCAATTTTTTTAGATGGAACACCGTATACATTTTTACAAAATATAATAAAGAAGCTCTTCTAGAATCTTTTTCTGTTAACATTTCCCTATACCTAAAATGCGACCTTCTTTACTAAATTAAATATGAAGCTGTGTAGATATGCTTTTTGTTTAAGAACGTAGGGTAATGTGACGAAATACTATAAACATTTACTTCGATAAAGAAATTTATTAAAGAGAATGTCTAAACGTTATCTTTTTGGTATAATTTTATTATCCACTCCAAGTAACCATCATTTTCCTACATACATCGTCTAGTTGCAAATTAACCAGCATGTGTAAATAGCGAAAATAAGTAGATAAATGTTAATTAGAGTTCAACATAAAAGGAATAGATTTTTTTAGTATCACACACTAAGTTTTTTTGAGCAGTAAGGAATATAATAAGAACATATTGAAGTTGTTAAAAAAAAAATTCGCAATTCAGCTAAATGGAAATATTTAGGAGGATACTTCCTGGCTGAATTTCTTAAGGCAATGCATAACATTGACATTACATAAAATAGTACGTCCGAGATGTTAGTAAATGTTCAAAAAAATACAAGAAATCGCATTACAGTTTGAATGAAGCAAAATGGTGTTCGAATAGATGTGAAATTGTTTGCATAAATTACATTTTACAGTTTATTATTAATGAATATCTTTAGAAAAACAAAAGTTTTTAGTATTTCGTCTCAGCACTCTATGGATTTTAGCAAAACACTTATCCGCATAGCTTCGTATTTAATTTACTAAAGAATGACACATTTGAGGTATAGGGCACTGTTTACAAAAAAAAAACTACTGTTTCTCTATCAGATCGCGGAAAGATATAGAGATTTTCTATTTAAAAGAATTGAAATAGCACGAATCAAACATGACAACGATTTCGTCTTCGAAATCGTTGCCATAAGTTTACAAATTTCTGGATGTGCAATGGTTCTTAAAGATTTGTAAAGGCAAATTATGGTTGATTTAAATTTTAAACCTACTTTCTTCAGTGGATACTCTGGTGTATATCCCAAGGCAAAATAAAATATTTTCTAAAAAATTCAACATGTTTCATACAAAATTGCAATTCACTTTAGAAATTGAACAAAATTAAGGTTTAAGTTTTCTGGGCCTCACGCTTATTCGCCGAAAAACTAAAATATTAACAAAATCATATTATAAACTCCCCGCTACTTGAATTTTCATTCTGCCCAACCCTTCTCTTACAAAAAGAATGTGGTTTCAGCTTTAGTTAACAGGGCCATGAAATTAACCAGCCCAAAATTCAAACAAGAAATTATAAATAAAATTAAAATTCTCGTTAAAAACAATCACCCTCTGAACTTAATAGAGAAAACAATAAAAATAAGCTCCACGCCTTTTACAATTCTATGTAGGCGGTCAAAAATAATAACGTTAAACCAACAACAAAATATGTCAGCATTTCACATATCCCACATTTATCTGAGAGAATTAACAAAATCTTAATCCCTTATAACATTCAAGTAGTACATCAAAATTATAATAATTTAAAATTTGCATTATCCAAACTAAAAGATGCTAACATGCCAAAAACTAAGCAAATCCATGTAGTTTACAAAATCCCACGTAATGACTGTAATGGAGCCTACATTGGACAAACATTACAACATTTAAACGATAGGATAAAAGGTCATAAATACCAAAATAACATTACTGCTTTAAAAAATCAATAAACACGGGATACACTTTTAATTTCGACAATGTATCTATTCTCAATAAAGAAGTTAATTACAAAGCAAGATGTATGTCAAATAAACAAACATTAAAATGCGGTCAATGACAAAACTGAAATCGAAGGACTACCCAAAATTTATTACCCTATTTTATAATGTGAAATTTGCTTCAAACATTGGTCTGTACAGTTTTACCTTGGACTCATAGTAAAAGTTTTTACATTTAAATAAAAAATTCTGGTATGTGTGTTGCTTTAATAGGAATCAAGATCCTCACATTTGCCTTTTTAACAACTGTTAACACTAATCATTTTAATAATATAAAATCAAACAACGTAACATAAAATTTTATTGTTTTATATAATGATTGTTACAGCAATACCTTAAAATAATCAATAGTAGTAAGTAGAACTTTAAAAAGAACTATTTTGTGATAATTTGTTTATAAAAATTGCACCGAACGATAACAAAAAGTAACAAATACAAAACAGAAATCAACAAAGGTGTTTGACAAAGCATGATTGATATTTCGTTTTATCCAATTTTATTTAATTTAATGAATAGAATATTTTGTGTGTGTGTGTGAATTTACCTTGTCTATTAGCCAATTACAAGCCGCGGATTTTTCGCCTATAGCTTTAATCGCTGCAATCTTACAGAGAATGAAGGATTAATGGTACGATTACATTCCTTAATTGAATATGTTAATATTTCACAAAATAAAATAGCGGATAAGTTCGTAAAGCAGGTAGTCAACACTTTCTTGGTACTTCATTGGCGTCACTTCCTCCTCCAAACAGTCACAAAGGCTTGCCCGATGTCATTGGATTAATAGCAAAGATATTTATTGCTTTTAAATAGGTGCTTATTTTTTCAAATACGATCCCAAGATTGTTGGCAAAGTTGGACAAGGTAGGACTTGCTCTGTGTCGTCGATGAGGTGTACATGCTAAAATTCTAAGGCAAAATCTTACGGTTTATGAAAGGGTTCTAGAAACAATTAAATACGTTAGGTTTTTTTAAAATGTAATGCGTAATGTAAAGTTAATTTATTACTTCTTACATTCTAGCAACATTCTGTTTAAATTGCTCTTTACCTATTAGTCACGCATGTTGGAATTTTTTTTTTGGTAATTCCAAATATCACGTCAATAGAAATCCTGTCATGAAATTTTGTAAAATATTCCGACTTATTGTTCTCCTTCAGCCCGTATTAGCAGTATTAATATTTCTATGATTAAAACTTCCTGCCGTTATATAATTCCTTTTCTTACTCATATCGTTGAGTATTGCATTGATCATTTACAATTCTTTTCCCTGTAGAAATCTGTAATTATTAACTCGATACCTAAAATTAAACAGCCACCTGACTTTGAAGATTTCCGCGGAGTTAGTATTTTACCTACTTTATCTAAGGTATTTGAAAAGATTATATAGAAGCAATTACACTGCTTCATAGATAGTCGCAGCTTACTATACCTTACTCAATCAGGATTTAGAAAGGGACACAGCTATGAAACTGCCCTATTAGGGGACACTGATGACATTCATACTATTGATCAGGACCAAATAACCGTACTTGTGTTACTAAACTACAATATGGCCCTTGACACAGCTGGCCACTACACTCCTGTTCGTCTTCTTAATATTTTGGGCCTGAGTATACATTCCTCGCACCTTATATTAAATTATTTATATAATCGTTGTCAATATTGGTGCAAATGTTTCTGATCTGCTGCACTTATCCCAAGGAGTGCCTCAAGGCTGAATGTTGGATCCAGCTTTATATTCTCAGTATACTTCTTTGTTTGTAAACGAGATGAAACACCGCAATAAGCATACATATGCTGCTGAATATATCTTCGATCCTAAAGATTGGATAAATGCTGTAGATAAAATAAGCTTTGTTACAAGCAAAGTAAAAATCAGCACTAAATTTAGCCTTGCATTGAATCCTGCTAAATCAAAAGTAAGATTGTTAGGCAAATCAAAAATTTGTCACGAACTTGAAAATGTAACTAATATAAATATTAATCAACAGGTTGCTGCTTTTGCGGACACTCCTGTGAATCTGGGTGTCATTTTAGATAATTCCTTACTATGCACAAATAAATAAGTGTATTGCCAAAAAGTTCAAAATTCCTGCTTCAGCTTTGTGTCCGGTTTACGTAAATATGATCGTGTAAATCATAAACTATTGTAGCTTACGATAATTGGCTTAATATGACAGATGTGAACTCAAAATGTTGACCCTCTTCCAGAAAATTATTATTAAGCCGGGCACAACTGAGCTTCGCAACAGAATCGGATCAGTTGCATGGGCCGCGAATTATAAATAGTGTACGTGTGACTCACATCTGACAGAAGTGATATTTTGGAATCAATACCCCAGTGTAAAAAATAAAAACTGACGCAATAAAAATGTTGTGGTAAATAAAACGAATATATCTACACGTTGAAGTGATTTTATTGCCACTATTAGATTTTTTTTGTTTGAAAACGGCATCTGTTGTATATGTAATGTAGTAACTGTAAAAAGTCAACAAAGTAGTTTCTTCAAAAATATGTTGTACCATATACCGTAACAATAAATAATAATATAATAAATAAATGTAACTTCTTAATAGTGTGGCTAGGATTGTTGAAAAACTTGCACCATCAGCTATGTTTCCACATTTGTCTCGGTGAAGGTTGTTCGCTGTGATGAAAAAGTGTTCTTATATTTCGAGAAAGACCGTCCAACATCTACGGAAGTAACATAGGCATAATTGAAATAATCCTTAGAGTTAGTTAATGGATCTGTAGTTGTACCACCACACATTTGTCTTAATCTCGTATAATCGGAATTTTTTTTTAAACACTGTCTAACTTTGCTATTACGTGACCGTTTTTTGCACTGATTCTTCTAACAACAACCCAGTATTTTGCAATTTTTAATTGCGCCTTGTAATCATTTATAATTGTTGCTAATACTTTTTAGATTTGTTTCAACCTAGAAATCCTTTCTGGCTTCTCCTTAGTAGCTGTAGCTTCGTCAGGGTCGAAATGTAAAATCACAGATTTTATTTCTTGGAAATGTTTAGAATAATAAAACGCGTAAGAATCGGCTATGGTGGTTCGCGAATACCGCGACAAAGCCTTTGAAATGCTCGAATACGTTTGGGAGATTTGAGAAACACTCTTTTTGTATTTGCTATTAATGCATCCACCTCCGAGTAATATTCTCGAATAGTTTGTGCCACAAGAAAAGCATGAACTTTACGCGTAACACTTTTCTCTAAGAGAACAACCTACACTATACATTGTCGCTGCTCCATCGCTCATGGACATCAACAGCTAACTAGTTGACACTTGAACTTGTTGTGACGTATCAAGCACTACGCCCGTAATTGCTTCGCCAGTACACTTTTTTAGTTTTGCTAGCTAACAAGATTACAAATTTCGGTTTAACAGGATCTAGTACTCGTATTATACCATTCCAAATAGAATTTTCTTTACAATCTGTCGTCTCATCAAGACATAGCCACTGCTATTTATCTTTTAATACTGCTTTGATCCTATTTTCGATATTTTCACGTATACTCGGTAGCTCTTTCCGTAACGCTGTCCTCATAAGTTCCGCTCGGGATTGTATGTACGCCAAAACTGTCAAAACGGTTCTTTATCGAGACCACAAACAATAAATATCAAAAGTAAATCCAACTTACGTTGGGTTTGAGGTGGCACACCATTTTTCTCATTTTTGTGCTGTACACAATTTGTATGTCTTTTACAGTCGCCTTTGTTCCAGCACATTAAAGGTATTTTGCAAACTTTACACAATACTTTAGTTCAATTATAGTTCAAACCCGGAAATTCATTGATAAATTTAGTGACTTTATTAGCCAACAGTCATTTATTTTCCTTGCATACGTTAGACCTACTTAGATACATATATTTATCTCTATAATTACGACTAACGCTGCGGAGGGTTGATCAGAAACTGTTAAAATAAATCAATAATTTCATTCGCTGAGGTAGCTCGTGCCGGTTCATCTCCATACATACGTCGCGTCGTGAACGCGGCAACCTCACTTCTAACCTGGCGCGAAACTTTCTGTGCCCGGCCTAATTATAATCTATAATTTACCTCCGTATCTTAAGATTACCTGTGGATCTGATTTTCACAGCATTACTACTAGATTTGAATTTCGGGCGTCATCATATAAACCCTCGTTTTCTATATATTAATTTTGGAAGTCACTATCTCATATGTCTTTTAGAACTGCTGTCAGGAAACATTTGTTTTTTGCTTGTAATACTTGATATAATTTGGAACAACTGTATTGATATGTACTTGTTGATCAGACTGAAACACTTATGTATAGAGCTCGGATTATATGCAAAATGCATATTTGGTATGAAAAGGTATATCAACAAAATTTTGAGGTTTTTGGATTAATTGAATGTTTTCTAATTAAAATAAGCCAATTAAAAAATGCATATAATGCATATTTTTCTAACTTAATGCATTTTTTAGCGAATGCTGCATATTTGTGCATATTTGTCTTAAATTGGAAGTTTAACCGAAAACTAGGTACCTCGAATTCCACTTAACAACTAAACCGAACCCCATTAAGCCGGATGCCGACAAAGCGCCCGGCTTATGTTTATACGATTATTCTGGGAAAACTCTAATTATCAAACGTTTAAAATGATTTGCCTAAAATACATTTCCTTCATTTGATCTCTTTCATTCGTTGTGTCTGTTACATCCATATACCGTAAAACCTGCAATATGCCGAAAGTTGAAAGTTTAGTGTATTCCTGGATAAAAAGTTACCCAGAGTTAGTGTTCGACCAGAGTTCACAAAATAAAGTATTTTGTACAGCATGTGGAAAAAACGTAAGTACCCTTACCGATATTTGTGTCATTTAATTATTTTTATGATTTTATAATTAACAGTTTCAAAAAATATGTTCATAATTCTATCAGTACCGAATTATATTCAATCATTTCTAACAGTATTTCTAATTAAATATTGTTTTTCTCTTTAAGGTGTCATGTGAGAAGAAATTTTTAATAACGCAGCACGTGGGTACCGCTCTACACCAGGACAAAATGAAAAAACTTAAATCTGGCAATGGTTCTCAAAGTCGTCTTTTTGAATCATGGAAAAATATTCAGAAAAAGACGGCCCAACAAGAATTTTCCAAGGAGTTGTGCGAGGCATTCGTAAGCGCCAATATTCCACTAGCAAAATTAGGAAACCCGAAGTTAAAAAGTTTTCTTGAAAAATTTTGCCGGAAGCAAGTTCCCGATGAAAGTTCTTTAAGGAAGAATTACGTCGACCAAATTTACACCGAAATACGTGCTGAGATCCGGGCATTGATAGGTAACGAATTAATTTATTTTGAAGTGGATGAGACTACAGATTCTTGTGGTAGATACATTGCAAATTTGTTAATTGGCTGTTTAAATGCCGAAAAAGCTAGAAAATCATATTTAATAAGTTGTAAACAATTAGAGAAAACAAATAATTCTACAATAACTCGATTTATTCATGATGGATTAACAAATTTTTTCCTTCCTAATCCAATACCACAAGACAAAATAATTCTAATGTTGTCCGATGCTGCCCCTTATATGTGTAAAGCCTCGGTGAATCTCAAAATATTTTTCCCAAAATTAATTCATGCCACTTGTTTGGCTCATGGTATTAACAGAGTTGCAGAAGAAATCAGGAACCAATTCCCCCTTGTGAATGAATTAATTAGTAATGTAAAGAAAATTTTTCTAAAAGCACCATTACGAATTCAGCTTTACAAAGACTCATTCCCCGATTTGCCGTTGCCTCCACAACCAGTTGTCACTAGATGGGGAACATGGTTAAATGCCTCAATCTTTTATTCACAAAATTATCAAAAATCAAAAATTTTGTTTTAGAATTGTCTGATGATTCAAATGCCATACAAGAAGCAAAAAAATCTTTCCAAAATAATGCAATACCAAATCAGTTAGCATTTATTGCTTGCAATTTTTCCGTAATAGTAGAAACAATTTTTAAATTAGAATCAAGAAAATCGCCTTTGACTGAATCTGTAAATTTAGTAAACAAATGCCATAAAGATTTGTCAGCTGTTAGAGGAACAGGTGAAATTATTTTTAAGAAGCTAAACTCAGTGTTAGAAAAAAATGAAGGATTCAAAATTCTATCCAAAGTTTCTAATATTTTAAACGGGGAATTTGTAGACGATATTGAATTAGACCCAGATATTGTAGCCAACTTAAAAAATGCCCCCATTACCTCCGTCGATGTTGAACGATCTTTTTCGATGTTTAAACACTTACTAGATGACAAACGTCATTCATTTAAGATGGAAAATTTAGAAAAACATCTGATAATCAATTTTTTTAATAATACTGAGTAGGTTATGGATACTTTAATAATTAATTAATTATTATCTGTACATAGTTAGGCTCATAGAATTATATTAAATGTTAACATTTTTGTAGCTAATACCTGGGTGTTGTAAAAAAATTGTAAATATTATGTAATGTAATAGTCTAAGATGTAAAATAAATTTATTCTTCATAGAATCACTACACTTGTTTTTATTTTCGTTCTTAAAAACTGACATTTTGAGGCATATTTGCATGTAATGGTGCATATTTGTTAAAAATTTGTGCATATTTTCTTCAAAATATATGCATATATATGTGCATATTTTACCGATTTTTCCATGCATATAATCCGAGCTCTACTTATGTATATCAATTTTCACATTTGTTTTAAATTATTTATACCGTAGAGTTCTTATAGTATTTGTAACTTTCTAATTATATAATCTTTTCTTGCTTGATTGTCATACTGGAATATATGATAGTAGTCTTATTTCATGGACTGAATTATTCTGAGTTAGATTGGAGCAGTTTTCACTCTTAGTCTGAACTTTTATTGTTGATTTTGTTTTTTGTTGTGAATATAAATTAATAAAGGCTTAAAATCAATAAAATAAATAAGATTTAGCAAGTACCTTCTAGTAATATGAGATCACAAAAAAAATTATGGTAGAATTAACACATAATGTGAGTACTTAAGAAAAAATTACTAAATACAGGCCACTACAACAATTATATAGCTCTGGTTCTATTAGAAACTTCATCGTCACAAGTTCGTACCTAACTTAAGGTGGTATATAGTAAATAGGGGTGGCGGCATCATGTAACTAGATATACAGTTTTGATGTGAACATGTTAATAAGAATAGCCGGTCCCAAAAATCTTATCTGTTTCAATCTGTGTAAACATTATTTCCCAAGGTTTTAACAGCCACAATACAAGGGTCATTATTTATGGGGGTCATTCCTACGACGACTTGCTATGAAATAATATTATAAATGTTAAGAAATAAAAGTATTCCTTCTCACATTAAGCGTGCTTTGCCTTCTCTCTCTTCATCTTCTATATTTTATTACCTCAACCAGCTTTGAGGTATAACCGCATTGACGATATGTTAAAGTTTAGACGGGGCATAGTTTCGGTTTATTATAGTTTTTTTGATCTACAGAGAATATGCATTCTATACACCTACAGTAACTAAAAAAAGGATTTGCACATTACGTAGCTTTGACATTTCTCAAATACATCTCTTAATGGAAAGAATATTATGCATGTTATTGAAAATGGTGTGCATATAGATCAGTCAACAATTATAGTTACATCATTATTATTTAGGTTAGCTTAAATATTGACCTATGACATTTCAGTATAAAGTTTTTTGTAGCTTCTGGTGAATGTTTTGCAAATCGCTTCAATCACTTGGTTTCTACTACCGTTTAAATAAAAATGATGGCTCAAATTTAGTTTTCACCTTTCCGTTCAGGTGGCAAGCTGTGAGTCTTCAATGCTTTTCACTGTATTTTGAAAACCAGCTTCCTACCATTTGAGTAAAATGTGTAGTAGTAAGAATATATTGGGGCTGTTTAGTGTTCAAACCACAGTATGGCCTTTGACACAGTTGATCACTATACCCTTGTTAGTTTTTTTCTCAAGAAACACGAGCAACCTAGGCCTGACAGAGTAAACAGCATGTAGATCCTGCCAGGCGGAAGAAGAGACTGTGCTGTGCGATTGTACAACACTGACAGGAATACGGCTTTCAGAAATGGGCGCGAAATATTCAAACGCCGAAACCTACGTAGAGGGACCACTCACAAGGCTGCTAGGTCTGCTGAAAAAAATAAAGCTAACGGAATTGATCTAATGATAGAGGAACCACAATAGATTTGAAAAGGTCGCAGTGGGTTAGGTCAAGAACCACCCCGAAGACTAATTTAAATTTATTATATAGCTATTTGGTGTTCAAATACGTTTTCTGAGTTCTAAATTTCCACGGCAATGCAGTTTAATTTTAGTAAGTTTGGTTTTGCAGATTATGTCATAAAAATGGCAGTGTTTGACGTTACCTGTCATTGCTCACAAGTTAGTCGGTTATTATGTATTATAGTGTTCTATTTTATAAGTTTTATATCTACATCTTTTTGTGATTTGGTTACGCTGTTTACAAGCCAAAAGATGGTAAAGACGTTGAATGCCTATAGCCGCCAATATTGCAGGTACTGTAATGAATCGAAGCCTTCTTACAAATCTGTTAACCAGTAGGTAATTACGTATAGGTACACATTAAAGCATTTAGAATAAGCCGCTCTATTGTGTTGTAGTGATTTTTTCGCGACCACAACAAATCAGTTTGTTACATCAGATGTTGTGTTGATAATTTGTGGTGATGACGCCATCAATCATCAGGTTTCATTTCATTCATATCAAGCTATTACTAATTGGAATACAGTGTGTATAATTCCACTTAAATGTTGGTAACCCATTTCAAAATACACATTTTATTCAATAATTACTTATTACTAAGATAACTGCTCAAATTATACAACAATTTTTATAATATAATATAACTAGTAATAACTGTTACGCGCTGGCTTCTTTAGTTTCTGTCGTTTACTTCGGAAAAGAATGCAGCCGATGCCATTTGGCACTTGGACACCGATTTATTTCACTCATGTACGTTTCGGTTATTATCTGACTTTTTATAAATCCCTAATTGACCGATTAAATCTGGGAGGTATTTTTTAACATTTCCGACATGAAATTCATATCTACTTACTGCTGAAATTAATAATGTTTAATTGAGCTATCTTCGCATGCAATTCGAAATAATTAGAACAATCCGTAAATGCTTCTGTGACGTATTTTCTTTTTCCTTATGTTCGGAGTTTAATGGTAACGTTTTCGATTTGCTGTTGCCGAGATTTACTTTATGAACTGTTCAAGCACTAGTACGAGGTAGGCGCCATAAATTCTCGGCCTGATATAAAAAAAATTAGCTTGATAAAGTATAACAATTTTTATTTTTCAATATTATATTGAAAGAATTATTAATTGATCGTTGTAATAAATGCATTGAAGGTAACATTTATTACAACGATCAATTAATAATTCTATACCCTTATAAAAATAATCTAGTTTTTCCCTCAAAATGTTGTATTACAGCTGCTTGTAACTCACTGTCGTGCTTAAAACGACGTGCCCTAAGGTCTTCCTTTAAATGTCCGGACTATACGGCGGATGTTCCAATTCTTGCAAGCCGCATTAGCGGATGGCAGCTTGTAAAATCGTGGCAGTATGGACGGTTGCACGAATACTGTCCCTCCATTTATGCAACACAGGCGCATAATATGTGCTGTTGACAATTGTATTGCGCTCTTTAAAATCAATGAGTAAAATACCTCCACAATCCCATAACATTGTGGCTTTCACCTTTTTCGTTGATTGACTTTCGTCTTTCTGGGACGAGGTTCATTGGGTCGGCGCCATTCCGTCGCCTCCTTTTTGGATAGAGGACCATAATACAGAATCATTGTTTCATCTGCTGTGTCAATGAACACCCAAAATCGGTTTCGAGTCATCTCCACACATGTTTAAAAACGAGCGCGCACATCCGACCCGTCGTTCACGTTGGAGAGCAGAAAGAAAATGCAGTACCCATCTTGCACTAATATTATTCATACCTAAATGGTTATGAAGAAGTCGGCGAATACTTGTTTCAGAAATGTTAAACATCACTCCTAGTTCCTTCATTTTCAAACGGCGATCTGCTAATATCATTTCTTCGATAATTGAAACGTTTTGAGGCGTTATCAGTTCATCACCTTCAAGGGATACTTGCTCACTTTTTTCAGTGGAATATGAAGGAGATAAATCACCATAAACGCTGTCTAAACATTGTTTAATGTGATTAGGCGTATGCCCTTCTTTTGTTAAAAATGATCGCGTGGTACTCAATTTTCATTACCTGAGATATTTTCATGCACTAGTTACGTTGTCTGGTTGGCTGCTAAAAACTCCTACTCTTGGAGCTGTAATATATATAGTGTAGACTTCGCGCATGTGCAACTATGACGCAACGGGTTTGAACACGATCGAACCTGTAAAAGCATGTCAGGCCGAGAATTTATGGCGCTTACCTTGTACATGTCGTAGATGCTGTATATAAATGTTATCTGGTAGATCCACTTTGACATTTGTCAGAAGCAGAGTCTTTAATTTGTTCATTTGGTTTAGTTAATTTGGGGAATTTAAAAAAAAAACGTTGCGGTTTAATTAACACAAAAGGGAAGGACAAAAATCAAACTGTGATTTCACATTCGAAAGTCATTTTTGAGCGGAAAAGGAGAATGATTTTTAAACGAAGTACAAAGTTGCCAAGTTTCATAGAAACCTGAATTGCGGGTTAGGAGGACAAGTTAAAATTCATTTAAAATAAAATATAATACAAATGAAATTAACATAATACTATCGATTAATTGGTATTTAATAATAAATTCATTTTTAGCAAAGGTTTAGCAAAAACTGTTAGCTTTAGACATAATTCAAGAGAACATTCTGCGTAATGATGCAACTTCTTTGGTGTTTTATTATAACATACCTTGTACTAGCTTGCTTTGATTGAAACAAATATTTACAATAGTTAATAGTAATTTCGTGGTAGAATTTTGAACTGTTCGCAGTTGCATTGTCTTTTTTTTGTATTAAATTATAGAGGATCCATAAATTTGTGTTGAAATTACATGTACTGTAGTTCTCGGAAAATTTTGAGATGAAACCTTTCAACAAAAATGCTTGCTAGTTCTCAGTTTGGCTATACGAAGCCTCTGTACACTCTGGCGTAGAAGGTTTTTCATTTTATTCTGACCGCTACTTATTTCCGTTACTGTTGTGGACACAAAAAAAAGGTTTAAATGAAAGTTGTACTGTTTTCTATCTAATAAAAGTTTGATAATTATTAGAATTGCATATATAAGGCGTGGCCAACAAAACACACCCTATAACACTATGTTATATTTTTGGATAGCCTTTCATCCCCTGATTTCAAATATATTATATTATATAAGACTATTTTAAATAATTAGTGGCTTATTTTACTAAATAAAATTAGGAAATATTCGGAGTTAGAAAACCAGGAAGTTCTGAAAATTATGTCAAAGTAAAACAATTACTAGTTTTTTGCAAGCTGTGAATCTGCAAATTAACATGGGTTACACTACAACGGAAAAAGTAGAAATATATATTAACGTAAAAAAAAAAAAACAAATGCGCTACCAAGAGCGGATATATGGAGCTGCATCCGAATCTACAAACTATTTTTGCGAATACGTTTATGTAATGGAAGAAATACTAAAAATTCTGCACAAAATAAACGTCTCGTCAAAGTAAATGAAGAACATCTTAATACGTTGCTGTATTTTAAAGTTAAAAATGAAATACTTGCTAGCAAAGTTTTGAAAGCAGTTTATTGACTGCTGCAAGGGAGTTAGGTAAAAGTGTCTTCACAATCCATGAACTTGATGATTACAAGCTGTATAAAATCCAACAGCTCACAAGTTTTGCCAACGAATGATTGGAAGTCCAGGCAATGACCCTATTTCTTTAATGTAAATGAAATTGTGTGGACGAATGAATCCACTTTTTTCACTTCCCGTGTTTTAATAGAAAATATAAGCCCTCGAGAAAATGAAAAGTGATGGAGAGAAAGAGGTAATACATATAAAAAACCTGAAAGGAAGTCAATACACGTATTGTATGGAATTTTCCAAAATAAAGTAGTTGCGCCAATGGTTTCAAATTAGCAGCGGAAACATGCTTACTTAATCCTTTCTCATCTGCCTTGCGGCGTAGAAGTACGAAAACATATTATTTGGAAACGATTATTCCACAAGTAGATGACGTACCGCAAAACTTCTTAGGAAATCAATTAGACAACATTTGACAGCAAGATAGAGCAGTACCGCATAATGTTTTAGCGGGCATTTAAACAATCAATTTCCGGTTTGTCAATATCGGGGCTATTCAATGGGCACCCAATAGCCTCGATTTAACGCCATTATACTGTTTCGCATGGGGTTTCTTAAAAGGAAACGTGAATTTCGATTCTAATGCAAACATAGGACTAACACTATCAGAGAACAAATTTGTGAATTCATAATTTGAACCAATTGAATAATAACTGCATTTCTAATGCTGTGCAAAACTTAAAAAGACAATATCAGTTATGTACAGACAACAAATGAGGCCACTTCGAGTAGTTCCTTTAAATTTAAATTAAGTGGTGGATAAATTTTTGTCAAATATGTTCGTTTTTGCATCTATTTACTACCGATTGTATTTTCTGCGATTTTACATAAAATTCTGATAGTTATCACATTTTTAATGGACAGAGATAAAACACTACAATTTTTATTCGAAGCATTTTTTGTATCTGTTTAGTAACGAAAATCAAGTAGTAGTCAAAATAAAATGAAAAACCCTATATATTATTATTATTATTATATAAAAATTATTATATAAAAATTATTATATAAAAATCGGCTTCGTTAGAGACCCTGTAAGTAACATAATTTACAACAAAACATTTCTCACCAAAAACATACTTCTATGAAGTTGTTCCCAAGTCAATCTAGAAACGCTTTTTCACTCAAAAGTATTTTATGTACATTATGTCATAAATCGCGTCAGTAGTTGCAGAAAACGTTAAGAATGCCTGGTTTGTATAGGTTACTGATTTTTCCTAAGAAATAAGCTTTTGCTTTCATCCTTTTTGAAATGTAGCCAGCATATTCATTGAAGTTTAAAGTTTCATTAGTCTTCATTACTCAAGAGTGTTTTGGAACTAGAAGCCATTCATTGCTTGGATTGTTTACAATAATATCATTTAGTAAGTTTAATCTGACAAGAATTACGATAATTTTTTTTTTAATTAGAAGAAATGTACACCCTTGTCTGCTTGTATTAAACACTTCGAAAAATTCATGGCTTATAAATGTTACTGGTAAATATCAAATCAAATAAATGTAGATTGAGGTTTTTTGATTTACAATACTGCTACACCTACTATCCTTTACAAGTACATCTCTATTATGTACCAAAAAATATTTCCTCGTCCTAGGGTGTTCAACACATGTCAGCAACATTGTATATACCGTATTAAGTGAAAGGTAGGCACCAAATGGAAAACCATTTTAAGTATTATCAATATTTCAGAAAATTTTTACTAAATTTTGGGCAGTCATACGTAAAACTGTACTTTTGGTTTAGCAGAAACAGATGAAATGTTAAAATGTTCGTAAAGGCAAAGTACCCTCATTTATAAAAAATATCATTCAATTTGTGCACAAATATCAATTATGTAATTATCATTACATATTTTTTTTTTCGGAATGTAACTAACGCTTGAGAGCAAATTTTGTCAGAAAATTGCTCGTAATAATCGACAAACAACACTGAGCAGCAGTGCAATTGTTTCTTAGGTGAAAATACCCTATTCTGAATGAATTTAATGTACTGAACACTTAGTTGATTGGCTCTCGTGGCAGAGATATTCACGTTTTGTCCGTTGTATGGGTGCTATCTCGTAATAAAATGCAATTCAGTAAGATAAATCTTACTAAATTGCATTGCATTTTTATGCCTGGAGAACCAAATGTACAGGACCCACCATTGGTAGAACCGCAGAAAATCATCATTCCTCCTTTACATGTAAAGCCCAGAATCATAGAAAACTTGGTAAAAGCCATGGATAAGCTAGCCCATTGACCAGCATTCATGTTATTGTATGAAAAATTCCCTCTAGTCAATGAAGCGAAAATTAAAAAGGGCGTTTTTGTGGGGTCTCAGATTAAAGAACTCTTCAGAGATCCCAACTTTGAGAAGCTTTTTCAAAGTAAAGAAACACAAGTTTGGGATGCGTTCTGAAAGTGGCATAAAACTTCCTTGGGAATGAGCGGCTCGAAAACTACAAAGAACTGATCGAGGACATGGCTTTGCTTCATGAATTGTAACTGCAACTACACAAAACCATCATCCCTCCTTCACATATCAAGGTTTGGCCTCGTCAAAAATTTGGTAAAAGCCAAGGATAAGAATGGACCAGCATTCATGTCACTGTATGAAACATTTCCTCGAGTCAGGGAAGCGAAAATTAAAGAGAGTGTTTTTGTGGGGTTATGTGTCACATTGTTGGCGGGGCAAGTTGTCACTGTGAGAATTAGCCCCGCGCTTGGATAGTGTATAGGTAAATACGTATTTTGCTAACTGCTGCAAGAGCAGTAGCATTGATAATAGAATTGGTTTCATAAAGAATGCGCAAACAAAGATCCTTTTGATATTTGCCATAAATGTAATTCAGATGATGTTTTGTAAATAAGTAATGTGTTTGTGTTGTTTTATAACTAACATTTCAATTAAAATCATTATAAAATGCTGATGGTTATGTCAATTACGACATTAGTTTAATTAGTGACAAGTTGTCTCGCTTGGAGTGACAATTTGCCTCAATGCGGGATATGTTGTCACACCTTGCACTAACATAAAAAGAAATTTGTTATGCGCTATCTATAGAGTGCTTTGCAAATCGTTTTCGTAAATATAATTCATAAATAAATAATAAATCATGTAACAGTGTAGCATGTTAAATGAATATTATTTCTAAACAAGGGGGATTCCAGAAAACGCAAAAAAGGAAACCTTGTGACAATTAGCCCCGGTCTCCCCTTTACAATTATAGATTTGTTGAACTTCAGCGCTAAGGGTTACTAGTCTCATGTAGTATTCTCTTTGAAAATTGATATTTGTGTAGAAAATAAGTATACTTACAGTATTACTCGATATATTTGCAAATTAGGATATTTTACTCTCACGAAAGTTTTAAAGATTCACCTATTTCCGTTAAACTGGAAGCTTAAATCTACGCATCACTGGCTAAAATTGAGCATTAAGGAAGAGACATTTTAAAGTTTATTAACAGTTAAAAGGTTTTGCATTTGGTGCTTATATTTTGCTCCATACGGTATATAAGATGTATTTAAGGCTCTGTGTTTTTTTCGGGACGAATAGCCGATTACTTAAGGAAATAGAGTTCCTATTATATCTTGATTACGATCACTTTATGGCTATGCGAAATACGTGACGACTTAAGAATTACCGTTATATCTTCATGCGAAAGATCTCGTTTGCTCAAGATAGTTTACCGGTAAGTCATAGCTCGATGAACGTGGCGAAATATGCATCCAGTCAGAGCGCCACCTCATTTCAACCATCAAGGAATTTCACAAGGAAAGTTGTAACTGTATTTGCACTGTTAAAGCGGTTCTTAAGCAAAAGAAAGTGCCTATCTGAATATCCGCAAGGAAATTCCAAAAATTCATCTTTCCATTATTTAATTAAATCACAAATGAGCAATTACGTCGGTGGCATTGAAAATTTCTCCGACTGAATCACATTTTCGAAAAGCGCGCAAATTAACGTCAAATTTGTCGTACTTCGTCTTGATAAAACTCGATTCTTACCCGCTTGGAAATAACTGCCTGAGATTTCGTAAAATCTCGTCCGATTTACCGTGTAAGATACGCATATACTAGCAATACATTAAAAGATAGAAATGAAGACGTCATTAACTAATACGGAATGCGAGTGTGTTACATTGCCGAGAGCATTATGAATAATTTATCGAGTCAGCGCACGCTCAACTTGCTTCTGGCGGTACGCGTCTTTTCATTCACGAAAATCTTCGACGTCATCTGTACGGTTCGGGACGTTTTTATTGGTAATTATCGTACGCGAAAAGCCTGCTTTTATTTGTGACGTGGGTGTGAAGCGCCGCGTTACGACACTTTAAAAAGGGAAAATACAGAACCATTCCCCGATATACTCTTATATATTATTGCGAAAGATTAACTTAAGATGCTAATATGCATCTCTATGGTTTGCGTCAGAATAAATTGCAAATTAGTCTTATTAGTGGAAACCTACATAGGGAAATCCATTGAATTTTCGGAAGAATAATAGAAGCAGACGTTGTGGGAGAATATTATGCTTTATTTTTCATCTGATACGCAACGAATGTGTAATGCACGGTATATTTATGGGTTTTAAGATTTGCAAGAAGTACCGAAGTCGTGACTTGAATTTGAATTTAAAATTCCTTCGTAATAATTTTTTATGCCACTGGCTAATTATTTCTAATAGCAATAAATTTCAGTTTGCCATTTAATTTAAAATTAAATATTGGATATTTAACAAGTTAAATTGTACAGCAGGGTTGGCAAAAATCATGATTTATTAAAAAAAATCGAAAATCTTCATTTTTTTATTAAATCAAGTAAATAGCGATTTTTTTTTGATTTATTTTTAAAAGATCTGTTGGTGTCATTGCACTTTTTAAATTTTAAAATTTAAAAGCAGTATAAATATTTTACGAAATCTGCACTAAAACCCAAACTGTGAATTTTAAAGAACTTTAAAATTTAACTTTTTTAACAGACCTGAGCAAAATTAAATTTTGCCGTCTTCGTCAATTATTCATCAGAGGCTGGTCCCGCCTCTGATGAATAATTAAACTTAAAGAGAAAACATGGAAGAAGTTCTGATTCTTTAAGCACTTTTTTGTGCTAACATCAACCAACATGAAACAAGAACTTGATGAACAAATATCTAAGGTTATGTTTGCAACAAACTGTAGTTTTAGATGTGTTGAACATTCAGAAGTGATTAAAGCCGTAGGGATGTTAAAACCTGGATACACACCTCCATTGAGAAAAATGCTGTCGACAACAGTGTTAGGTAAAATATTTGAAGGAGAATCTACAAAATATGTTTCTAAACTAGACGGTAAAGCGTTTAGGTATTGTTCATAAATCAATAGTTTCATTTTCTTAAAATAAAAAAAAAATACTTAGAATTCTTGACATACATAGGTATTATTTATACGCACATCCGTACATAACGCAGTAAATTATTCATATTGCTTGTGATTTTAAAAAGGCTAAAAGTAGAGGTTATCTACAGAATAATGTTCAAACAAAAGTGAACTTAATGTAGAAGTACACAAGAAAGTGTCTAGAAACAGTAAGCAAGATAATGGTCAAATAATCAACAGCAATAATCGATAACCAAAATAATGCTGATATACCTCCTGGTATTGATGGAATCACTATCGGCAAAAACAATATGAGAAGAGAAAAGCATTGAAGCTTCTTGCTCCTGGCCACATTGCTCTTACATCTCTCAGTTTAGTCACTAATCTTTAAAAACAGTAACTGAAATATTTCCTGGCGCCACCTAGTGCCAGTAGTTATAGCATGCCGCTCTAGACAGTAGCGACGGAATTGGAATACAAATACCATACTTACCCATATAATGATATAACTTTTAAACATTTTCAAAAGATACCGGTTATTGTAATATTTTTTAATTTTCATTACTATTTACCACGTGTACTAATTTAACTGTAGTATTTTTAAATATATAATAAATAATAATCATAAGAAAGGGATAAATAAACTTAAATATCAACGCATTGATTATTAAATTACATAAAAATAATCCTTAATTTTAATTATTAACTTTAGGATTTTTTTTCTATTATTATAATTTTTCCTTTATTTGATATCCTTGTAGCAGCTGGCCTAACGATGTGTTTTTTGAACACAGAACTTCATTCCTACCTTTAATATAAATATTTTCTTTACTTAAAACTAAATGATTCACTTGGAAGAAACATTTTTCTGTCTTTGATTTGCTAACCCTGAGAAAATATTTATTTAATCCAAATGAAATTTGAAGAAATTTATTTTCTTATATTTTACATTTTTATAGTCTTAAAATAGAAATATTTTCTTGAATAGAGACTGATCTTTGCAAGAAAATTTTCTTGATGTAAGAAACCAATTCTCTGCGTGCAGTGAGGCTACTACAGGAATTTGTGCTGCCAATTTTTTTATTTTACTTAACCACCGAAGGAATGAAGAAAATAAAAGAAAAAGGTTACGCCACATGACTGTGCAATATTTTTAAAAGCATCCCTCCTTATTATTCCTGTTCTTGTATTCACCACATGTGACATCCTACAAACAAGATGTGCTATGCAATTTCTTTATTACTTGTAACGTATTTTCTTGATTCCATATTGTAATAAAAATAACCACGAATCAGTCGAATCAAAAACTAAATGCGAGGACTCTAGTTAACTGGGCCGTGTTTGGAAACACGTCTAGATCAGTTTAATGTTCCCAATGTTTTCTATTTAAACGGCAAATAAGAAACGGGACCTTCTTTGTTTCGCAACATTCTTGAAACAGTTCCAAAATAAGCCGAAAACAAAGTTGAACTGTTGAGTAACATCGGAAACATTGTTCATGTACGCTGCTCCGAAATATTTATCTACAGTCTGGACTAGCCCTAAGTCTATCAACATGTTTATTGACGGTTGGTCAAAATAATTGCGAATTTACGTTTTGTAATAATGGTGCAAATATTACACGCATGCGACAAAATATAGAGAATGATACACACTCGACAGGTACGGTTGTTCAGCTCACATTCTTAATTTATTGTCACACGATTTTGAGATCAACGAAATCAAAGAAAATATGCGCGTTATAAAATATTTTAGAAACAATCATTTTGCATTAGCTAAATACAAAGAAGCTTGTAGGAAAGGCACTAGTTTTACCGCAGTGTGTAAGGTGGAATATAAGGTGATTGCTTAGAAGTATATGTTAGCCAGTGGGACAAATTGCTACAAATTTGTGAAGAAATTTAGCATAATATAGACTCTTCTGTATATCAGAAAGTATCGAACATAGGGTTAAAAAGAGTAAAAAAAAACGACAATTTCCGATGCTGTAAAAATAAAGAAAATCCTCGAAGTAATTTTCGAAGAACATTTAACTGTCCATCATATGACTATGTTCAGAAAACGATATGCGATTATCATTTTGTCGCTTATAGTGTTAGAGCAAATAATAAAACTACGTGCAGATCAACACCATTTAAAACATTATGTTTAATGAAGAGGTTCTATCTAACATCAATGCATTACAGTGGTGGTTTGCACAGAAAGATGTGGCAGAAGTATGAAAAAATTTACACATTATTAAATAGTTCTTGTGTGCAAAATCTTCATCAGTGAACGAATTCTCTTGCTTTGGACTTACGCACTGAAAAGGCTGTTCGTCTGAATAAAACTAAAGAAAGTAACAAAAAATTTTTACTTTTTGTCATATATTTAAACACTATTTTTTTTTCTTTTGATATATGAAAATTAAAGTGATAAAATATCATTTAATTTATAGATATTATTATACAGGCTGTTCAAAGTTATTGGGCCACTATTGCCGATTTTGTTATTATTGTAGCTACAATGTTAGCTAAATTACCAAAGATGTGGTGATTTTCCCGCTGATCACAATGGTGTTGAGAAAGTAACAATTGTGCATCGCATTTCAGCGCTAACTTGAATTGTTTATATTTTTCAAAATGAACCTCTGCCTAAAATATCCTTATAGTACTACATCCCTAAATTAGAAACAAAAGATATACGATGAAATCTACATTGGACAATTGAAATTGCAATAACTTCGTTATTAGCGCAGCTATTGAGATAGTCAAAACATGAAAAATATGTAATTTATGGAGTTGCTAAATTTGTGCCAACAGCCAGTGGCAGGCGCATAAAAGTTTACACAAAATAAATGTTCAGAAGTAAAATATAATACGTGCTCAAACACTTACCGTCTTAAGAGTCTTCCGTGAAATCACAAAATGAATAATGTTTGTTAAATATCTGCAACATTAGATATGTTTCCACGGTTATTTCGGCAAACCGAGTGCAGCGTGAGGAAAAAGAGTGTTTATATGCAGAAAACGAACGTTCTACATCTAGTGACGTTACATTTGCGTAATTAAAATAATCTTTGGAACAACTGAACGGTTCTGTTGACGCACCTTCACAAATTTGTCTTAATATGCCAAAATCAGAACCTTTCTCTAAAACACTTTCAAATCTTTCTAGAACACATTTTTTGTGTCTTCTACCGCGCATAGTTGTGCGTGAACATGTGCGTGAACACTATTTGCAGAGATTCCATTAACGACACCGAAGGATTTTGTAATTTTTCTATTGCCTCCACTAGTCCGAAGTAATTGTTCTGAATGGTTTTTAAAACCGTTTTAACCTGACTATGTTGAATTTTCGACTGGCTTTCCTTGATAGCCGCAACTTCCTTTGGATCGAATTGTAAAACCATGTTCTTAATATTCTCAAAATATTTATGATAATAAAACGCGGCCTGTAACCATGTTCCCCAACGTGTAAGAGTAGGTTCTGGTGGCTCAGGCATATGGGGCCACAGTCTGTGAAATTTGCGAATACGTTTTGTGGATTTGACAAACTCTGCTTTTGTATGCGCTATTAAAGCGTCTACATCAGGATAACATTTTCTAATACTATCTGCCACACGACTTAAAGCAAGAATTTTACACGTAATATATAACAAGTTAGCACAATGTTTTTTAAGAGAACGGCCTACAGAAAGCATGTTTACAGCACCATCACTCATAAACATCAACAGTTGGTTTGTTGAAAGTTCAAACTCTTCCAATGTATTTAACACTAACTTTGAAATTACTTCGGCAGTGCACTGTTGTACTCGTCTGGAAGCTAATAGAATTGAAGGTGACGATTGATGTGGTTCTATTGTACGTACCATTACATTAACCACAGAATGTTTTTTACGATCCACACATAACCATAGTTTTTTATCTTTCAACTCCGATTTAATTCTTTTTTCAACATGTTCACGAGCAGATGGCACAATTCTTTGTAAAGATGCCCGACTTGGTAATTTGCAGTCCGAATATTTATTCCAAAAGAAGACATATGCTTCCTTGTCTAGCAAATTAAACGGTAGATTACATGTAATAAAGGTAATACATAAATTAAATTTAAATTTGTCATAGTGTCGTGTGCAATTTTTTTATTTTAAGAATGCTGTTTACTATTTACGTGACGTAGACAATCCCTTTTGGACCAACACATTAAAGAGATATTACAAACTAGGTCAGGCATTTCTGCTATAAATTCTGTATGTTTCTCCAACTCTGTATGTTTGCCCAACATTGGTATTGGTGGCGACGTAGGCAACATTTTTAAAACAAACGTAGAACTATGAAGTAGTATTTACGACAGCGTACATGTATACACAACAGAGCTGTTTGAGACTCGCAGTTATACTGAGTGTTGTATCGAACCTTCGCCACTGCCCGTTGGCGCTAGTGGGCAACTCTAGTAATTTGTTCCGCCCAAGAAGAGCTGCGCATCGTATTTCAGCGTTTGGTTAAATAACTCGCTTTTTTATCAAGCGTCCTGTATATTTTTTACAAATCGTTAAGACCCCAAAATGAGAGAGAAAAAGGATTTGACAAATTTTAAGACTAAAGATTTAAAGTATGAATCAAAGCAAGCAAGTGTTGCTTTTTTGGCCCTTTGCAAATCTTGTTGGGCATTGCGATCGATTAGTGATTTTCACTAATTCACGTCGATGATTTCATTAATTATTTTTTGCCTCGGGTTTTTCGATTTTTTTTTACTTTTGTTTTATACTTATTATTGTTACAAGGTATGACATGTTTGAGGTATATTTTGCATGCACTAGAAACTGCGAAACAATCCTGCAGTGTTATATCGAAATATTTTCCAGTTTTGTGCTTCTTCCGTTAGTAATAATCTGTTTTCGGAAAGTATTAAAGTTTTGTTTACACATAAATAGTAAAAGTAATTACTTTAATGCAAGTACATAATAGCAAGGGACTGTCTGGACCTGTCTAAATCCATGCCTGTGATAAAAACAACGGTCGGCACTAACCAAACCCCGAGTTTTATTGCACCCTTCTCTACTTAAGCTGTTAATAGTTTCTATGCACATTTCAGTAGAAAATCAATTTCTAAGAAAAATGAAATTGTAATTAAGGTTAATATTGTGTAATTATAATTTAGTTATTATGTTCTGGGCTTATAGTTAATTTTAAATAGATTTTAACTGCTTCCCTTGAATCTAAAATTAATTACTAAAAGTTTAAGTCTTAAGAAGTAGAGGAAAGTAGAAATATTCAATTTGACAAGATAAAGGAATATAAGGGGACATCTAGACTGAATATGGTAAATATATAATAATTAGCATATATTTCCAAACCTTGAATATATTAATGAATAAATTTGGTTGATCTGAAATCTCTAAAGCAACCAGGTTATGTATTTTCCCTTTTTGCCATTTATGAAATGATTCACAAGCTATTAACACAAATCTTTTACAACAAAAATAACCCATTTAGGATTAAAGTTTTTCCCAAATGTAGAAACTAGTCTAACTATTGTAATTTTTAACATCTCTTTACAAATTTCTGGCTAAAAACAATACACGGTGCACTACGGGATTTTTGCTACGGGCTGCGTTTCAGCGGAACGCCTTCAAATTTAGCGACGTGCGTTATTTATTTTTCGCGGTACTCAAGGTCTATGCCACTGGAAAATCACTGCGAACTATGACATAACGTAAAAAAGATCGGCCTACCAGTAAATCGTTTAGGCGTTTAGCAATAAAATATTTCGATTCTGATTAATATTCTTTCGTAGATATTATCGCATAATTAGTTTTATTAATTTCCAGTTCCGACAGTGTACTGTCGAGACTATTTCCTACCTGTGGTAAGAAGCGCTGACGGTTAGACAAGGACGGATAGAGAGAATCTGTCGTATATGCGTTGGGAAGCACGCGTTTAGATTTTTTACACGGGTGAATTTACAAACTTACATGTTTATCGATCACACTGTACTATAATAAAAATAATGTATTGTATTTTGGAATCGTGGTGTCTAGAATGTATACAATAAAGAACATACAGGTTACAGCAACTCTGAAACAAGTTACACTAAAAGAGATTAATTAAAATTACAGATCATACTTATCTAATCTTCTCTAATAATCTTGCTTAACTTACAAATATATATAGAAGGCAAGCTGTTGTGGCAAGTGGGAGTTTGTAGATATAACGTTTGCGGTTCCCCAAGATTCATATTTAAGTCCAACTTTGTTTGTACTGTTGTTCTATGATTATGTTGGGGACTGTCAGTTAATACAATCTGAATTAAACGTTTTTAAAGATTACTTCCGAAAAACTAGGCTTTTCCTGATATCATAAGTAACTATATAATAGGTTACACTTCACTTATTGAAGTACCTCAATTTAATGACCTATGTACTTTGCCACTCAAAATTATTATAACAACCCCACACACGTACAATGTCTGCAAAACAGCATGAATTATCCGTTATAGAGAGTCGCCTCTATTTACAACAACGATATTAATGATATTACTAACTTCTCAAGAATTGCAAAAATAAACTACTATTCCTTACATATAGAATCGTAATCCCTCTTCATTGTCACTGCGCTTAATATCAAAAATAATTCCTACTTCATTACACTTCGCCCATATCTTAATTTCAAGAGAAATATGAATATATCATCATTTTAAGTCAAATAAAGCATAACGCGTTATATGTGAAATTACCATTTTAAGTTTGCTTCAAATATTAATTCTAATAATTTAGGGGGATCAGTGAATATAACAAGGTTCTCATTTGAAATGAAGTAATAAATGATCAAAATTTGGTATGAAAATCTTTATTAGTTAAACAAAATTTTATAATAATTGTTAATAATGTGCGGGGCCCGCTCTCTGATTTACACATTCATTTACATACATTCATTTGATTGAATAAGGTGGTTTATCCCGTCTTGGGGTATTGCCTCTCATGCAAGTTGCACCTCATGTCTCAAAGTCTCCAAAGTCAAAGGACGCTGCAAGTTTTGCAACCTTCTACCCATTATGTCCTATACATGTACGATGGGAGAAAGATCTGGAGATCTTGGAGGCCAGAGCAAAAGATTAATCTGGGCCTGTTGAAAGAAGTTCAATGAAAACCTTGCTACATGAGGACGTGCATTATCTTGCTGGAATAATGGAGCTTCGAGCCCTTGTAGGTACGATAGAATATATCTTCCAACCACCTCCCCAATGTACCGTCGTGCTGTCATATTGCCTCAAATGAACACCCAGGGAGACCTACTGCCATAAGTAATCGCACCCCAAACCAGAGCACCCACAGTGCGGTGTACGTGCCTCTCAACGGTAAATCGAAGAGTCCGTCGTTCACCCCGTCTTCTTCTGACTCTCTGACAACCGTCGTGCATGCCTAAACAAAATCTTGATTCGTCACTAAACACAACACGACGCCATTCAAGATTCCAATGAGATCTTTCATTGCACCATTGTAACCGTTGCTGATAATCTTCCGCAGTCAAAGGAAGCACAAGTTGTGGACGATATGATCTTAACCCAAAACTTCGGATTCGGCGATAAACTGTTCCAAGGGTTATATGGCGACCTTCTTCACCAAACCATTGGTCACCAATTGTCCGAGTAGAGGAAAATCGGTCTCTAAATGCCAGTTGTCTTAAGCGACGAGCTTGACGCTCATTCGTTCCTCTTGAAGCCCTGGTTCCTCTTCTACGACGTTCTTGGCCATCTTCAAACCATGCACGCCACACTCGCATTACAGTACACCGATTTCGATTTACACTGTTAGCAATTCCCCAAATGAAAGACCAGCTTCGCGCAAACCAATAATTCGACCACTGTCGAATTCGCTTAATTGTCGATACACGTCTTCTTACTCTAGGCATAGCTAACACTTAACTTAACTACAGTTCAATGAGAACAACAACAGAAATCGAGAAAGTTACAAAAAACACCGCAAAAAAAAACATTCAACATCAGTGTTGAGAGAGACGTAAAAACCTCAATAACAACTTTATTGCTTCACTGAGAGGATTCAAATTTTCTTCTTTTAAATCCCGTTTTCTTCCTTTTAAGTTAATGTTTCAAATCCTTTTGTAATAAATCCACTCCAGTCATTTTTCTTAGCTTTTTTGATTCATTTTTCCTAGTTATTTTCTTCAAGGTGTTTTCTAGTTACTTTTAGCAGTTTCTAACTAAACATAATGCTTCTACTATTGTTTTAAATTAAATTTCTAGATGAGTATTGCCGAAAAACGTCTGTTGTTTTCACAGGAATGCTAATCCAACGACTTGATACTTTTGTGGTTAGTTTAACGATGATCATTTCCGTTGTTTAGATGACGTTGTGAATTTTGACTACTGGATCCATATAATAGATATGTGTTGTGCATGACCTTTGTATTTTTTTACAAAAAGTATTTTCAAGATGTAAAATATTGAAAATAACTTGTAACTTTGATTATCCCCCATAAAGTAATATTAATGGAGTCTTTTTTTAAGCAATAAAGAATTAATGATATAAATTATATCAAAATGCCAGAATTCGAATAATAACTAAACATAATTCGAATTCTGCAACTTTTAAATTAAATTTTGATATTCAACGAATAATGAAACTGAAATAATAAAAAATAATGAATTAAAGTATAGGTGCATGCACTTCATCCACTATAATGTCCCACTATAATGTACATATTAACTATAAAATGGGCCCCGGTATTGAACTTTGAGGTACGCCAATATAAATTACTTGACATTATTACAAATAACATTTTGCGTTCTATATTTCTATCGGTGCTTGTACAGAAGATAGCATTCAATAGATTATTAACCATAATCAAACCTTTTTTACATCCTGAAGACTATTGCATTATCAAAGTTTCCTAATATTAGCTTAAACTTTATAAATCTTCCAATCAAAAGCATCCTGTGGCTTACTACTGAAGATCCCATTTACTTCAGTTAACTAAGAAAAGCTGTAAAAAACAGAAGACTCGTACGAAACAAATTGTTTGCCTATACCTATAACACACTAGGGAATGATGGAATTTTCTCACCATTCAGTAGCCACAATCTAACATCCACGAACACATTTTCAATTCATTAGAATGCAGTAATATCAATAAATTGTTGTTGCAATTAACCTGTTAACCACTAATCAGGTTTTCCTTACTCTATTTACTATGAATGGTGTAAAATACGTTGCGCGGTTACTATCAATGCTTCTCGAATAGTCATAACGTGATTGGAAGATACCCACCGCGAAGATTTCCGGATGGTGGTTTATTGATCACCGGAACTGGTGTAATAGAGCTGCTACTATTTATTAAAACGTCATAAATTCAACTACTTACTGGTAATTAATCCAAAGGAAGCAGCGTACTCTTTGGTCTACTACCCAGATCGGAAATGCATATGTACTTTAAAATGGGTTTCTTCTACATTTATCTTGATTTGTATGAAAACCTCGCTTTCTATTAGAAATGGGATGGTAAATTGTCTGAGTTTTGTCTTACTTAGAAACTTGGAATTAACTATGAGCAAACACGGTTAGCAGCTCACATAACGGCTTAGAACTTTAATTGTTATCTCAAAAAGTGATGAGAAGCACTCAATCTTCAACTATTGTGACTTCTAGGAAGATACTAATGTTTAAATTAGTTTTTTTAATACGTAATATTTCAGCTGTCGTTTTTTAGTCACAAAATAATTAAAGCCAATAACTAACAATAAGATTGATATTATCTCTAGTGCAGATTAAATCGTCTTTAAACTCTGGTATATCATATTGATGATATTGACAACATATAAGTGACTATTTGAGAAGAAAACATATATATGCTTAACACATAAGTATGTCCAAATTGCTGATGCTTCATTTTTACCGAATCAGAAAAGCAACAGAACCAAAATTTCGATGAAAATCAAAGTGAAACGAACAATAAATTAGTAAGTAAATCATCTCAATAGTATGATCTCTAAAAGAAACTCGTCTATGCTAAAAACTAATTGGCCATTAGGTTGTTCTTGAAGGACTGCCTAAAGTTATTGCATTTCAATAATATCTTAACGCAGGAATTTTGTTGTATACTATGATGCCAAGATATTCTATATTGTTTCCATCGTCTTTAACTTGGATTAGGTATCACAAGTCTTGCTTGTGACAAGTTTCATTGAATCATTGAAGAGCACATTGCAGGGATTGTTTCGATTAATGTGAACATTCAATATGCCTTAAGAACAAGACAATTAATGTGACAAAAGCCATAATGAGATTGTTAGTTCTGTTAAGATTAAGAAATATTTCTCGAAATATAGTAAGATGGATGTACAAAACGGCAACAAAGCCAGTATTTATTTACGAGAGAAGACGTAGAAGACTAAGTGATGGCTTAATGCAACTGTAACGAATGTGGTGAAGACGCGAAAAATCAGATAGTTACAATATCTAGCGAGACAAGAAGAAGAGACATCAACAAAGCAGATTTTAGTAGGAAGAATGGTTAGGAGAAGAGGGAAATGTAGACCATGCCTAGACTATATGGTTACGAATTGGAGTTAGTAATTGGCACAGAAACATATTAAGTAAAGATAAATTGGAAAAAACTGAATCATGGGTCTTCTTAGTTCGCTGTACAAAGTTCTTCAGAACGCAACAAAGATAAGAATAGTAATGGTAAATGAAATATACAATACTTCTTCCGCGATTATATTTCCTAAATTCAGTTATTAGTTTGCAATTAAAGTCTGCATAAAAAAATCATACGGGGCACTTCCATTTGCAAGCTATGGCGTTTTTCTCAGTGACGTCTGAAGTTATGTTGGATTCAGATGAAACAAGTGTCAAGTAGTCGACACCGCGTAACCCGCATTCACAGAACAGTAACGGTAAATTGGCTCGTTACGTCAATATGTCGCGTTTTGAAGAAAATCAAAAGAGGAAAACCCTCGGCCGCAATTACAAAAAAAAACAACGCTGGAGCGGCAGTTGATCGTACGAGTGCGTCGATCTACATCTGGCATCGCACATTACACGCATACATACGTCTAGATAGCGAAGAATAAGAGAAAAAAACATTAAACTTAATTGATCCAGACATTGAACGTCGTCGTACAGATCGTATTACTCATGCCGACTTCTTAATGTGTCCGGATACGTAATTATGCAATGGTCGAAAGCAGAATTTCGCGAAATATAGGACGTAAACCAATCTTTCGGATGCATCCGAGATGCCGTAATAGAAGAAAAAATAGTGAGACATGTGCGACATTATTCTGTTGTTTTCGCTTTCGGTACTTACAAATGATAAACAAATTCTTAGAACTATTTTGGAGAAAAATAACAAATGGCAGTAACTATTTACAGTTACATCATCAATTAATTGTTATATTTCTTGAAGAAGGAAATTTTTCTGATGGGGAAGGAATTCAATAAGGAACACCCGATATGTCTGCATTTTACAATTTTCGATCTTTTGATGAAAAAACAAAGCGATATTTCTTCATCGTAATGTTTGTGAAAGTATTATTATGAGCCCTATTATTAAATAATTTCATGCAAATAAAAATAAATTCAAATTACATAGAAGCAAAAGATAATAAGACTTGAAGAAGAACAGGCTGCATAAATTTAGTCCCTGCGGATAACTTTCCTGCTCTAACAGTTTTATGTGTAGAATAGTTAAAAAATAAAGAAAACGCTTATAGTTTTGACAGTTGTAAGTCGGAGCCTAAGACCTACATGCGCCCAAAATATTTCCCAATTCTTCAAAATTATTAAATATGGATTTATGGGCTTGTGCATATTTGTTCCCCAAATAATCATTAAGAGAAACTTCAGGGTGAGCGTTTGAGGTGAAATTAGTTAAATTGATTGTTTCATTAAGCTAAGCAAGCAAAAAAAAAATTATTGTGTTTGACACGTAGGTTTAACAGATTCTAAACGAGCAGACACAATTAACAAACTAAATTCTTTTCCTTTTAAAGCAAAAGAGCTATCTAAAAGAGTTAAAAGTTAAATTAACAAATAAATATTACTGATTCATGTAAATAAGTAAAAGCTTAAGAATACTTACACTTTGTGTGTTGCAGTAAAGTTTACTAAAGTACAAAATATACTAAATCAAATTGAAAAGAGAAATAAACAACTAAAATCATTATGCCGAAAACACATCTATCTAAATGAAGGAAAATCAGAAGACTAGTATTTTCTAACACAAGGAGTTCTTTGCGATTTCCTGGTGTGTTTTGTCGGTCAGCCAAATGCTTTTTCTGGATATATATCTTCCATTTTCCTAATTCTGACCATAGGTATAGGATTTAAATCCGAGTGTTAAGGAATTTATGGTAATGTATTGGCAGTATTATGTAGGATCAGCAAATCTGCTACATGTAGAGCATCATTGATCATATTCATCATCACCACCAATCAATGCCCAAATTTAATATTTCTGCACTTACTCTGGATTTGTTTTTGCAAATATTACAATAAATGTTTTATCCGTTACCTAACTGGAAACGAGTTTCCAAATACCCACAGGAATTCATACATTCTTGCACTCAAATAACATGTTAAAGATAGTCAAGTAAATAGTGTAGAACAGTTGAGTCTAATTGACAAAAACATAACTGAAGTTGCTCAGTAAATACTAGTCTTCACTTAGTAGTTTGCTAATATTGTATACTCGAAGGTAGTCTGAAAAGCTTCAAGGTTCCACATGAAGATGGCGTTACTCGCCAAATTAAAGCCAAGATGGACGGTGTTTACGGGGACTGCATTTTTGGGCAGCTGATTTTAAATGTGGTTGCACCAGGTTGTTCGACGATGAATGTTCTGAACGGCCAAAAATTGCAGTGACTACCGATAGCATCCAATTGGTGCTAGGCGACCCTCGAATTAAGATTAGAGAGATAGCAGAGGCCGTGAGCATCTCGAAAGAACGTATTTATCACATATTGGCTGAAGATTTGGTAATGAAAAAGATAACAGCGGCTTGGGTTCCACGCTTGCTCAATCAGGACCAAAAACGCATTTGAATGAATACTGTTGAAGCAGTTTAGGCGAAATAAGTCGTTTTTGGCTTCGATTAGATGAAACTTGGTTACACCTTGTACAGTCCCAAAGCCAAGTCACAGAAGAAAGCGGAAACTGTTCCATTGGCCGAGAAAGTGTGTTAGTGGACTATCCTGCTATCTTCTCAACGTCAATGTCGTTATAAAATTACTGACATCCTGGTACCTTTCGCTAGCAATTTTTCTTATCTTAAAATTTAAATCTAATCTAATTTAATTTGATCTAAAAACATCTTAAGAAATGCCTTCAAAAATCTCTTGCTTGAATACTTAGAAACGGCAGAAGCCCTAAACACGTTATACTTGCCAGCTGTAATCCATCAAAGTGTGTCCAAATGGAAGAGATCATCGGCCAAATTAGGAAACGATATTGGGATTGTATTGTCGCCATTGTATGATTTTTCTAACCTTCGATTTGCGAAGATATGAATCATTTGAATCTTTTTATTTAAATCGTAATAATTGAAAGAAGTTGAATATATACATTTATGGAGTGTTCAACCGCAAGGTCTTTTATGTTAATATTCAACAATAGATTGAAAATAATTATATTAGTGCATATTTCAAGCCTTGGGTTATAAAGAATGAAGTATTATCGTTTATAGTACTCATAGCTTAATCGTTCTAATAAAATGTGATAAGATAATTTCCTCTATTGCTTCTTAATCTATTCCCACGCTATTCATTTATCTTGATGACGGTTCCTTTGACGTTAAGGAAACAAAAGGATTGTGCCTTGCTTTTTTTTCTACGATCGGCGTAAAAGAATTTTGCGCACAATTACCTTAGTCCGGTGTAAAATTACTATTTTAAGAGCAACACTTTGCAACAGTGAATCATTAATTAATTATCCACCTGTTGCCTATTGTTTGTTGTTTTACACGTAGATATACATACGCAAGCATCAAGCAAGAGCCAAACGAGCAGCAGGGAATTCCCTGTTCGGTATGAATGAGCCCGAGCTCATGTTTACACTAATATCCTCGGTCTAACTGAGCATTTACCGAGCAACCACGTTCTGCTCAAATATTTATCTATTATTTGTAGTACGGGCCCCCGGTAAAAATGACTGAAACGCGCCCCGTTAAGTCTCAGTAATTTATAGTTTTATTACGGTCGTTTTCCTGTTTATTAAAATTTATTTGAATAGACAATAAAGCCGAAGGACCTCACGTCAATCGGAGTGAAGTTTTTATTGTATAGAGCGGAAAGTGAAGCACTTTTCGGGCCGAACCATTATGTACATTGAATGGAACCGCCTCCGGGTAAACGCTGATGAAGTGAGAAGACTTCGTAAAGTGTAGTTTTCTACCTGGCGAATTTGTGAAATCGACAGGTTTCGACCAGCGTAATATAAGTGTTATTTGAGGAATGTTATGTACATTACACACATATATGTAATAGATAAAGCGTTGTTATTACGTATACTAAACTTGTCTCTATTGCAAGAAATCGTTATGATATAAGAATTTTTAAAACGCCTGTATATATAAAGTCTTCTATGCTTATTTATTTGCGAATATTATTTAAAATATAATTAAAACGCTCGTCTTACACGTTAATATGAAAACCGCATCAATAATCGCGAATGAATGAATACATTAGAAGAATTGTTTAAATAAATATTTGCAGAAAAGGCGAAATGCTGTAAAGTGCTAATTGCAAATAACGCTACTAATATGTATTGTAGTTATATATTTAATTTGAATGTATAGAACATGACACAATGACTCACAGAGGCCGTATAGTATTATATGTTAATGCTTTTTATGCTGTCGTAAAAAAAACCTAATGAATGACTTGAGATAATCTCATGAAAGGAAGTTATACTTATTGGTGTAATTTTATGTAATAATTATTTTAAAATAATTCCATTAAGAAAATATTTTTTTAAATGTTTAACGTTGTTATTAGCGATAGGGAAATAATTTTTGAAATTTGTTGCTTTGAATTGCAAAGTATTACGGAAGGTTATGTTGCCATCTTAATAAATATTAAAATCGTAATGTAAAAAAAGTTCTATGTGCTTCTAAGAAACGCTGGTAAAGTTAAAATCGGAGGATTTCTTCTGCGTCAATATATATGAAACTGTATATCGTAATATCACCAGGAAGTCATTGTAGCACATCGTTTTAGAACAGGTGGAGATAGGTATTGCTTACATGTGTTATTTATAGCTCCACCCCTAATTAGGTGGAGCTTTATCCCCAACCTCGAAGGCGGTTAGATAGGTATATAATACTCAGCTGACCAAGTCCACCGATACTTCAACGTCAAGTTCGTGAGTAGCAGTGTTGAAATACTTTATTACAGCGACTGCGCGCTTTTAACCGTCGGGGAAGAAGTTTACCGGCTTTCCAAGAAGCGAACGCTACACAAACACAAGCGCATACAGCCGACACACGCACACAGTTATACACAAACAAACAACAAATATAAACAGAAATTGATGGAGCAAAGCAGTGCGTTGAAGGTTTTAATTGATTTTCCGCTTTGTATCTTTCGTGAATTGAAATCGTCGAGAATAAGTGATAGGAAAATTAGTGAAAAAATGTGCGATCACAACGAGATGATTGGACACGTCGAAGGCATGCTGAACCGAGATCCTAGGACGACGAAAACGATTTGCTCTACAAGTAATAGTAGTTGTAATAGTAACAGTGCCAATGGGAGGACCAAAAACGATCATCCTCAGTGCCATCCTCGTACAGCGGCCGAATGTCGCGGTGTTAGTCACGTGTTTCCACGAAAAAATAAACGTTTCCAGCAGAGGAGGAACTCTTACGCGTGGAACAGTTTGCAGAGTAAGTTTTCGAACTCTCCTTTTTTAAAAGGCGACCGATCTCCGCCGTGCCGGCTATACACATATTTTTGTGATGCATATTCACACAGGCGGAGCAACAGGTGGCCAATGGCGCTCCGTACAAATCTCGCACTTTCGTATCTTACCATCCACATTATTCGCTGTTTTTCTGATGAAGCGCGTAAAATAAACTTACGCCGTTCGCTGCTCTGTACGCACCATCATCAGTTTAGTCTACTTGTAACGCGTTTCTCAGATTTTGTAAGCGCGGTGATTCAACTTGGAAAATTGTTTGACTCAAATCGATATAACAACACAAACACACGACATTCCATAACACTTCGAAGGTAGAAATTATGTATTCGCGTATTACGTGCTTACCGCTTTCTAACGTAACTAAATATTAATCCTGAAGGCAATATATTTATCTTGCAATTTGTTAAATAACTAAATTCTAACTTACTTCCATTTATTTGAATATATAAAAACATCAAAATTACCCGAATTAAATTTAATATATTTTACTTTAAATACAAAAACGAAAAATGTGGGAAACAGTTGCAATAATATTAAGGTATAATTTTTTAAATATATGCAAATTAACCACAACATCTATGAATGAAAGAAATCGGAATGTCCTTGTAAATACCTTTAGAGAGGGGTCAATAGTTTTAGTATATATACACCAGACTCAGTTTCTCACGATCATCATCATCTAAGCGCCCCCTTTTCGGTGTTGTTTGCTTGCGCAAGCCGCTCATTTCTGTTAGCTTTTGGCGGCAAATTCCTTTTCCTCTCCATCGAGAATCGTACGACTGCGAAATCTAACGCTTTACAATCTCTTTTCAGGATTCAAAAGCACCTTAATATTCAGTATTTACCTGATAAGTATTTTTAATCTACCTCGTTCGTTGTCTATGCCGGTGGGTGAAATTATGGGCGACGAATGGTGGATTAACACGACGGAAAAGGGAAACAGCAGTTCGTCTTCGAAATGCAACATCCTGAAGGGCATGTGTGACCAAGCGAGGATCGCTAAATATCATGGAACCAATTTCCAGAGCACGGTAAGTTTATTTCACCTAAAAATAGAAGATCTGTTGCCAATTTAGCATTTGGTTTATTTAGTAACAAAATCAGAATTTAATCTGAAATATAATCTGGAAATTTTCAAACAAGAAATCATTGTTGATCTTTGAAATTTACTAATTAATTTAAATTAATACTAGAATTTCCTGGGCGCTGTTTCCAGAAGCTATATAAAATGTACAACTCGATCCATTTGTTCTAGTAGATTGCGTTTATTGGATTAGAATTGCAAAAGGAATCAAACAATCTGAAGTGCTTTATCACATATATCTATGTTGAATCACGTTAAAAATCAATAACGCTAAAGGATGTTGCAATTCTGTTTGTAAAGAATCAAAGACTTCTTAAATAAACATTTTTAAACTTCCCTCTTTACAAATTATTAGTTACTAACGAAAATATTTTCCTGAATAATTATTTTTAATATTTTTAAAATGTTGCTGGTACTCATGCGCATTGCTCACTTTACGCTAAGCAAAATTTCATTAGGACTGTTTATTAATAAATATAAGATTAGGTTTCTTAGTTGTTTAGCTAATATGGTGAAATCTGCTATAAACCTAATACATAATAAATTAAACGAAAAAATTGATTTTTTTTCAATGTGTGCATTTCATCTATTTAAACTATGATAAATTAGGAGCCACATCTATATTTACTTTGGCAAAATAAAAGTAATTCTTGCTTATTCAGAAAAAAGTTTTTTTTTGCTCTAATAATAATAAAAATAATTCATTGGCTTTTGTAATATAACCATTACAGAAAATATTTCTTAGTTTGTAAAATATACAATAATTAAATAAATAAAACAAAGTAAATAGAAATTGGGAATATATACTATGGGTTGTATTTACTTTAGGAAAAACTCAGGCTGTTTGAAAAGCCATGCAGATGTGTATCCAGAAAATTCCCGCAGTTCATTTTTTTAACATTTCCGATATTGCCCCTATATATCTTGAAAATTTCCAATTTATATGGAACTAGGATGAACTAGGAAATACCATTTATTTTGCCAAAATTGTTCAATATTATTTCATCTCTATCTATGAAGTAAATTTTCTTCCAAATATTTCTTGCACTATATGAATTAAATCAATTGTTTCTTTTTTTTAATAATAATGGGACCAACTGATCTTGCTAGAATATCGTACGATCAATCTTAACCTCAGAAAAAGTATAGAAACTGGTACAAATGTGACATACGGTGGTGAAACACTCCACCATCACTCTTAACATAACATTTTACTAAAACTTAGCTTAACTATCAAAACGGGCATTCGATTTTAGTGAGGTATTGTGAAGGGTGTTAGTGAACCGTTTTAATGTTCTAGTCCGCTGTTTGAGTTTTTCAATTCTAATTGCATATGATTGCAAGTTTGCAAGGCGATGGTCTCTTCGCATCGTGTGAATTGAGATTCACCAAAGTAAAACATAGTTATATGGCACCAAATAAAATTTATTTTGTATTACTCCTCACATATAGCATTTGATATGCGTTGCTGAGGAAGCGGAATATTTTTTGGCATACAAATTAGAACAATAAAGGTACATAATTACCTTATTTTGATTATGAGGTGGACATTAATTATCACCAATTTATTAAATACAAAACTATCCTTCAACATGAATAATTATTTAAAACTACTAAATTGAAAGGTCCAAGAAACAGCATAAATTTTGGAGCAGATTTGCAAGCATCGGCATGCTAGACATTCGAAAAGGATCTCAATCGTTACATTTACTTGAGAAGCTACTGTGTATGGGAGAAATTACTATTTTAACAAATAAATTTAAAATTAAAAAAAGCAATTTATAGAAGAAATTTACATGTAGCTGTCAATGGGTTGTTAATTAAATTTATAAAAGTAATATAATTATTTTCAATTTAATAAATTATATACTTTTTTTTGCAGAAAGAAACTGGTTATTGATTGGGCTTTTAAAACTCAAATTGGTGAAATTGCAAAATTCATTTAGGTCCCGCTTATTTAATTGTTTTGACTTCGTTATCCCTGAGAACGTTTTTTAAAGAATCTCATTATAGTAGATTATTCATTAAAAAGAAATCATCAATATTGCTAGTTTTAAAGGATTCTCTGAAGATACCGTTTATAATACTATTAGGAAACATAAGAATAGATTAAAAGTTAGAAATATAATCACACTAGAGCGCATTGGCGGTGGTAATAAGAAATATGTTAAATTACCCTTTTATCCAAGTTACACGGAAGGTCTTCAAAATATTTTTGTTGACCGCAAAATTGTTTCTTCTTCAAACAATAACCTCAAAAACTTTTAGGACGTTCCAAAGACCCAGTTGATAAGTCAGTCACAAAGGACACAAAATTTAATGTAAAGATTGTTATCAAGTGTATATTAGACAGACAAAAAGATCAATCAAGATTAGGTACAAAGAACATTTCAAATTCAGAAGGTTTGATAAATCTAGTGTCGCCCTACATATGCTGGAAAATAATCATAAGATCGATAATATAAAGTTCATTAGAAACGTAAAAAGCATTGTTCAGTTAAATTGTTATGAAGGCATGGAAATTCACAAAAACAAAAATCACTTAATGAATTTAGATCTAAGACCACTAAATTCCAGCCTTTATCCTTTGTTACATCATGTATAGTTAATTACAGTTGTAATTATAACCATGTGCAATGAAGCACTTCCTTCAAAGACATGGATATTAAAACTTACTTAATTTTGAATAATTACATATTAATTTAGGGATTACTTATCTTTAGATTTGCAATTTAAGGCATTAACTATAGCCATGTGTGATGAAGCGATTCATCGGCAAACATTTAAAGTAGAAAGGTACATCAATAATTACGTCGCTTTGTAAATATAATTCATTACAATTACTATTAGTGTTGGGGGATTATGAATGATATAATCGAGAATATATCGATTATACCTGATAATCGATCATTTGATTATGGTTTAGAAATCATTCATTTTTCGTTTCGACTGCGCAGGAGCACATAAACGGATTACGATTCGAGATCTGTATTCGAAACTTCGAGGTTTCGAGTTTCGAAATAATTCACTCGTCACTCGGATTCTGTCAAATAATCGTGGAAAATAATCGAAATCGTTAGTAAATTTCGAATGATGATTTCGAATAATCATTCGGTTTTAAATTTAATGTAAAGATTGTTATCAAGTGTATATTAGACAGACAAAAAGATCAATCAAGATTAGGTACAAAGAACATTTCAAATTCAGAAGGTTTGATAAATCTAGTGTCGCCCTACATATGCTGGAAAATAATCATAAGATCGATAATATAAAGTTAATTAGAAACGTAAAAAGCATTGTTCAATTAAATTGTTATGAAGGCATGGAAATTCACAAAAACAAGAATCACTTAATGAATTTAGATCTAAGACCACTAAATTCCAGCCTTTATCCTTTGTTACATCATGTATAGTTAATTACAGTTGTAATTATAACCATGTGCAATGAAGCACTTCCTTGAAAGACATGGATATTAAAACTTACTTAATTTTGAATAATTACATATTAATTTAGGGATTACTTATCTTTAGATTTGCAATTTAAGGCATTAACTATAGCCATGTGTGATGAAGCGATTCATCGGCAAACATTTAAAGTAGAAAGGTACATCAATAATTACGTCGCTTTGTAAATATAATTCAATACAATTACTATTAGTGTTGGGGGATTATGAATGATATAATCGAGAATATATCGATTATACCTGAATAATCGATCATTTCATTATGGTTTAGAAATCATTCACTATGCGTTTCGACTGCGCAGGAGCACACAAACGGATTACGATTCGAGATCTGTATTCGAAACTTCGAGGTTTCGAGTTTCGAAATAATTCACTCGTCACTCGGATTCTGTCAAATAATCGTGGAAAATAATCGAAATCGTTAGTAAATTTCGAATGATGATTTCGAATAATCATTCGATTATTTTAAACGATTATTTCGATTCATTCGATTATTGAAATATATCGATTATGCCCAACACTAATTACTATGCTTATTTTAGATTTACACATTGCGTAATTTATTTGCTAATTAGGGTTAGTTTTTCGCTTAGTTTTTAATCCAATTTTATTGCTGATGATGGTAGCTTGGCTATCGAAACGTTCGTCCAGTACAAGTATTGTGGCAAGGGTTTCAGTATTCATTAAAAAGGTAATGCCATTCCATATTAAAGGCTGCCTTATTTGATTATTTGCTCTCACATGTACTTCAAGAAAGCAATACGAATTTATTACCAATTGATCACAAATTCAATATTTGTACTGCTATATACTACTCCATGTTATCACCTAATTACTACGACTACATCTACATCACTTTTTATTATGTTTCTTGTGTCAAAGAAAATAATTGGGGCTAACAGATCAAGTAATTCTACTGTAATAAAATAAATTTAAAGGGAGAAGCAGCTTTATCAAATTACTTCATAAGATGAGTGCAGATAAGTGACTTCGTTAACGATAATATTCCATATTTCTACCAGTTCCTGTGCTTTACCTTTTCGTAAAACAGTGTTACGCTCGGTATTATGCAAAAAAATCTGTAAGTGTCAAATTATTCGATAATGTAAAAGGAATATGTTCCCTAAGGCTTCGCATCTGTACTTTTTTCTAAGCCTGAGTCTACTTAATTTCCTTTTGGTAAATTGGATGTACCGCCAAATTTATTCAGATATGTCGTAATATTTTTATCTAATAGACGTTGTTGGAAAGTGGTGATATTTTCATGTTAATCTAAACGCTTTTATTCGCAGAAAAGTGCAAATAATTGATATTGTAGTCGAAATTGACTCCGATTATGTGTAAGGTGTTCATTCACTCGATTCATTCATCATCAAGGCGAGGTAACGTCGTTCGATTGTGATTTTTAAATCGTACGTTAAAAAATCGTAGTTTTAACATGCATACCTTAAGACGGCACACACATACGCGTACGTCTATACCTACGCGCACGCATACATCGGCAAGGCTACATTTTTATTCATTCACTCTTACGTTCATTAATGAATCGAGTTTCTACGATCGGCGTGCAATTAGTATGCGAGTTCGGTTATATATTATACCGTCCGCTGATGTCTGATTACACACTATCATATTTTTCTTCTCTGTTCCAATCGTTCGTGGGACGGACGCTAGTCGTCCCTCTTTATCGGAAACAAATAACTTGCGTCTTTGTCACATCCGGTAAAATAGTGTCCGTCGATGGATTTTCCGCCGTCGTCTTTTAATAGCCAGGCTAAGCGAAGCTACCATACGCCGTATTAACACCATTGTACTCGAGAGAGAACGTTAGTACAATCGAAATATAGAGGAAAGATGATGATGTTGTCAAGAGGAAACCCCCGGTCCGATCGGGGAGATCTTTATGCTGTTTCCTCCCTCATCCTCTTCGACGCGTACTCCTCTTCCATATGCTTTAATTTTCAAGACGCTTTCGCCGAATACTAATCGAAACAGTAGGCGATTGTTTCTAGGAACTCCGTTTGGACGTATGGAAAAACACGTAGGAGGTGAATGATTTCCCTAATTAGTGTAGACATCCTCTCTGTTTTGCAATATCCATCGAAAATAAAACAAAAGCAAATCTTGAAAACAACCTTGTTACCTTGTAATCTCATTTTTCCAGTAAATCTGCTAAAATGAGAAAGAAAGAAGCAGCTTCCTGACACCCGTTTAACTAATACATTTTAACCCACACCTTTGCTATATTATAAATTGCATCTAAAGGAAAATTGCCAAATAATATCATTTTATCTATAGTAATTAGATAAGAATCACTTATCCCACCCAGTTTATTATTATTTTAACATCTGTCATCTGTAACACTACCGCACTCAGTACTAGATAACGTTTTTAGTAAGAACACAAATTATTTTTTTGTTAGATACTATTAAAAACCATTTGTTGATACCATTTGTTGAAAAAAAAAATTATTTATTATAAATTTCAATTCCAAAATTGATTCCAAGTTACAACTATTAAAAAGATGCGAAAAAGTTTAGTTTCCCATCTTGATCATTAACTTCGTTTATATTATATCCGATGTTTGAAGCAACTCTTTATATTTTCTATACAAGTCTCAATATACCATTCTGTTAGTGTACTAAACTTTCACCGGCCATGTCTCACAGTTAACCCTTTTGAGTTAAGTTATTCCATTTGAAATCATTTAAGTATCTATTGTAACAGTTTAATATTATATTCTTAAAATAAACGTTTATAATTATTTATAATATATAATATATTTAGCTCTACTAATCATGAACAGACAATGCTTTGGTAGCAAAGTAAGTTGGACTGGAAAAGCAAACTTTTAAAAGTGTTAATTCCTACGGATTGCTTAGTACATTTACCATTCTTGTAAGATAGAAAAAAAGACGATGATCCACGTTTATTAGACGTAAGTTTTCTAATAATTTCAACTATACCTCTCGATGTTACAAAAAATTCAGGAAAAATTTCAGTTTTGGCGAAAGGTATTACAATTCTAAGGCACTGATCTTTTACGTGATCTTCTAATGTGACAACTCTTCTCTTGCATGCTCCAGCTAGTCCAATAAAAAGTGCAACTTTATTCATTAAAAATGTGTCGTCAGTTTCTTCATCAAAATTTTTGATTCTTTAGATTTATACCCCTAGTATTTCCTTTTCAAAAAAGCAGTTAAATTTGTATATTTGTTAATATCCACGTTGCCCTTTATAGATATTGCACTCCGTAACATTGAATAATAAGCGCAAAAAATGGTGATTTTTTTAATTTCTGCTAGTTGCTCAAAATAAACTAATCAAGCCTTTTCATTGTCAATATTGTTTACCTTTTACTGCTCGCACCATTTTTCAAAATGATTACACCCCAAATTAAACAAAATCGATGAAATTCCTTTCTATCTTTGCGTAAATAACATCTGCAAGTAATGGGAAATTTCAAATTTGCAAGAATTTTTTCAATCGTAATACTCGATATTAATACTCAGCATAGTTTGGCAGCTGTGGCAGAACCGGAAATGCGGTGCAAAATACGCAGAAAACTCCGTTATTTTCACAAACAATCAATCGTGGAACGCAAATATTTGCAAGGTGTGATTCAATCATTCATAGGTTTTTTTGTTGGATACGTTTCAACTTTTTGGAAACATAAATATTATCTGGTTGTTGCGTACTACTTTATAGGAACATAAATTTGAAGATATGTATTTGCTGAAAAAGTCAATCAGATACCGAATTCTCAGTACTGGGTCATAGATCGGAATTTTTTTAATTAAAATCAGATCTTTTTAAATAAATTACATCTTACAATGTTGTTTCTCAATGGAAATCTCTCCCTATTTCTGGCTGCTATATGTTAATACAAAGAGTGGTGGAACATAAGGTATAAAACTGCCAAGTATGCTTTTATTTATGGAATATAAATAGATAGAATAATAATTTCTGCTCACTACCTTGTCTTCAGTCACTTAGTTACTATAAAAATGTGCGAAAGTATTAAAAAATCGGAAAAAATAAAAAATTAAAAGTAGATAAGTTAAATGCAGTAAAAATCCCGTGATTTATGTATTCTTTTTTTTATGTTTTCAAGCGCTTCGCAATGTTCAGCTTTTCTATTTTTCCATTATGATTTCGTTTGTTTCTACGTTCTTACAACCAACTGTTTTTACGTATTTTTTTTTAAATTTAGCAATTAGATGATATTGAAAAATTGTGTAATTGTATAAAAAGACGCTAAGAAATTATCCTCCATAAAATAACAAAAAACAGATTGGTTGATTGTCATAGCAACTAAACAATTGAAGTTACAAATTTCATACGCTCCTTTTTTGCTACTTCATATACATTTCATTTTAAATTTAGACATAAGATCTAACATCTGTCAGCATTGGAAACATTGCAAAGACCTATTATACGTTACATAACGTTTAATATTCTATCATATTCCGTCTGCAAGCGAAATATCGTGTCGCGCTCTTTCGCGCATAGACATAAAATCCATTTCAATAAATATCCGATTTTATTCGATGTCCAATGTGTTAAGTAGGTGCTCCACGACGTCGTATTCAGTACACGCGCCTACTTCGCACAGGCGTCAGGCGGTCTGTTCCACAAGGCCAATGTGCTTTTGCTCCTATTGCGTTTCTTATCGGTTTATTCTTCTAGCCGACAGCCCGCGTTAAGTTTCACAGATACGTTTATATATACACATATACGACGACCACATATGTATACCTTTGCTTACGCTCTAACGCCGAGATTGAGTCACACATACACGCGCATATAACGCTGCTACATCTACGGGATAGAACTCGTTGGTCGTATTATCATCGGGTGTGCTCCAGAATTACGCCTGCGATACCCGATTGCAACAGGTGTTTGCAAAGCAGTGGGTATATGTATATGTATAAGGATCTCATTGGCGTACGATTCGGTTTTATTATTTTCGGATTGGCTCGTGGATTACTCCATCGCTTTCTCTCTGAATTAATTATCACTGAATTTACGGCGAGAAGCGTGAGAGTTAGCAAAATCAATTGCAATAACTTTGTAGATAAATGAATTAAATTAAGAAACAAACGGTGAATCTTAGGAAGTCGCACATAACTTGGAAATACAATAAATTCTTCCAATAACGATCAGCTATGGGATAGGAGAAACCGAAATTAAGGTTTAATAAAAATTATAATATACATTCATCGTTCATTTGTAACAGAGCCATATACTCAAAGAACAAAAAGGTACAGTTATTTGAAATAATCTACAATTGATGTTTGTATCGTATTTTTAAGTTTCGCTTTCTAATTATCCGATTCACACTTTATTATAAGTTGACAAATCTGTCTAGCCACTTATTTTTTCACAGGCTTCGGTCACGCTCAGTATATTAGGTTTTATAGCGGTTGTCTTTTTCTTACACTGAAGTGATTTTTCGGTCATTTGTACAATCTTATTTTGCTGGCCGTGCCCGTTATATTGAGGGTCAATGCTTAAGAGGTTTGAATATATAGGTTGCCCAATATAAACATTCCGGAAATCGAAAACTGACCCATAAGGAGGAGACCGCTAGCAGAGGTTGTAGTGTACATTCTCCGCACCCGGTGTTCCGCAAGGGTAGAATTTCGGACCTTTTCTATTTATCCTTTACCAAATTCTTACTAAATTTCACAATAGATATATTCCATTATATTTTTTTATAAAAACGGAATCGATCCAAAGACATTTCAAGGAAAATTAGTAGAAATCTAGACTTGATTAGTTAATATGGCATGGTTATGAATTCAGATGACATGAAACAAAAGACACATGATGCGGACTTCATGGTGATATTGAGCAATCTGTATAAGAATATTAAAACATAAAGCACCTTATATTTATTTAGAAATAAAATATAATCTAAGAAAATAGAATTTTTTGAACAGATATTCTCAACAAAATTTAATATTCTAGTATAGTTTTTTGCAGTCATTAGCACAATGTGTATTAGCATCCATCAAATGATTTGGTAGTTGATTTTCATATGACATGTGTTTCCTTTCAATAACCAATATGTAAAACTCCAAGAGATATCGTTGCTTCATTTTTGAACTTTCGTTTCGAATAGGAGGTACATAGAAATTATCAGCATCAGTCAATTTTGAATTTTTGTTACAACACCGTTCAAACCAAGAACATTAGATGATACAGCTTTTATACCAAAAAAAAAATTAAATCAATTCTAAGCTTGCTTTACAAAATAGGATTGAAATTATTTTGTGCTTTAATGGTTTTCAGAATATAAAATCGATGTTTCAATGATTTTACCTAAATTAACACTGATTCTGATGATACAAACTCGAAAGGATAAGAAAAGTAGGGGAGAATTAAATGTATGTAGCTTTTCCCTGGTAACTTGCTTTATAATGCCATAAAATTAAATCGAAACCAAATTAAATTTATTCCCATCAACTATAAGTCACGCATCTCATATAAAGTACAGTATACAAAATTTGTTTATTGTGCAAATTGTTTGCTCTATATCAGGTTAGTTTGTTTTGTCTCTTGGCGTTGTATATGTTAGCGTAATTAACTGGTATAATCGCGCTTTCTTTCAACAGGTTATAAATTGCCGCCGAGCCGGCTCAGGCGGTCCTGAATCAAGTCGACCGTTGTGACTTCGGTTTGCTTCGCGTTCAAACATCCTTCCGATAGATCCGCGACAATCTGCGATATTTAATCATCGTCACACGCTCGCAATTGACCAGTGAACAAAAGTCAGCTGGACCCGATGCCCGAGCATATTTACCGAATATATTTCCTGGCGTTCCCTGTCCATTAAAATTAATTTAGGTACACAACCGCAAAATTACAGAGCCGATGGATGCGCTTACCGATTCGGAGAAACGTACGCGTGGGATACGCTACTATTGTGTTGTATTACTAGTATCGTTTGACGTTCACAGAAGTTGTATATTTATTACTTAAAAAATGATTCATTTTACTCTGTCCTCCATTAGTTTCGCTCGAAATTAGCAGAACTCTATTTGCTATTGTAAAATTCTCCCGTGTGGTATGTAACGCGGAAGATATCACGTGTATATTGTTGTTTCAAGTTATGTATTCTTAAAGGAATGCTATACCAATAAAAAATATTGCGATCAAAGCTGACGAATAATATTGCTCGAGGAACCGAAATTGTTTTTTTTTTCTTTTATTATAATCACCAATTTTCTGCTTTTATCCTATTATTACCCTTAATAGTACTATTCCATAACTTACTCGTCAATCTTGATCTTGATTAAACAGAAATCTACGTCTGATAACATCGATGTACTAAAAATATTTGCTGTCACATTTTTACTAGCGCTATTCTTGGAAACCTAGACGGGCTAGGACTTTAATAATTTCCAACATGGTCTCAGAAAACGAAATTGTATTATTGAACCTCACATGAATTTATTGAGATGAAAAATTGGTGTTTGAGAAACAAACGATGGATTGACTTGTGCAATTTATAGATGTTCCTATCTCAGTTTTGAATTATTTCAATTGAATTTACTGATGTTTTTTTCATTTTTCTTTACAGTCGTCTGACAACCTATCCGTAGAACTTGATGAGTTCTTCCCAAGGCTAAATGAAAATGCAAAGTCCTCCGACGAGCTAGGTAGTGCAGACTTTGAAGCGATGAATGTAAGTATTCAGAATTTAATTTTCTGTTAATCTGTCAAATCATGCAAGGATCAAAACGAATTTCCTTCAATGCAAATTTTGAGTTTTCTACTTTGGATAATTCTTTAAAGTTAAAGGACTAAGAAAATATTATAAATCAAACATTAGGAACACGAATTTGCGTCTTGTTGCTTTATCAAGAATTTGTTCTTCGTTAAAAAAAAAGGAGTAACAGATACAGATCAAACCATCACGACATTTTATATTATTTTTTCCAAAGTTGGCAAAATTTAATCGGTTTTTTGTTCCTTCTAGCCAATAATTCCTGAGAAGAAATCATTTTTACACTTGAATTATGACCAAAACCCTTACTATAATTTACTGCTAATATAAATGGTGTTTTAACCTTGGTTTTATTTTTTTCCAGTTGAACGAATTCATCGTTAAAATTTACGGAGCCCTTCAAAAGTACGCCGTTGGTCTAGATGCTATGCTTCAATACCAAAAAGCGAAGGATCCCTCAAACGCCAACGTTACGGAAAAGGACCTCAAGCTGCAGTTGAAAAGTTTGCTGTTCGAAATCAACGACTACATCAACGCCTTCGATGTCAGCCCCGAACGGGACGTCCATCGCAACGATTGGGCTCAGTATAACATGGAGATGGACACGACCAAGTTTAAAGTGTACAGCAGTACGCTCATCAAGCATTACGTGCACACCCTAAACTATGTTTACGCCGGTCTTAACTATTACAATCAAACCGATTGCAATTAAAGTCAATCGCTCGAAGAACTAAAATATATCTTGCCGTTACGGAGGATAAGTCTACGATATTTATGATCTAAACTACTTAACTTGGATCGGCGAAATTACGAATCCTCAAAAATCAAGATATGTTCCTTAAGTAAGAGTATTTTTTTTCGACGACGTGACGTGACGTGACTGGCCCGTATCGAAGACTATGATTTAAAAAATTAGAAAAAACTTGACTAACTCATCGCATCTTCAAAAATTCGTTTCGAAAACTTAAACTTAGCAATTTCTATTGCTGCAAAACAAGAAGAAACGTAGATGTGTGTAGATTTTAGAAGAAAAAAGTGTTGTTATCTTGCCGAATAGCAGTCATTCGATCTTATTTTTTGTTCCGCAGATCGGCGAGAACAAACTCCTCAGCATATGAATGTATATTTCTGACAAAAACAGAGAGAAGTGTAGAGATGTCTTATGACTTATGTAATTATGTCGGTATATATGTAATTTATAATGTGTGCATGTATATTAATTGTGAAAAAACGTTTTTATTTATATGATGTTTCTGTAATTTGTGATAAGTGCTGTCTCTATACTCCCTCTATTACTTTTCTATTTTAATCTACTTAATTTTACTCTACCGACTATAGAAACATTGAAATGCAGCTATATGTATCATATTTATTTTCTATTTTATAGTTTCTTTCGTAACTTAGTTAGTATTATTTATTGTACATTATTATATTTATTTTTTAAACATATCGCTGTATTTTTGTCTTTACTGTGATATTAGTATATTTGTTTTAATTTATATCTACATGAGAATATAAAACAATATACAGTGTTGAGACTATAGTTGTTTTATTTTATTTTGCATACCCGAAACATTAATAAAACTTCAAGGTAACAAGGAGCTTAGTTTATGTAATATACTACTAAGTGATTATCTTTACACTATTTATTTATTTACTGCGCGTGTATATATTTGACGTTAGCAATATCACACAATGATCTTGTGGCTGTAGAAAAAAATAAAAGTAGTCAATGAGACAAAATTAAACAGTTCTGTTTAGAATTATAAAATCATAGGAGCCATTCATGTTTATTGCAGCTGATTGTGGCTAAGCTGCGGTGTTTCTGTGGTCTGCTATGCTGAAATGTACAACTAACTGTACGCAAAACAGATCTTCCTAAAACTAATACACAAGAAATGCTTTGCTAATGTACCCTTACAAAGCCGCATGACATCACTTCTGTCGATACATGTACATCTGATAAATGTGGTATAATGGTTCCATAACGATTAGCCGAACAATAATGCACAAACGAATACCCATTTAATGATGATTCATTCATTTGCTTGCTTACCTGTTTAAAATTGTTAGATTTGATGTCATTACCGTATATGAATGTCCAGTCACTGCATATTATATACCTATCTACCTGGTAGGTGAAATTGGTGATATTACAGTGGCAGATTTTGAACTGTTGACCTTCAGCAGCAATATTAACACATACAGCTTGTTACCAGGAACTATTGATAAAGCTTCGGAGGTGAAACATATACGCTGCTCAAAGTTGATCTATTTATTACAAAAACAGAAGAGAGACTTAGGTTTAATAAAAGACAATTATCGACTTCCTTTGGAAAGGGATAAAACGATCTTTTCTTTACGACGATTTAATAACAATTTGTACTTTTCTCTCAGAAAACATACGAGCCTTAAAGGCTGTATGTTGGGACGCAGAATAATAATTCCACATTATTTTATTAACGTGTGCTTGAAATAGAATCTACTCATACTTTGAAATAAACAGGTTTATTGAGAAATTCTTACAAGCAAGGATCAAAAAAGTATATTTTGAACTCTCTGCCAGCATAGAGGGGCTCCACTTGCCTTGGCAGCGTTTTTCGATGTCCAAAATATCTTGGTGAAATCTTTCCCCATGTTCGTCATTGACGACTCCATGATTGCCCGGGAAAAAATCTAAAGAATGAGTTTTTAGACTCATATTGCACCCCAATGTTTCATACGAAATCAAAAGGTCTTTTACAATGTTCTTGTAGTCTTCGGATTTGTGATTGCCTAAAAAGTTCTCACAAATATTCTTAAATGATAGCCAGGCGGATTTTTCATTTTTGTTCAGCTCTATATCGAACTTTTCCTCTCGAAGTAAGTCCCTGATCTGGGGCCCTACAAATATACCCTCCTTTACTTTAGCATCATTGATTCTGGGGGACTTATTCCTTAAATACGCGAATCCGCGACCGTTTCTGTCCATTGCTTTGACGAAATTTTTCATAAGTCCTAGTTTTATACGTAAAGGGGTCAGATAAATTTTCTGAGGATCAACAAGAGGGGGGTTGATGACATTCTTAACTCCCGGAGTCAATGATGTTCGTGTCGGCCAGACTTTCTTTACATAATGGTTTTTCTTGTCTTGACTATCCCACTCACACAGGAAACAACAGTGCTTCGTATAGCCGAGTCCAATCCGAGTAATAGCTTCACAACCTTTAGATTGCCGCAGATATTCCACATAAATTCATCGTATTTGATTTTTTCTAAAAGAATCTTCATGTTGTCGTATGTTTCCTGAGTGGGCCAGAGAAATTGAGGGTAATTTATTTCCATTGTGAAGTAAAACGGCTTTTAAGGTAGCTTTGGATGAATCAATGAACAAACGCCATTCATCAGTGTGATATTCATGGCCAAGTGCACTCATAATCGAGACAATATCATTGCAGAACACCAGGTCATCTTCAAGGGAGAAGTAATCATTGAATTTGGCATGACAACTACGATAAAACGAAATTTTTGTATCACTCTGAAGTAGATTTCAGCCCTTCAATCTGGATTCCAAAAGTTCGGCTTGCTTCTTAGACAGGTTTAAATCGCGAACGAGGTCACTAAGGTCTCCTTGAGTCAGCAAATGTGGTTCATTTGAAGAACATCCTGATTCAAATGTGGGATCCAAATTCAAATTTTCTTCTGCTACTTGATGTGCTTTCTCATCACAAGACTCATCATCACTCAAAGTCATGTTTTCTGCAGGTGCTGGTACAGGTAACTCCTCCTTGAAGTACTGGTTTCAGTGCAGATGGTAGATTAGGATATACAATAGTGTGTTTAGATTTTGAAGTAATATCAGTTATATTTGTCAGGCAGAAGTAGCAGTCCGAAACGTCGTCTTTAGGTTCTCTCCATACCATAGGAACTGCAAAAGGCATATAACGTGAACCTTTTGCCCATGCTGTGAGAAGCCGAACACCTGTGGCACAGCAAATATGGGGGGCCCAACTTTTATTCTCGTCGCCTACTTTACAACCAAAATAAAGTTCATAGCATTTTCTAACTAACGGTGTAAACGAACGTTTCTGGGTTTTAAAAGTCAACTCGTCGCAGACGTAGCAGAACGAATTTGGATTATTTTTACAATTTCTCGGCATTTCAGTGGCACTTGGGGTATCAACACAACACTTTAAACACAACAGCACACTTTCTCAAAGGTTAGAACAAGGCAATGTTCTCTAGCCGGTCAATTTACTGCAACTGAGCTCCCTGCCCAAGATCTTGTATTGTTCCCGGCCAGCTTGTCGAGACCTGTTCTGCCTGTTCCGAATGACGCAAGATTACTTAGAATTACGCAATATTGTGTAACATTTTATTTCAAATGCCTAAATATCACCGGCATATTTATCGGCATTTTATTGTAAAGCACACAGTATTATGCTGCGTAGATATGCTGGAACTGTGGGTGATGCAGTAATTTTGAAAGTGAATTTAAATTCAGCGTGCAAAAATATACAGGAAACAGGCATTTTTATACTTGGGACAAAAACCTTGTTAACCAGTGTAATTAAACAAGAAAAAAGACTCTAGTAACACATGATGTCTCTTTTTGAGTTGACAACCGCTCGAGTAGGTATTGGCATACCTTTTTACAACCTTGTCTATGTCTTAATTTGGCAACTGTTTTAAGGGATTGTTCCTTAAGTTCTCTTTTCATTTCGCGCGGTATGTCACGAGGAGCCACCTTGTCGAAAAATAAAGTTAACGTCTCTTCCATACAATTTTTCAGTAGTGGGCAACAAACTGTTCTGCAAATTTTCTTAGTACTTTGCAGCATTCACCTTACCAACAATCAATTCCAGTTAGTCAAAATCAGTGACAGATATACAACCTCATGTCATTTGCCCTTTTGGAAACTAATCAGCCCTTTTGAAACCGTCTTTATGGAAAGCTTTCTTTTATTTCTAATCAACCGTTTTCAATTATTTCCTACATAAACGTCAAGCTTAGACTGGTTACTGAAAATAACTTTCTTCCAATCGTAGAAAAACCAATTTGCATTTTCCTACAACAGCTACAAACTGCACAATTCAATTCCCGAACATCCAAAAGCTGGGAGACCAATGGTTAGATAGACGAGTAACTTAATATAATAATCGATGTGTTGGTTCCTGTTCCTGGCGACTTCACTGTCCCGACTTGATAATGGCAACCGCCGAAACTGGTCGTGACACTACGTCAAATAAAAATGTTCGTCAGAACAGAAACCAACACATCGATTATTTTACGACGAAACAAGGAAACAACACCAACGAAGAATTTAATATAATAATGTCTTGGGTTGGCATTGGCTCTGTGTGTGTGTGGAAAAAATACTTGATATTAAGATGTTATCATAGCAGGATACCTAGATTAAGTTAGTGCAGGCACATTTCCTATTTTTTTAACTATCTTTTTATTTTTTAAGGGATCATGTGAGCGGAGGGTGCAGTTCTTTTCGAGCTTTTCATCTGAACGATTCCTTATGGTTCTCGTAGTGCTAGTTATTTAGTATTATTATGAGAATAATGATCTATTATTATTGTTATTGCTATTATTATTATTATTAATATTTTACTCAAACCAACCGATTTCGTTTTTGAACAGCAGTTAGAGGTTTTTCTTTGGCCTAAATAAGTTGTAATATGTAACTTATTTATTATATACATATGCATATTTTTAAATACCTTGTAAGATCGGAGTTCAGTTTTATGAATGTATTGTAATGATATTTATTTGCTCATGTTAGAAAGTATTTTATTTTGACAGTTTAATTGTATGTTCCATTTTCTTACGAGGCGAAGCAGTGTCGATAACTTCTTCCCTCTAATTTTCCACAGATCGATTTTACTTCTTTAATATCTTTTTCATGGTAACCATTCTAATTACTGTACCTAACATTTCCGTACCTGGAAATATGGACATCATCACCATAGAAGCGAAAGGTATTTTCGATGGATTTCAAAGTTATCAAGAATGTTATTTTATTTAATTCAGATAGTAAATTGGGGATCAGAATTTAAAAACCAAAGAAGCTGGGACAAACAAGTTTCGACAGCAAGACTTCTTTTCAAAATTCCTCGATAAAATATTAAAGTTTCAAGTTAATATGAAAATCTTTTTTGACCTTTTAACAGCAAAATTATTATCCATGGAATGCAATTTGAAGAAAGAAGTATTTGGTGCTGCTTCGAGCCCAAAATATCAAGAACGGACACCGAAGTACTTCAATTCTCTGAAGAACGTCAGTGTACAGGTACCAAAATTTATTATTTGGCCAAATAAACGAGAAAATTCAATTTATTTTTTTTCAATTCAAAAATTCAAATAAATACAATACAATTTTAATATAGCTCGGTTACGGATTACACTAGGTTTTCGTCTAAAAATTCAAAACGTTGTTAAAACAAATATAATTTTTTTAAATTCAAAATGCAATACCGTATGTCTGGAATAACAAAATTGTGTAATTTTGATTTCGTTTCGATTATCAAAAGAAAATAAGTAGATCCCAGACGTCAAGTAATTTTTAAAAACGGTAACCCTGAGTTTTTATTTTTTGGGGGACGTATTAAAATCATTGCACTGATTCCACAGGGCCGTAGTTTCCTTTACAGTGATTCTGCAAGTTTCTTTACAAATGTTGACCAAGATTCTTTGACTTCGTTTGATTATAATTCTAGGTATAGCAGCACTTTCCTCTGTAATGTCCATGGTTCCATGTTGTTTGTAATGTTTAACTGCATTTCCAACTGAAGATTTTACCATTATTAATTTAGTGGCGATTTGCTTTAATGATTTTCCTCGACACTACTGGAACACAATAATTTCGCACAATTTGTGTGAAGAAGGGACATCTCTAAACATTAAAAAGAATAACACTATTATTCGCTTAGACATAACAATAGATTACCAACAAAGGTGACAGGTCAGTACTCAATTTCATTTGACATGACTACTTGATAACATTTTTCCACCATCGCAACATTTAATTTTTGGAATTGCAATTAAAAAAAACAATTAAAGAATTAAGTGTTGACAATTGTCAAACGTTGGTAGGTGTTCAAAAATATGTTTTCTTCGATTTTATAACAAGTTTGGAAATGTTTTAAAGTATCTTAAGAATACGCTGAGTTTCTGAGAAAATCATTAACTCTCTCAACATCTCAATCCACTAAAATTCTAATAAAACATGTTATCTACTGCTACGCAATACTATAAACATGTACTATTATGAAGTAATATAAACAAACCTTCAAGTTACGTATGCTCTACATACTCCAGACTACTAGTAATGTTGGTGTAATGGGACTCACCTACGAATTTCTAGAAGTAGATTATGACTGGGTGTGTTTTAGTGGACCCCCGATGCGTTCATAGGTTTCTTTAGAAACAAACGCATCCGCGGAATATGTGCAAAAATTCTTAGAAAATGGAGAGGATTTTTTCCCAAATCACCTGATTACAATACCTGGAAAATAATATTTTCACAAATAGTAGTAAAAATATAAATTACGTTATATTATCTCACGTGTTTCACCTAAATAGATATTTTAGTAAATGAAGTTATTAAAGGTGCGTTCACACAGGGTAGCGTGAAATTATCGTTAGGATTAGCGGGAAATTATTTGCAATATTCTGGGGTAATTCTCAAAATAATTTCGGGGGATAATGACAACTGACATCGCGATTTACTTTGTCGTATCGTAACCTTAATTTATCTGTTAATGATGTTTTTTGTAATGGATGGAATGACACAGAAACGTTATATACTGTGTTTATTAACAGTTTCTGCCATAATCATGACGAGCAAATTTAAAAATAAATGTAAAAAGAGAACAGGTTGGCGGGTACGTCCCACCAACACTCAAAAGGAACAAATGGAATATTTAAATTTGATTAAGGAAATCTTAAATCATGATTATGATTCCTTTTTCTTATATGCAGGAATGAATGTTGATTTATTTAAAAATTTATTAAAAATAGTAGAAGGAAAACAAAGGTCTGTCAAATATTTCTAGAATCATTTGAAGCGCTTTGGACTGTACTATACTACTTACCAACAAGAGGCAGTGCACATTCATATAAAACAATCTAAGAATTCTGGCTCTTTACATTGCAATTACAAGAAAACAGAATTTTATTTTCTGTATGCGATGCAAATTATAAACCTGTATGTGTGGATACAGGAGCCCATGAATCTTCAAGTGATGGAGGAATGAATAGTAGCAAAAAAAAATCAAAGAAAATGAAACCAAACTACATAAGTGATAACGGTATAAAAAACACATTTTAAGTATGATTTTTGTTTTCCGGTTACAATATCCATAAGAAACAAGGGGTCGTTATGGTAACGCTGCAGGTTTTCCAAAGAGCATGCAAGTCTCGCTTTCTTACGCGCATCCGTGAGTTGCTTAGGCACCCACCGTGCAGAGACTTTTCGGTAGTCAAACTTGTTGTAGACAATGTCGTGGATTACCGTCTTCGGAATGCACAGTTCGGATGCCATTTCTCGAATTGTCAAACGTCTGTCGGTGATGATGAGTTCTTGAATCCGACGTTCTCGGTCTTCCAGATCTTGGAAGATCATCTAAGTTTGTCCGACCGTTTCGAAACTCTGAACACTAAACCGACACTTACTTGCGTGACATAACCTCGCCATAAACTTCGGAAATTCTTCGGTGAATTACGCTCGGCGATTCATTCATTGCCACACAAAAGTAGCGAATGATTGCACGAACTTCCAGTGGGACGCATTTTGACAGAGGAGGCTCCCGGACACCCCTCGTATATAGTAATTGTTTGGAAAAAAGAAAATAATTCTATAAACTACATACTTGAAACAAATCCAAAGTTACAAATGCCTTAAAGTAGCAATCTTTGCATCCTCCGTTTTTGAAATGTTAACTTTCGATTAGTAAATTTTAATGGATAGAGAATTCTAGATCATATGACGAATTTTAATAAATACTGCACTGGCAAGTTATACGTGGTGGATTACAAAGTCACCAAAGCTCCAATGTATAGTATGTCATATAAGGCATTAATTGTGTTGTATAACACTTCTAAATCTTTTTCCAGAGCAAGTGTTTTGTTTCGAAAACATGTTCCATTCAGGTTGTTTCCAACTTATACGGATGCTTTTACGAAAAGCATCACAGCAAATTTTTAAAGCTAATATCGTATACTTCTATCTTATGAATTATGAAACACTACGATTCCATCTTTATTGATGCAAAACAAATTAGCCTCACTTCAACTACACACAATATACATGCTCGAGCTTCCTCTTTATATAGATGATTATTTAATGTTGTATATGCCATCTGAAACAATCATTCGTCTTAATGTTTTCATATTTGGTAAGTGTAGTACATTGCTTACGTATTTATATATCTTTGGTCCCAAGAAATATAGATTTAAAGCAAATACCTAACATTGCATTTTTGTGTTCCACGTGAAACTTTACAAAGAATGCTAATTCAGGAGATAACAATGTCACATAAGGTTTGTTTCTGCAGCCGATTTGTGATAGTTTGCTCAGAGGTTAATTTGGATTAATTTACGCATGCGCAAACTAAAACTGATTTGAAACTGATTTAACAATTTAATTGCATGAACGCTTTTTTTACAATTATCAGGCGATATATAAGTAACAAGCGCATTTAATAGACTTAAGAGACAATATACTCAAATATGCAGATGAAAACAATAGATTTATCTTACATTCAAATATTACAAAAAGAGGCAAGCGAAAACAGAAATAAACGCGAAATGTTTAGACAGAATTACAACCTTAAAGGAACTGTAAATTCCTAACAAAACCACTGACATGGATAAAACACGCATGAAGTGTAAACATGTTCAAAAAAACCTATAACACAACTTTTCACTTCACAATATAACAATGCGCATGCGTCTGATGGATATATATATATATATAGTTGAATGAAATGTTGAAATCATCAGGAACACTTGTTGGAGCCTTCTGAAGCCTCGACTCCGAGAGATATTTTGAGCTTACATTTCCTACATTTGAGCCTAAGGTTTTGCTAATTTACAATCCCATGTCACTTGTAGCTATTATTGTTATATAAATATATATAATTACGTCAAATATTTTTAAATCTTCTTCATGAGCTTCTGTGACCATTCCAGTTTCAGAATCCACTTGTATCTGATATAGGTGCTGTTTTATTACAGGTAAATTAATCAGGAGAATATCATAACCAAACTCAAAAGTGTGTATACAAATTGACACGAACTGCCACTTGCACCGTGATTGGTCGGTTGTATTTATACAACGCGTGGTAGTAGCATAATTTAGCGTGTGTATAGTTTGGCCGTACACCAATTATTAATTTTACCTTACACCGCTGTGTGAACAGTCGTATTTAATTGCATTGTACGAACATTCTTAATTCCTACCTTACCCCCGCGATGCCCTATGTGATCGCTACTTAAATGTATGTATTACACCATTTGTTATAACTTTACCCGAGACATGGTTTATTTATTGTAAACGAACATTTTAAAGTAATACGTGTACGCACGTCAAAAACTTGAAAGTTTATATTCAAACACAGGCTTAGATTCTGAAATATCGTTCACAGTATAAACTTTGCATTTTACGTTGATGAACGGTCGGCACTGACCTTTTAATATTGATACTGGCTGTCGCAGTATATCAAACCTCTTCCATGTAATACAATAATTATTAGTTATATGCGCGTAAATACTGAAATTGTGTGATTTTGTGCTTAGTAGGCGCTAACATCTTTATTTGAAACAGAAGATCTTCTGTGAGTGCTTGCAAAATGGTTTTACGTGTGTATCAAGAACGTCATACATATTTATTATTGACATATTTTCAATATGCATAATGAGTTTTTTATGTGGGTGCCATGCATTTTTACCGTATGATTGATAATTAGTAAGTAGATTCGTCACCTGCCATAAAATTTGTCAGCCGTAAACTATACAGCTAATTCATCAATTAGCATCGTTTAATTTATTGCTTGCAGAAGACCGAAAAATAGAGATGATTAAAGAAGACCAAGTCATGCTTAAATCTTTCGGAAGGTGTTTATAGTATAAGCAACTCTTGTAGAATCATTTGCCTTTTTTAATGGTTTTTTATAATTATAATTAGAAAATGAGCACCATTGACATATTTAGGTAAATCTTTTTGCAGATATGTTCAGGGAATTTATTAATTGCATTGCAAACCTGGTAAGCATCTTTACATCAGTGTTTTGCAAAATTTCGTACTTCATTAACCACCATAATTTCATAATATTTGCCAAGCTAATCCCATCATGGTTTATGATCTAGAACACTCATAAGACAGTCAAAACGGATCAGTCAGTGTGTAGTAACAGCCCTGAAGATATCACATAAGAGTGTGGACGAAACGTCGGCAAAAGTTGCGGTTTCAACCCGGAAACCAAAAGTACAGACTCAAAGGACAATTTGTATCATCCTTAGTCTTAAAAACAAGGCAAATTTTCTCGCTGCATTTTCTCTGAAATTTTTAGAATTATTGCAAAATTGAATAAATCTAGAAACATAGTCTTACCTCTATTGCGTTGTCAACACAAACAGAACAAACAGGTCCCGCGTTGTAGGATGGCGAGTTCCGGCGCTGTCCGAAGGTACTGTCGGACATCGTTCGGGAAAATTCAAGTTTGAATGCAACATGCAGTGGCGTAGCTCGACTTATTTTTTAAATTATTTTAGCATAATAAAAAACGACTATAAAGTAAAGTCTTGTATTTCCACCGCGCCTGAAGCGTTCGCCATCCTATAACGCACAAACTGTACCGTTGTTTAAACGGAGATGAAATCTTTTGCAAGCTTTTCAGACAATACAATCATCAACCAAATAAAGTCAAATTATTGGATAAGAGCTACTTCAGTCTGGAGGTCAAGAAGCTGCTTTTAGGCAATCAAAGTTATCTGTTATGACGCTGAATTTAGTAACACATATATTTTATTATTAATAATCAATTGTTGACTTTACATTCATTTACAGTTTTATTGCTTTTATTTGTAAATATTTGTCATGTAATTTTGTGTTTGTAAACGTACACGGACTTTATTTATTTGACTATATACTGTGCGCGAATGATTGGTATTACAATGTGAGCTTCAATCTATACAGACAGATAAACAATAAGTAGGTAGTGTAAGCCAAATATGTATCTCCCTTATCTAAGCCGGGTCAAATATGAGGATTCTTCATTATAAACATATTGAAACTGCACAGCCGCAACATCAACTTCATTATAATTAATTTAACCTTTTTAATGAAACCCTTCACTGAAGCTTTTGCCATAATACTTCACTCGTAACTGGACGTACTACGTTTCAATAGCCAAGCTATCGTCATCAGCAGCAAAATTGAACTAACAGACTAACAGAAAAACTAACTCAATAAAATAATTTAAAATTATGCAAATCCAAAAATATGTAAACCCCAAATTATGCCAAATTTTAAGTTACCTTTTAGGAAATTCTAAAGACCCAGTAGATAACATTGATAAATCAGGAGTAAATTTCATATAAAGATTGTGATCAAGTGTATATCGGGCAGACAAAAAGAGTTAGGTGCAAAGAGCATTTGGTTCATCTCAAATTCAGAAGGTTTGATTAAACTAGTGTTGCCTTACGTACGAGGAAGGCGCAATAAATTCTCGGCCTGATATAGAAAAAATAAACTTGGTAAAATATAACAATTTTTATTTTTCGACATTATATTGAAACCCTAACTTTAATATATTTATTACAATGATCAATCAATAATTCTATACCCTTGTAAAAATAATCTAAAGCTTTTCCCTCAAAATGTTGTATTATAACTGCTTGCAACACACTATCGTCCTTAAAATGACCTCTCCTAAGGTCTTTAAATGGGAAAATAAATAATAATCACATTAAGCCATGCCCGGACTATACGGTGGATGTTCCCATTCTTGAAAGCCACATTCGCGGATGGTAGCTAGTAAAATGGCGGTAGTGTGTACGGGGTGCATTGTCGTGCAATAATCGAACACCTTTTGTTAATTTTCCTCGACGTTTTGCACAAAGACGCATAATATGTGTTGTTGGCAGTTGTATTGCTCTCTTTAAAATCAATGAGTAAAATACTCTTAGAATCCCAGAAGATTGTGGCCATCACCTTTTTCGTTGATTGAATAACTTTCGCCTCTCTGGGACGAGGTTCATCGGGTCGCCGCCTTTTCATCGATTCCTTTTTGGATAGAAGATCATAATACAGAACCATTGTTTCATCTGCTGTGACAATGTATTTCAAAATCGGTTTCAGGTTGTCTTCACACACGTTTAAAAACGAGGGCGTACATTTGACCAGGCGTTCACGTTGGAAAGCAGAAAGAAGATGCGGTATTCATCTTGCACTAATCTGATTCATACGCAAATGGTTATGGAGGATTCGGCGAATACGAAATGTTAGACATCACTGCTAATTCCTTCACTTTCAAACGGCGATCTGCTAATATCATTTCTTCAATAAGTGAAACGTTTTGAGGCGTTATTGACCGACTCATCATCTTCAAGGGATTCTTATCCCAAACGAAAATATTTTGCCCACTTTTTTACAGTGGAATATGGAGCAGGTAAATCACCATAAACGCCGGTACTTAATTTTCGTTACTTGAGACATTTTCATGCACTAGTCACGTTGCCTGGCTGGCTACTAAAAACTACTACTTTTCGAGACGTAATATATACAGTGTAGGCCTCGCACATGTGCAACTATGACGCAACGGTGTTTAAACACCTTCGAAATTTACAAAAACGAACAAAACTTAATGAATTTGGATTTAGGACACCTAAATTCCAGCCTTTATCCTTTGTTATATCCTTTATAATTCAAGTTATTCGTAACTTTAAATTTTGCATAATTTAGGATTTGTGTATGTTGAAGTTGTATACTTTAAAATTGTTTGTTTTAAAATGGCATACTTTAGGTTTGGATATTTTTGGATTTGTATAATTTTAAATTATTTTATTACGTCAGTTTTTCCCTTAATCTGTTAGTTCAGTCTCACTGATGATGATGGCTTGGCTATTGAAACGTGCGTCCAGTGCGAGTGAGGTATTGTGGTAAGAGTTTTAGTGAAGTGTCTCAGTGTTCCAGTGCCACAGAGTTAGAGTACTTGATTAACAAGTTTCTTAATAATTGTTAAAGTCATAGATTAAATAATCTATCTACTGATATAGATAGGCAACCTCCCATTCATTTAGGATTGTAGGTGACCCTCTGAATTTCGTAGTATAACTATGAAATTAATGGCAGTTTATTCAAATAAATATAAAAACAGGCAAGGAACCATAATTAAATTATGCACTTACTACTAGTAAACAGTTTAGTTAGCTTAAGTGAACAGTTTGCCCGTTCTTAGTTCGCTAGCTTATTTATCCAATTACAATAGTTTGCTTGCAGTAATGGAATAAAGGTTGCTGGTGTTAGTAAGCTTTTTAAGTGAAGTAGCAGTTAAGAATCTTCTTTTACTTGTAGTAAATAAACAGATTATCTGTCTCATATTTTATTTTTTTTTTTACTTGCGGTTACTAAATATTTAATTAAGGCTACTAAACATTTTTCTCAGCGAAGAATTGTTGAATAAATACCAACATTTGTTTTCTGTTTGAAACATTTGAAATACATTCATGCTCCATATTTGTCCAGCAATGACAGACAACTCTACAGCCACACGGTATAAATCCATAAGCGTGAAATACCTTAATGGTTCGCTGGCATGGATCTTCAGTACATTATTGTACATTAGCGTATTGTATTTATCGAATAATACGAAGTGTTCTATATTATTAGTGATATGTACTAAAAGAATAACCGTGTTCAACTAATGTCATTATCATTGGGCAGTGCTTTATAGAGTTGGAGGTTTGCTCGCCATCGCGCCAACCGTACGAGAGACAAAGTGACAAAGACCCGGTCAGAACCACGGCGAGCACATGTGAATATGTGTAGCGCGGACGACGACCAAGGCGATCTGTCATTGTCCGTTCTGCGAAAACCGTCAGGTTCCCACGAATACTTGGGCTTATTTCTGGAAATTGACGGCAACTTTTTACTAGATGGGTCTCTCTTGCTCGTTTAACGCATACTCGTCCGTCTCTCGGCCTGTTTATCATCAAATAAATCTCCTTATACATTCATCTTTTATGCGACCCAACGAAATTTACACGCCTTTGTTTTAATATACAAAACTGCTAATGACTAACTTAAACTTCATCTTGTCGTCTTTGTTTTTCATGTTGATCTTTGCCTCGTCGTTTTTTCCTCCTGTGTTTCAGATGCGGCTGAGGTGTAAGTTGCTTGTTTGCTAACTTGATTATGGCATTAGTGATACCCTCATAACAAATACAACGTCCAATATAAATACAACGCCAAGATGAATAAATCAATTCCAATTATTACTTTGGGAATTACGAGATAAAATTATGTGTCCATCAAAAGAAGAAGAAATTTGTGTATTTCCTTTATGTTCGAAATTTGAAAACCACCTCATACCAAGTTTTCTAGTGTCAGATAGCAGAGAATCTAAAAAGCACAAATTTTTCTATTTAAATTCACAGATCTATAAACAAAACGGTAGTAATACTGGGTACGCCAACGAGTACTCCTTTCTGTAGAAAACAGTCCATGTTGCTACCTTTACAATTTCTCCACTACTGTCTAACTGATCTTAAATATAATAGAACCACAAAAATGCAGTTTCTTCTAAAAATATTCCTATATTAGATTAAATATGAAGTGGACCCTAGCTTTTCCCACTGCGACCTCTTTCAGATTTATTGTAATTCTTCAGTTGTTAGAACATCTACGCTTTCAGCATTTTGGATCGCACAATATGTGGATGATGGTTTCTTCTTCCGTCTGGCAGAACCTGCATGCTATTTCCTTTGTCAGGCCTAGATCGCCACGTGCCATATGTTCTTTGAGCATATAATGTCCTGTTAAGTAAGCCTACTGTCGCTTTAATCAACTTTCTGTCCCTGCCTAGTAGGTCTCTTGTAAACTTAGACTCGTGTCCAGTCAGAAATTGCTTGACCTGTCTCTTGCCTGGGCTGTTTTTCCCCCTGTGTTGAGGTTTCTTATTTTTCCATTGTTTAGTAGCTGCTTTAACTGCTGTGTATGCCATGCCTAAAGTCTTTAAAGCTAACAAATCCTTTCAATTGGTTCTTAATTTAACCAAGTACAATGTATTGTAATAATTGTTTGCACTTGGGAATGGTCTATTTGTGATTACAATGTACTAGTTGCAAAATGCAACAAGCTGGGCACCCAGGGGGTAAACCTAATTCGAGCACGCTGAATCCAATGGTGCCAACCGTTCAAAGTTAGCTCGTTAGCTCGAGCAATTTCAATTTAAAAATTTTAGACCCAAAAAACCTTTTGGAACATTCTGTAATTTTCTGGAAAATCTGATCAATGGCCGAAGAGCTTTCTGGAACCTCGTTGCTAATAGCCATGTTGTTAATTAAGTCTTGGTCTCCTTCCAAAATCCAACGGCAAAACTGTAAGCCTGTGTTGTGGTAATTTCCTTCGAACTTTTGGGCTTTTTGGGCTTTTGGGCTTTTTGCCACTTGTAAGGATGATAGTGCAAATCGTTTTTTAATATTGCTCGTACGGACTCATGAGAAATTCCTACCTATTGCAATAAGTGGCGTAAGGATTCACTGGAATATTTTTCAATTGCACTTCTAAAATGCAATGCTCTTCCGTTCCTGCTCGTTCTTCTCCTGTTGCTTAAAATCCTCTACCGATCCCCTCTGGCGATAATTTGTGACCCATCTTTTAATTGTTTTGCCAGACGGAACAATAGCAGCACGAAATTCATGTCGAAATCATTATTGGGTGTTAATTACCGCACTTCCTTTAATAAACTGTTCTACTCAAAATACTCTGTGAGTAATCGACCAGCGCTCCATATTTATCAAAATTATAAGGTATGACAAAACACTTGACAGTTAGAATCATTGTAATTTGAGATTTCAGATTTTTGCCAATGAAGATTAAAACAGGGTAACTCCTAATTTGGCATCCTTTATATGTACTGTCATGTTTAGCAATTCTTCTCTTCTATACGAATACCCATTATTAAAATAACCTTCATTAGTAAAAATTGTTCATCATGGACTTTTTGTAAATATAAATGTTTCGATTTCTACTTTTGTCAATATCTTAGACAACGAGGTAATAAGAGAAAAGGAGAGTGCATGCATCTCAAAAACGAGGGACCTAAACGATCTTTTAAGATGGAAAGCAAATATTTCCTGATTTTCAGTGGCGTTATCGTAAAATTCAATTTGGGTTTTTTTTGCAAATAAGTGTTATAGTTTTGAATGAAGTTATAATAAAAAGTTCAGTAAAGTTTTAAATCAAATTACTTGTTTAGTACTGCATTAGAACCAATTATTAACAAAAATCTAACAAAAAATATATATCATATATCTGAATATATCTAAAGTTTGATTGCTGCGATCTAGTAAACAATAACTTCTAGCATTTTTTCTGTTTACCTCCAGTTGCCCAGTTGTTTGGAGAGTGCAGACAGAAAAATGGAACACAAATATAGAGGAAAATAATATTTATTGACCTTAGAAACTTATTAATTTTGTATACATACTCCTTATTCTATCTGCTGACGAAAAACTTTTACAGAGGCATTTTATGCATATATCAATAAATGTATTTACAACACACTTCACTAGTAAATGTACATGAAGATTTTGCTTTCTTTTGCTATCTCAGAGGATTTTAAAAATGAGTGCAGAAGGTCCTTCTTTGTTCCAAACAAAGCTCCTACACACTTTTCACATTTATTTTTTTCGGATATGGTAAACTATTATAAAAGCGTTGTATATAGCTGTACGCTTTAGGAGAGGAAAAAAGTAGTGTCACAGCAAAGGACCTCAATTCTTGCAAATACTTTTCTGAGACTTTTTTACATGCATCTCTTTAGTGCGCATTTTTACCAAAAGTTTGCATAAAAAGCTTCGACTAATCTTTCTGAAGTAAATTCTTCCGTTTCAAATCCAAATTATTGAGAAAAATTTAGTAATCCTGATTTTCTGTCAATATTTGTTTTTTTGCAGAAGTCTTATTCTTTTTGTCTTCAGATCCCTTCCATATTCATTCCTATTTAATTCCATCCTTTTAGGACTATCTGGAACCATAGGCATTTGCACCAATGTCATAGGTTGGTCCATGATGCTTGCTGATGGGATTGCAGAGGATAATGCCGGTTCACCAGGTCTTCTTCTGGTACAACGGTCCAGACCTAAACACAAGTTTAATTAAAATATATTTGTGGAATATTTCACAATCTCTTTGTTAATTTATACAGTACTTACATATTTTAATCGTTCAATAACAATTTTATTGTAGGAATTGCATGCTCTTTTAGGCGAACCTTCGATGCAGATGTCCGATTAAAACAATGAACAGTAAAATACCTCGAACACAAGATACTATGTTTAGTTGGTTCCCAATTCTCTTTGTTTACCACTTTCAACCACAGCTCCTTGCTTCTGATGATCTTTTGGAATGCTGTAAATATTTTCGTTTAATAATATGTATATTAAACATCAAAAGTAACTACGACAAACATAATACTTTTCTTTTCATAGGATTCACTTAAAATAGTTAAAGCAATCATATCTTGCTATTTATGTGAAAATTTTGTGATATCTCAAAAATTGTGATTTATATGACGTTTAAAAAGGAAATAATCTTCAAAAGAGATTGTTATATAAACACGCCACTGAGTTTAAAACCAAAATATAACCTTAACACAGACATTATTTATTTTTATAAAGAATTAGATACTTACTGGTGGAAACTTATTCCCAAGTCCAAAAAAGTTTCAAAAATAGAAAACTGAAGGATAATTATCGCAAAAAACTGTCAACACACACTATAAACAACTTTTAAATGATAAATAATGAATCATCCGTGGTCCTTCGTGACGTAATTTCCGTCTCGTATTAAGTCCATAGAAATACATATGCCGTGCATTACCTCCTTGATCTTAGATTTCATCGGACAATATCTGATAGATTTACTTTCCAAGTAGAATACCAATCTTCAATATTTCTTTACATTACTATTTTCTCTAATATTTAATGTACTTTTTAACACTGCACAAATTGACTGTAATGTTGGAGGTTTTACTTTCACAATCTTGTATTTAAAGTAAGCCAGAAACACATTTTCAAATGTCTTCTCAATTCCCAATTCTCCCAATTTTTAGAACACTATTTTTTGAAGTCATTATAACCTGTTTCATTTTGTCTTGCAGAGTTTCTCAGAATAAGTTGCGAAACTTCTTCATCACTTGAAAAAATCGCTTGGCTGTATATTCCATTTCATACTTAATACATGAGTAGAAGTATCTTAATACTAATTTTTAAAATGTTCACAGAACTTCTCAACGCAAACAGGGTAGTTACAACAATTATGGCAATCAAAACCAAATGACTTGATATTTTACTTATCTAGTACATATCTATGGTCACTTGCCTATGGCATACTAGAATCTGATCCATTCGTATTTATATTATAAACGTAAAATTAATTTATTGTAAATGTCAACATCTTTTCCCCTAATGTTTCCAATTTTAATAATATTTCAGAGTAGTTTCCCAAAAAATATTGTTTGACATATGGTTAGGAAGTCGCTTTTGCTTGCTGATGCTCAAAAAATCTCCATTTTCGAATGCAAGGCAACACAACGCAAACTAGAATCATAAATAACTATTTTGTCAGATTCAGCTTACAGTCTGCGGTTGTGAGTATAATGGCGCTCTCTCTTCAAAATAATTAAATAACAAATACCTAGAAGGACTTAATGACGTAAATGAAGCGGCGAAAGGATTTTCTCGCTATGTTGAAGAAAAACTTTAGAAAACAATTGTTGTGAAAATAAAAAGTCTTCACATGAGCTAGAAATAATCTGCGTATCATCGCAATTTTAATATTTTTGGTCTCTTATCATTTAGTAATTTTATGCACATTTCATGTACAAGATAAACAACTAAACACCATATAAACGCCCAAAAAGGAAATGCCTTTTGCTTGAGAGAATACACACTCCATAGGTTGGGCATTAATAAAAAAATCTAGATCAAGGGTATCTCCGTGTTTTTGCCAACAGTGCACTAACCTAACACGATATTAAAACAGAACAGAAAGTAACCGGAAATGTTTGGAATGATACGTAACCTCAGCGATGCACTCCGCATAAAACAGACACCAGACGAGCCTTTTATCTTATTGGAATATCTTATACAGAGTGACATTACCTAATTGGGTGGGCCGGCTGAAGTATTTGGGCCGTACTGTCGGTAAATTTACCCTCAATAAAACCCTGGGTGGGCGGACATTTTGTGTAAAGCGAACTACCCTCGGCACCGCCCTAGTTTTTAGGACTTCACGGCTTTAAACCAATTTTATACCGGGTGCTGCATGGCGTTGAAATACACATAAAATTTGATATACTTATACATATATCTATAGGTGTGTATATTTCTTATTTGAATAATAATCCTTGAACTTTAACAAAATGTATGCTTATTAAAAGTAGAATATAATTCTTCAATAGATATGTCAATTTTGGTTTAGAAAATTTACGTATTTTCTACAATGGGGTATTCTTATTTCCCTTTTGTTAACGTCAAGTTAAGTACTGATGCAGTTGTTGGCAATTGAGAATGTGATGTGTTCGAATTCCTCATTAAGCATAGAAATCTTAGCAACTAATTGCCAATTACAGAAGCTAAAATGGGTCATCGTTTCTAATTGGAACAGGTTACTTTGTAACGGATACACTGTCACATAAAGTCGATATACAGATTGTTAGCTTATAATAACAATGCTTATAGGATAAAATCTTTGAAAAGTTTGTTTAACGCTGAAAATACTATTGATTGCAATAAGATTTTCATGCAGACTTGAGACAGGCAAGTATGTTTTACGATAAAGTTAGTTTACTTTGGATGTGTCAAAAAATATAAAATTTTAAGATATTTTGTAAACTTGGAGGATGGACTATGAGAGTAATGTTCTGCACTTTTGGAAGGATATCAATCTTTTATTAATCTTATAGGCTACTAGCAATTAGGGAATGACATTCCTTGTATCAATGGACAACGAAATTTTACTTTCTGTTTGCTAAATGAGGACGAGTGATGTTCAGAGTATTTTTTTGTTGATTTCATCGTCATCAGTTTCTGCCAAGTATAGTTTTGCAGTAATTGATATTTCCGTTTTGGCAGATTCCTCATTTACTGATATCAGTGGTGGCTGGTGGTGACGTAAACGGGAGGTCAAGAACAAGTCTTCGATTCCCTCGTATATTTCCGTTGCATATCTACTTTGTACTGGACAAAAAATACGCGAGGAAATCGAAGCCGCTACTAAAACTATTTCAAAATCTAATTGTTTTGCAGTTCTTTCTGTATTCAGCTGCAGGCACTCTCTCTGAGAGTATATCAGTAGTCAGCCAGTACATTTGCAGTTTTCGTTCATCGACCAGCGGTGCAATAATTAGATATTGCACCCATAAGTACATAAGATACGGCAAAAATTGTAGTGTAAGTATAATTCATATTTTTGTAATTTTAATATTTTTGAAATAGCTTACATATATTTGCAACTATTCCTAATTTGTTCTCATTAATGTAGCTCTGGCTACAGTAAAATGCAATAATAAATTCTGAGTATTTTTTATGCAAAATAGAAGAATTCATGATACCAAAATTGCACATATCTAGGAAAGGCAACCAACGAGTCGAAACGTAAAATGCGAATAACCTATACGAGTCGAACAGCGACCAAAAACCGCAACAATTTTTTTTATTGCATGTTAACATCAGAAACTACTCCACAAAAAGATCAACACGAGTTCTACCTGTCGGTATGGGTCTAAAGGCTCCCGAAGGCAAGAAAAACAGAATGCAATTCTGTGCTCTTATGTCCGAGACTTGTTTGAGATTGTGTTATCAAACGTGGACATCACTAGCCGTAGTTAAATTCTTTGTTTCCCTCTTCGTTTTTTTCGTTTCTTTCTTCTATACTTTCCGAACGTGTCCTTTGAGCGCACTGGAATTTAGGATAATAAAAATTTAACAAATGTTGGCGCTACGGTTCCCTTTCGTATAGCGTTACCTTGCACCGTATTTATTACATCTAGGTTGGAGATAAATTACACTAAATTACGGTTATTGTTTACTGCTTATTTGTAAATTAATTACGTCGAATAAAAATTTATCTTTAAAACTATCTTAACCATCAGCATAACTTTCCTGAAGCTAATTTAAGTATGGCATCCAAATATCCCTAAAGATTTATGTGTATGCAAGTTTAGCGAAATTTATTTATTATTCATTAATTAACAGTTACATTCTGATGTTAGTGTTGATGGTTGTAAATCAATTGATACTATGTCCAATTATGGTACTGTCACGATTCTGTAAAAAAATTTTTGATGGACAACATTAAATTATTGCAAAATTCATTGTAAACATTAATGAAATACATGGAATTATTTGGACACTCAGCAAAAATATCGAAATTTATATACAATTTCAAATTTAGAAGAACAGCATAGCATTATTTGCGAGAATAGTGTCCAGTGTAATTATCTAAGACACTTTACCATCTTTTCTGCAAGTTTGCAATTCCGCTTTTGTAGGACTACGTTGGCTGGGAAGAAAAATAGTGTTCAAGGTGGCATCGAACATCATCAATTGATCGAAAATTTTTATTTCTAAGTGTACGATCTATAGATCTGAATAAATGATAATCGTATGGGGCAATATCTGATGAATACGGGGGGTGTGGTACGACTTCCCAATCCAACTGCGTGATTTTTTCTTGGGTCACCCTTGCTTCGTGAGGTTTTGCATTATCATGTTGAAGCTACATGTTCTTTCTGTTAACCAGAGCAAGCCACTTCTTCAACAATTCAACATTTAATCTTTGCAATTGTTGACAGTAAATTCAGCAGAAATTGTTTCATCTGGTTGTAAAACTTTATAAAAAATTGCGCCATTGGAATCCCACCTAACGCACAGTAGGACCTTTTTCAGCGTTAACGTGGGTTTAGGGGATGGGACTGGTGGTTGATTTACAGGGAGCCACTGTCTGGAGCGATGGGGTTTGGAATAAAGAATTCACTTTTCATCTCCAATTACAATCCTGCTACGAAATGGATCATTTCTTAGTCTAGTTAACAGTGAACTGCAGGTTGTGCGCCGTCGATCCTTGTTCGCATCCAACAGTTGGTACGGAACCCATTTACCTTGTCTGGAAACCTTATCGATTTCATGGAGATGTCTTTACACTGTCGACATGTGGAACCTAGTGTATCCGCTAATTCCTGTACACTTAATTATTGATCAGTCTCGACTAGTGTTTCTAAAGCCTCATTATCAAATTCCACAGGTCTTCCACTACGAAGTCTATCAGAGAGATCAAAATCACCTGATGCAAATTGTCCGAAGCAACGTTGACATTTGTTTACTTTTAAAACATCACCATAAATATCGAAAATATTCTTAGTTACAACTGTTGCATTCATTCCGGCATGAAAATTAAACATCACACAATGACGAATATGCTCTTCGGATGGTTGAAAATCTGCCAGCCTTTTGAACGTGATTTGGATATGATGACAGGGTAGGATTTTCGCCGAGGACATCGTACATCACTGTCGCTTGAAGGTTAACAACCAGCAGTTAAAAATTCATTAATTTGACCAAATTAAATACAAAATTTAAAAGCATTTTAATTAAATAAATTTATAAAAACAGCTGTTGGTTGGGGTATAATGCAGGAAACTGTAAAATTTCAAAATTTTATAAAATGGACTACAATCATTAGATTTTAATGCTAAAGATAGCTTCGCAGTGTCAGTAAAGTGTTTCATTACATACAGTGAGGTTCTAAAGTATCCCTTCCCTATATTAGCTTTTGAAAAACAAAGGCTAACATTTATGGAAAAAATTGGTGGACATTTTATTTTTTGCGAAGTCACTTTTGACGTTATCGGCAGTCCACTTGCATTTCCAGTGTCAACGAAAGTGTCGTCAACAATCTTGTTTTAAATAGAATACCCTATATATTTTAACGATTTTGAAAGGGTAATTGAGCTACCAATCCGACGATATGTTGTAATGAAGGTCTTGGTAATTTACTTTTAATGGTATGAAAAGTTGGCTAGGAAAAAGCTTTAAATTATTTTCTGTGATGCTAGGAAACCAGAGCTGTAACTTTGCCTTCATCACTAGCATGGCGTCTGTCGTCAACTGCATGGCCAATAGCCGAAGTGCTGCTGTAACCAGCCTTGAACCCCGAGTGGAACCCTAGTAAAACATCGATTTGGTTCACAAATACCCTAAGCTGACTTCCAAACTGTACAGAAAGCAAGAAAAATGCTAATAGGTCCAAGGTCATTAATGGCTTCAATCTTCTTTGTTTTGGGTAGTGGGATAATGGAGGAATAGTTCCAGGTGAATAGAAAAACAGAATTGTCGATTAAAAAGTTGAAAATATGGAGTATGTAGTCTATCAGTAAAGGAATACATATCTTCAAAACACTTGTATTAATGCCGCGCCAACCGCATTACCTGTGAGTTTTTCCAAAGAGGTGAACACTCCCCGTTACAGCTTTGGGGTGGGTCTTAAAATTGCGAAAAGCTTAGATCATCAGCGTTTGGAATATTGATGAATGTAGTAGCAACAGATGGGAGAAAATGCTGATTTAAAATTTCCACATCTTGTAAGTGTAAGGAATATTCGGGCTTTTAGAGCGCTCAAGAGTAATTTTTTTACTTCCTTCCTTAGATTTGTTCTATTACCGGGATTTAACGAGCACTTTTATTTCATTCTTTAAAAACTTATAGTAAGTTGCGCAGAATCTTTAGTTCTCGGACATCTAGGTAGTGCGTTATCCCTCGTTTTCATCATTAATTTAATATCATGGGTAAACCAAAAGAGATATTTACAGTTAGGGGCGATTCCTGTATTTGGGTATTTCATCCAAGTGATTTCCGGTGTTAGTATTGTTTGGAATGCTAAATTTAGATTGTGTAAAACAAGTCTGAGACCAACTGCGATATATGGATGTGAGACCCCAGTGTTCAATAATAAAGTACAGGAAAGACTGCTGAGATGGGAAAGAAGAATTTTGAGAAGAATTATGTGAGGAAAGAAAACAGAGAATAGTTATGAAAGAAGAACAAACGATGAAATATGGAAAAAGGAAGAACCGCAAAAGGTATAGCTTGGAAGCAAAATAAGACGAAGGGGGGGAGACCAAGGAGAAGATGGAAAGGAATGGTCATTGCGGACTTGGAACAGAAAGAAGTGGAAAGTTGGAACGTAAAAGCAAGGAACAAAAAATAATGAAAGAAGATAACGAAGCTATGGGCCTGAAAAGCCTGTGGGAAAGCTGCATGTACATATTGGTTGGTTACCATAACAACCGTAAACAAAACATACTGACATTAACGACCTTATAATGATGATTCGGACCTTCGCAAAGAAGAGTTAGATAGAATGTGTAATTTATGTATTATGGAAAAGTGAAAGTGCAGGATCTATAAGCTGCTATCCTGACCGACGTTGTCCACAATCGAAAAGAGTTGTTAAATTAAAACTTAATTGAAATATTTGGTACTACTGGAATTGCACGAATGCATTAATTGCATATAGAAACAAAAAAGGGTTATAGCGCTAATGGACCTTTTTAACAAAAAAGAATAAGGGAAAGATATATTTTAAAAGATCATACAGGCTAACAATGAGTCATGTAAACGAAAATACGTCAGCATAAATTTATAATCAAACCAAAAAATCTAAAAACGAGCAATCACATGTAACACAATTGGAATACACTATGAACAAACTTAGTAACTTCTATTATAATTTTTATTACAATAACTAATAGCCATCTACTTATTTACTTATTTATTTATAAACTTCGGAATGCTGGCGTTATCCTGAACTTCATACGTAAATCATATATACTATCCCTATTTTTATGTAATTCACCTGTGTTTTTTTCTACCTATGTTTAAAGTTTTGAATCAAACAATCAAAAACAGCAACGACCAATATGTTTTGTTTACTGTAGTCACGGTAACGCTGGAAACTACTTCGTATAACTATAAACATCTGTTTTATTTTCAATGTTAGACGTATGCATCATTAAACAAAAACGTTAGTAATATAAATTTCCTATACTGAGGGCACAGACAAAGTATGTGACACTCTTTTTTAAAAAAATACGTTTCTGGTGTTTGAATTTGGCAAAGCTTGTTGGTCGATTCTGAACACACAATTTAATATTGAAAAAATTTGCGCTGAAATGCATTTGCATTTAGGATTTTTTAAAGGGAATAGATGTATTTAGATTTATGGGATTGAGGAGAAAATCATAAATATCCAAATTATGTCGGTTTATTTCTAGAAGGAGAAACCAAATACATAATAATATGCAGCGTCTCCAAATTAAAATAAAGTAAGTGTCAGGTTCGCTACTTACTGATCTTGTTGTATATACAGAAGTATTCTTGAAAGATGGTATGTTACATCATCTGAAAATTTTGACGTCCCACCATTTACACAACAGGCACAATTTTACAATTCTAGAAGATGTATAACTGCTATAGCTTTCTAATTATTAATTTCTAAAGGATATCTATTTTTGCAGCTCATTATGTATTCAACGCTTCTGAATCAGAATCAGGAACTGATGATATTATAGTTTACCTATAATAAACAAATGTAGCACCATCCTTGTGTGCAATTTTAAAAATATTTTTGATAAAATGTCAGTAAAGTGGATTCCATTAATGAATTCCTAAAACGCCATCTTCAGTATACCTCTACAGCTTGGTAAAATGAAGAAACGCTGTTGCCATTGGCTGAGAAGTTTAGGTTATCCGCGAAGTTTCTCCATTTTAAAAATTTATTCTTATTTAAATTTTTCGTGGTATTGTACGGTGGGAAGCTGTAGCCCAGGACCCTCCTTCCAGTTCTGGTAATTTAAAGAAACTGTCGGGTAGTAGTAGTTATAATTCTAGCAATTATGTGTAAAGATTTTGTTGAAATTAAAACTTACTTTTTGTAGTAGTATTTGCATTACCAAGTGATGTTGTGTATAAAACCTTTCAAGTTAGGACACTGCGAGCACAAATGTTTACGAGATAATAATGCGCTACAGCTATAATAATTGCAACACGAGATGAAAAAAACCTAAATCGTCAGTTATTATTTTCTTATGTAATAAGAATCTGAGTCATTACAATGCTAATAAAATAAAAATACTCGGATTGTTACATCTAACTGTATTCTATAAAATATATACAGGAAACTTTTTTATAGTGTGACGTAATTATTATTTTCGAATATTTTTTTTTATTTATTTTAAAGAAAGACACAAGATTTGCTTATCACAATCTCTTGTCATTAGTTGTTATCCAGATATGTTATGCAGCGTGTCCCACTAAGAGTGGGGACCGGCGATATTTTGGAAACTACAATAGCTGTAGTGATGGGAAAAAATTTTCATAACTGAAGTGGTAAAGACCAATTTAAATAAAATATTTCTAAATTCCAAGCATGAGCTCTACGGGGCACAGTAATGTATGACAATTTTAATATGTATCAGCGTTGTTGTTTTGTTAATTTAGTTTTAAAATTGTGAGATAATAAAAACGGAACCATTTACTTTCACTCAATTGTCCTCTTTTACGCAAATTGTTTGGATTATAATAATAATAATAATAATATTTATTCATTCCGAGCACTACATACAATAGATAGGAATAAGTCAGAAGTTTAAGTAAATAAACAATATAAATATACATATAACACTTAACTAACAAACGCCAGTGTACACAATAATGTATTAGGGAAGTGATGAGGGAGACAGAGCACACAGTATTCTGACATTTACCAGTCTATTTAAGAGAAGTCAAAAATTCGTTTATATTATAGAAGACATCAGAAGTGAGTAATTTTTTCAGCCTCATTTTAAATTCATTATTCGGAACAATAGTCTTAAGTTCAGGTGGGAGTAAATTATATATTCGACTACCAGCATATATAGGAGATTTCTTGAACGCCTCGGATTATGTCTGCTTAAGGATATATCATTTTTGGATCGTGTATCATAATTATGATCATCGCAGTTAAGTATGTAGTTATGTCTGTTAGCATGTGTATGAGTTAATAACTTTAATAGATAAATAGAGCAGACAGTGAGGATTTTATTCGTTTTAAAGGTTTCGCGGCAGGAGCAGTTGTAAGGAAGAGAAAAGATCAAACGCAGTATTCTTTTCTGACAAATAAATATACGATTCCAATGGGTAGCTTGTCCCCAGATAACGATATTATATGCAATTGCCGAGTATACGAACGCATAGTAAACATTCAACGGGGTATTAGTATCTACATTATTTTTAAGTGAATTAATAACATAAAAGGATTTATTTAGTTTACTACATACCATATTAATATGGTCATCCCACTGTAAGTTGCTATCAATTTTTACGCCTAGGCAATCCACAACGGATTTCATCGGGATCGTATGGCCATTGTGCGAAAGGTTAAGAACTAAGGGCAATTCTCTCATACTTTTAAACTGTATACATACAGTTTTAGAAAAATTGATTATTAAATTATTCCCTTTGCACCATTTTGAGAAATCATACAAAGTGGTAAGTGTCTTTAGCGTTAGCGTATTCTGGTCTTTCTCGGAAATCACGATGGACGTGTCGTCTGCATACATAAAAACACGACCAAACGAAGTATGTTCCGGCAGATCATTGACAAACAACAAAAAAATTAACGGCGCTAGTATACTACCCTGGGGAGTCCCGTAATTTAGGTTGAAGCTATTAGAGAAAATATTATTAACCTTAACAGACATACTCCTGTTGTTTAGAAAGGAAATAATCCAATCATTAAGACTACCCCTAATACCCATCCTATGCAGCTTCGCAGAGACGAAGTTCTTATTGACCACATCGAATGCTCTGGTTAGATCGAACAGTAGTGCCAAAACGTATTCATTACTATCGATTTTTTCAGCGACATGCTGTATTAGTTCATTGCACGCGGTTTCAGTGGATCGACCCTCGCGGAAGCCGAATTGTCTATCGGTTAATATATTGTTTATATTCAAAAATGATATAATTTTTCTGTAAAAAATCTTTTCAAAAATTTTAGAGAATACGCTTAACATCGAGATGGGTCTATAATTCTCAATGCCCGTAGGATCTCCCTTCTTAAATATAGGAACAACAACAGCGGATTTTAAGATTATGTTCAAGTAATAAGAATTTGTACGTAGTATAAAATTATTATTATTTTCAATTTCTAAAAAGCAATGTATACTTTTAGGTTTTCTCATAATGAAATAATCTTAATTCAGAAGGTGCTCAAATATGTTTCCATTCTGCTCTGTGCATATTCTCAACCATCTCTATACGGACTGGCTTACATTTTGAGCCAAGTTGTCCTCGTTTAATTGAAGAAAGGCTCACTGCTACATATTTTCCGTCAGTGTAAACAGTTTTTATAGTAAGCCATAGAAAAACATCACAAGGGGTATTCCGCTAATATTCTTGATGCTAAGAGTGCAAGCGCCAAGAACAACTACCATGTCTATGAACTCGAGAAATTCATTTTTAGTTAATGAAAGTTAGTAAAAATTACAGCAATGGTATAATTACCAAAGGATTAAAGCAGCACGTAACAATGAATATAAATAATTCAAATTACAATAAATTAGTCTTAATGAAATTATAATAGACTAAAACGCAATGACAGCAAAGAGAAACCACGAAAGACAACTTCATGTGGAAATTTTGGGGAGAGACTTAATGTTTCCTTAGATAGTAGTTTTTATTTGAAAATCATGGCCACCTAGCTATATTAGACGTGCCGCATACCGAATATTACAAACGTGTTTCCCAAAGAAGTACAATATCTTCGAAAATACCAGAAATAAGTATTACGTTATTAGTACCATTTTTAAAGTAATTTTGCAAGGAAATTGCTGGCGACATCGAAAAATATAGGTTCTATTTAAAAAAATCGAAAAAAAAGCGTTTGAATTTCGATAAATGTTGCATGAAATATTTAACACCCTGTATATATTTTTTTCATTATACCACCTTGAAATGTATAAAGTTAGCCCCTAAATTATTAGCAAAAGAGTAACTTACGACACTACATCTGTTTTCTGGCTAGGTCTTAAAATGTCTGAGTCTGTAAATGTCAACATTTTAACAAAATTTGCAATACAGCCAAAAGTAATTTTCGAAAGTGCACATGACTGTATATCATTGCAAACGTAACGTGGCTATCAAAGTAATCAATAAAAAGTATAGCAATCTGTTTAAAATAAAAAAGTTGAAGGCGGTTGTGGAAATTTGGAACATCCCGTATATTTGTAGATGATTGTATAAAATGCGCTGTAGTATATTATATATGTATAGAAAATCCCATTTCTCCACGTTAAACTCAAACGACACGCTAATGGCGCACCCGGTATGTTGATTGAAGATTTAGGCATGGAAAAGCTAATTGCGCGTTGTGTGCCGCGTTTACCTACGGAAGATCAAACACGCATTTAAATGAACATTTCCAAAACCCTGTTGAAGCCGTTCAAGCGAAATAAGACTGTTCCATCGGCGGTGAAAGTGATGGCAATTGTTCTTTGGGATAGTCATGAAGTTATGTTAATCGACTATCTTGACAAACTGAAGCAGAATGCAAAAATTACCGATTGAGAAAGTAGCTTGCGCACAAAGCACGCACGACTCTTTTCAGTAGTCGCCATGTCAAAAGTTCACGAATTGTGGCTCGGATTGATGGACCACCCACCCTATTCATCAAATCTGGCCCCCAGCGCCTTATTTTTGTTTCCTAGGCTGAAAGTTTCGCTCGAAAGACGGAGATTTTTATCGAATGAGGAGGCTGTCACATTCATAAACGTCTATTTTACAGAACAAGATGCCAATTATTATTTGGACGAATTAAAGAAATGGAAGCATCGCTGGGAAAAGTGTGTAGACCTACAAGGGTACTGTTGAGAAGTAAAACTGAATTGGACAAAAAAATACTTGTATATGTGTTAGCCTAGAAAGTTTTCAGACTACCCTTGTGTCTGGTATTTAAGACTAATGTCACATATTCACGAAATCAACAAGTTTTAGTGAATTGTCTTGCACTGCTTCTTAGTGTATCTTCAGATTTAAGAACTATCACCCATATCTGAATGTTTATAGTAGTTGTATAAATCGATTATTACTTGAAATTAGTAAATGGCGACAGGCGCCACTTCATTGCTAAATATTAACGATAAAACTAAATATTACCAAAATTTCATAACATATTTTCTGGTATCAAAAAGCGACAACAATGATATATGCAAAAATATAAATGAAGACATAGTACCTAGACGTCACTATTATAATCTTAATCATTCTTGGAAATTGGAAATTGGATGTGTTACTGTTAAGGTTATTAAAGAAGATACCGTAATTATCAATAGATTTCTCTTCTTAAGATCTCTAAGTCTAAAACTAAACGGATCCAATCTTTGCAAAAAGATTTCACGTATTTAGGTGGCGTGGGATTCTAGTAAGGTTTAAAAATTTAACAAGAAACCCCTTGCAAATCATAATAAATATCGCAGCGACAGAGGAAGCTGCAATAAACAAAATGATGTAAATATGGTAGGTGACATGATTTATTATTATCCAGTCACCACCTATAACACACCTTCGTTGGAATTCTGGGCCTAATTGACTTTATACCAAAATCCCACAATAGAATGCGAAATGTAATATTTTGTCGGCGTCTTTATGGAGTTATCTTGGACAGACTATAGATGATTTTCATTGGTGATTCATGACTTTTAAGATTGAATGATAAACGGAACCTACCGAGGTGGAGATTACACTGAGAAAAGGGAGATTATTTCTGTTTAGCACAAACAGGTTCACCTTTTCGAACGGAAAGATTGAGGGTGAAGACAAAAGAAGAGCGGTATTACTGTAAATACTTTTAAGTAAGGTGAAAATACCTACACCATTTTCTAATTAAATCATTTGACAGATTTATAACGGGTTGTTGCAAGAACAAATAAAAAGGTAAAAGCGAAAATCATGAATGAATGGACCCTAAGGATGTCGTTAAGCGTTTTCGTGTTTACTTCCTTATTTTGAAATTGTTCGAATTGGTCATATCAGCGAATTTCTCCCGAAACTTCGAGTTCCGACAGTAACCTCGGTGTTATATTGAAGTAGTTTAATTTTATTGGACGTTTTATGGGCTTCTTTCGGGTCCTTGTGAATGAGAGAAGTTGTTTTAACTAAATGACTATGAATGTAAACCGGTCGCCAACTGGATATAAGAACTAAACATGCACGCAAAACTGTAGAATCACATCCAAATAGACAAACCAGTAATAAGAGCTAAAATATATCCGAATATTTTCCCTTTTAAATCGTTACTAGTGCTAGGCTTTTTGCGTATGCTCAAGCTGACGAGTAAGGATTGCAGTGCCGCATTCAGTTATATTGTACTTCCGTGGGCCAGAGAGATTCAATAACGGAGAAATCATAGTTAACTCAAGAATTCAGATTTAAAATAAAGTTTATGAGTTTATAGGTTGATTTGTGGTAATAGCTTAGAAGTTACAAAAAATATACAAAATAAATGTACATAAACGGCTTTTTAGCTATGTATATTAAGGAGAAGTAACGTTAACTACTACGTTTTTTAGAGGAACAACGCCCCGTTTCTCTAATCTACTTCAAATTTTAAAACTTTCGTTTACTCTAAAACCGTTCACGGAAAAAAATCACCTGATAGAATGTACTACAATATTGTAGGAAAAATATTGTAGCAGTATGTAACCCGATCGCAGATTTTTGTTAATTATTACATGTTGCTGTCACAGATAATACTTCTAAGTTATGGTCAAGTTTTTATTGCATTGTTTAAATAATTTTTTTCAACAATCTTTGTGCCAACACATGCAGGACAAAGTTATGGCGATTTTTGACACAAAACTTTCTAATTTTTAGAAAATAGATAATAGAAAATGAGCGAGTTTATAAATAATTCATCACTTATCTGTACAAACAACTTTATTATCGAAACCTATCTAAATGGATGAACCAAATATTTCCTGCCTTAGAATTAGACCCAGATAGTATTGGTTATTCGCCAATAGATGTCGCAACGAAAACTGATTTTTTTTTCTACAGCCAAAAGATTTTCATAGGATTCACTATTCTTTCGAAATAAAATCTTCCATAGTTCATCTTTTTAGTTCATTTGTCGAATGTTTGGAAGGATGGTAATCACATACCTATGAAACAGCACAGGTGTTGGTGACATTTTCGCGGCTGATGATTGCGTTTTACTTGTTTTTTCAACCATCACAATTATAAGAGCACTGCATACATCTTGTATTATACGATACAATCTTTAAAACAATATTCTTACATCCTTTTTACAACGTTTGTAACTAAAGCTTGTACACTATTGCAGGAACCTTTGTAACAGATCATTGACTACATTTTTACAACAATAAAATATTTAATAGAAGTACAGCCCGTTAACCACAATCGAGTAGTAGGGATTTGCGCAATTTGTAGCCAGGGTTCTACAATTGCTTGATTCTCTATAACACTTTTTTCTGTATTGCTTCTAACGCTGATAGTGATGGGGCAGTTGGTTAGATACTAGTTCGTTTCATATGGACGATTTTTATATTGCTAGTTATATAACTTTGGCAAAGAATTCGGACATTTCCTGCTTATTAATGGGATTGCCATAAACTTAAATAAATCGATTGGAATTTTAGAAAAAACTGTAGATCTGAGAATTGTTAAATATTATAGACATTGTAATAAATCATCCCAAATAAATTTTCTTTTCTTGAAGGATTGACTTCAGTTTAGTAGAGCTGCTGACTTTGACGGTAATTTTGTTATTAATTTATGACTATAACTAAATTAATCCCAATTCTTAAACTCATCTACTTTATTTTAATTTTGTTCAGGATAAAACTATCGCAAATTATTGACATGGGTGAATTATTATATGCATAAAGTACACCTAAACCTGTTAATACTTATTTAATAATAATGCTTTACTATTACTTTTCAATAAACAGCTGAGTGAAAAAGCAATTAGTAGGAGCCTAACTCGAACCAGGTGTATATACATATGTATAAGATGATATATGATAGTTTATTGGTGATGGGGAATCAAAAATAGATTGAACACCAAAGTTATTAACCTACGGATTTTAAACGTCAAGTCCAATATTAATAGATCAAATTAACTTTCATTTTCGACATGAGCGCACAAGTTTAAGGAAGTTTCAACGAAAGAGTCGCTAGAAAGGTGGGAATTCCATACAACCAGTAGCAAATGTTTAGTTTAAAAACGTTATAGATAACGGAAGATTTTACGAACTTACCTAGGATTTAATTTCGTAGATTATAAAACATACATAAATTAATTACAAGCAACTGCGCTGGGAAATTTTGTATTAAAAATGTATTTGTATTACTCATAGTAAATTATTTAATCAAAACTATCCAAGAAATGTCATTATTGCAATATTTAGGAATAATTACCTCAATATTTTAACTTGAGTTATAATCAAAACTCAGCTTAGGATATAAAAATATTTGGCAAACGCACTAATCTGATTTCTTTCCTATCCAGTAGCTGGATTTTCGGTTTGCACTTTAGAAAGTAATTTAAAAACATGTATATCAACTTTGAATTTGTTTTCAAAGCATTTTAATAAGATGCTTTCTCAATTTAAGTCTGCTACACTTATTTGGAGGCTGGGAAAGAAGATTTTCGCTATTCTCATAGCTTGTTTAGGGGCGATGGCTTATATTACACTTTTGGAAATTTTCCGCAGGATTTACACATTATTTGGTTACTCTGTACAATCTTCAAAACTCAGATATGAAAAACAATTTTGACCTCCACCTCTTATGTTATGACACTTAATGCAAACAATTTTTTAAGGTTGTTTATCACTTAAATTATATTATGCAGAGTAATAGTCATAAATTTTTAGTAAAAATCTATTGGTTTTCACATTATTTCTTGTAGATTTTCTTTTTCCTGTATTCTTAATGTTGTTAAGTGGTATAGAGAACGTACGTGCCGTACGTTCTCGCACAGAAGTACCACATAGCACAGGGATGTAGGCTATTTTACACTCGTAACTGCGATTTGTAACACAAAATATGAAACTGTACGTATTGCCGACCTAAATTCGAAACCTCGTATGTCCGAAAATGGACAAATTTGAGATACGGACATTTTATTGTTAAGGAGTTTGAATTCTACAACATTTTAAAACCGGGTGTCATTTTCAAGAATAGCGACATCTGTAGGATGTTATTAAAACATCATAAGTGGCTTCACAAAAATGAGACGGTATTTATCCTTTCTGTAAAATGACCAAAATAGGACTTACGAGGCTTTGAAATTAGGCCGACGATACAAAGTAACAGAAAGTGGTCCATTTACAAGTACTCCATTATAGCGTAGTAATGTAATTTATCGAGTACGTAGTAGTATTATAACCACGGATGTTACTACTAGTTGCTAGCAGATATGTCTAATAAATGTGACCTAAACTAGAAATATTCGTAGTTTAATGTACCATCGCTTTCATAAAAATTTGGAACAAGCGATACTGTTATGAAATTGTCCATTTTAAACATGTCTTGCAAAATATGACATACAAAACCATTCAAATAAACAGCAAAAGATATTAATTATAGTTCGTAATGTTACACAAATAAATAGGTTAAAATTAATTTACATGGAGATACTGGTGGTGGCACGCTGTGGATTTGTGGGAGGATCAGACGCGTTCCGATGGGCAGAAGATTTTGGTCAATGACTGTAACTTCGTGTTAGTGCAGGTCTGGCCGGGATTCTTAGGGTAGGAAAAAACAATTCAAATCCGCACCACCGTGCGTTTCCTAGGCGATCGACTCAACGTTGAATATTCATAAACCAAATAATCGCCAGGAAATAGGCATTGCGTACTAGATATCACCCAGAAAGGTTATGTCAGACGACAAATGTGTAGTACGCCAAGGTATCAGGGGTTTCTCAGCTACTTAGCCACCTACGGCTACTCTTAACAGGCCAACAGTTCGAATGCTTTCCGATGAATCATTATTTTAGCGGGAGAATTAGCTCTTATATATGTTTTTACGACGCGCACGTAAACTCCAATCAGAATGCGAGATATTCCGTACACCAATAATAATGCGGGAATTATTATTTTAGCGGGAGGGTTGCCTCTTATATACGTTTTTACGGGACGCGGGTAAACTCTAATCAGAATGTGAGATATTCCGTACACCAATAATAATGCGAGAATAGGTGTATTAGCTAAGACGTAAGTAAGATATGATTATAGAAACGGATTAATTGCTAATTACCGCTATTAGCTACGGATAAAATTCAATTTAAATATGCCCATATTGTAGAGCAAGATGAGTACTATTATCAGACGGATTGTTTGAAAACTAGGAGGAATAAAGAAATTCCAGGACCTAGAAATAGCATGTGATGCGTTCGGTTACAGACTGAGGCATTGTAATTAACGAAATTTGTAACGAGTAATGAGGGTAATTCAAATTTATTGCTACAATACCTATGCAAAAATGGTCCGTTACGAAGATATTTAGTCGGGTAAAATTTTGAAATGTCAAATATTAAGTGTTTTTTGAAGACTTAGCATAGCGATGAAACTCAGATCCAGCGTAAAGAGACAGATTCGACCATTTACAGGTGTGACTAGTGGTGTGTCACAATAAATGGGGGAAATATCAGTTCGTTACAGTGACGATATTGGCGCGAAAAGATATAACGCTGTTTGAAGCATTTTAAATGTAGATCCGACAGAATCGCCAACTATGGTGTAACACTTGCTTTGTTATAATCTAATCTATATTTACCTGTTAAGATCAATAATTGCTTTTCTAATGCACGAAATTGCACAGAAACGTTACATGGTATGTTTGTTAGTAGTTTCTGCAGTAAATATGGTATACAAATTCAAAAACAAGCACAGAAGATAACGTTAAGGTTTGACGTGTGTATAGTTCCGCCTATGTGAGCGCTACCTACATATCTGAACGTAACCTTAAGTAGCGTCCATATAGGGTCGCTCGAAATTGGTCTTAGTTCTCAAATGTTTACATTAATTTCACGCTACCCTTTGTAGAGGCAGTCCTATTGGTTCTGTAAGGAAGTCAAGAAGAGAACTAAGTATGATATTACTTAAATCAATTACTCTAGTAAATTTTGTGAAACCCAGGAGAAATGTGGATTTAATATGATACGTGTGGTGAAGTAAGAGATCACGCAGATAATTTTATTTGTGCGTTACATTACTGCAATCTCTTTTTGAGTTACATTCAATAAAAATCCTGCTGTAGCTTTTTTGCAGTTTAGACCAAAAACTTAATGGAAAAACAACGTAAATCTGTGTGCCCCGAGGTGTAGGATGTACAGATCCGCACGCAGAGAAACGTTTACTTGTATCAAGGCTGTAATTACTGCTGCAATTACTGTTTCAATCACCCACAATGCAATAACTGTTTTAAATCAAGAGAAATATCTTCTTATCGTTTTTTTCTTCGCTTAAGAGAAGTATACTTGTAATGAAATAATTGGATTCCTTTGTTTATGACATTTGTTAACTTGATTCCAGAAAATCTTGCAAATTTGAAGAAAGTGATTCTTAGTATAAGTAAATGGCCACAAAACAATATTTTCTTAAGTATAGTAAATAGTTTTCGTAATTCAAGAAAGCGTTTAGGTATTGTTCATAAATCAATAGTTTCATTTTCTTAAAATAAAGCATTTGCTTATTTAGAATGCTTGAAATGCACACCATTTATATCCACATTATTAATTGCACTTACTTTGTTTAAAGCTGTACGACATATCCGTTCGTAATGCAGTAAATTATTCATTGTTTGTGATTTTAAAAAGGCTAAGGTGGAGAAGAATAATGTTCAAACAAAAGTGAACTTAATGGGGAAGTACACTTGAAAAAAGTGCCTAGGAACAATAACCAAGATAATGCTAATAAATAGCTCATGGTATTGCTGGAATCACTACCGGCAAAAGAATGCACTATTAAAGAAACTATTTAATTATACTGTAACATATAAAAAAAACTTTTTCATTAGCTCATTCACTTGCTCCTAATTTCAATTATTAACTTTTCCATTATTTTAATTTTTCTTTTATTGCATATCCTTGTAGCTGGCCTGGTGCGTTTTTTAAACATGAAACTGGTCGTCTAATTTCTCAATAGAACTGAGATCTGGACCATCTTTCCATTCCTACCTTTAATAGGAATATTTTCTTAACTTAAAACTAAATGATTTACTTGGAAGAAACATTTTTCTGAGAAAATATTTAATACAAATAAACTTTAAAGAAAATTATTTTCTTATATTATATATTTTTATAGTCTTTAAATAAAAATATTTTCTTGAACAGAGACTGATTTTTGCAAGAAAATCTATTTTCTTGGTGCAAGAAACTATTTCTCTGGGTGCAGTATGGTGGTACTTTTTGAAGATTACCCTAATTAATATCAATAATTTCTTTGTGAACTTCTGCTGCAATTCACGTATTTATCTGATATAGACATGTATTGGCTTAGTAAGTCCTTGCGCCCTGTAGTCTCCTATATCATTGTGACTAACAATTGGGATATCCACCTTGATAACCTCCCTAACATTGTACAACGAAATACATAATTCCTTCAGCTCTATTATAGATACGTTGCCTCGTACACAATAGCGTATCATCATCGATACAAGTAGTATCAAGCTTTAACGATAGATGGCGATGCATTGTTCATACGCTTTTGTATCTAATAATAAATACGGGGTCTACAGTTACTACCAAAAAAATTAGTGTGAGTGAAAATTGGAAATATATAATAGAGTTTAATAACGTATCTAAATTATTGAAATCATTGGCATGGTGCTTAATGTTATTCATTGATTTCTGTAATAAGATGGTTATAGTTTAGTTTTAAATATAGTGCAATTAATATTAAATAGTGGATATATTATGCCATAGTACCGCATATTTCTGATAACACAGAAAACAATTCGGATAATGAATGTTGCTTAGAAATATCGCACACATAGGGTGAGTAATATAATTCTAGTTATTCAGTAAGATTAGTAGTTCGAGTTCGAACGTGTTTCCAAGTTTGTAAGTTACTGGTGGGAAATAGAATCAATATTTGGGGTGAGTATCTATAACATGTGTGTACTATTGTAGTATCAATTAGTTTATGTCCATTTGTTTAGATGTTGGGATAATTTATTAGAACTTTTATAGGCGTAACATACACATGCAAATTATCACTTACAGGAAAAACGTTTTCTGTTTTTATATTTACCTTCCTCCTAAAACATGTAATGACTTTCTTAACATCACTTGTTACAGGTATTATCTTATATAAGTAAACTTTTAATGGAATCCCTTAATTTTTCACGCGGTATATACATAAATTTAGAGACATTGACTAGGTATAGAAAGTACATGAATCCATTCTATACAAGTACCTCACGGGTAACTGCATCAATTGATATATGAAAGAGTATACATTGGAAAATTCTGAAAAACTTGAGAATGCATGAATGCCTACATGTATTATTTAACCAAAATATTTTCAATTACCTGAGACTTCCGGTTACATCGGAAGTAACTGTCAAATTTATTTTTAGTAGAATACCCTAAATATTATTACATGTTTGAATTCCTAGTTCAATTTCAAGGTTTGTTTGATAAGACAACTATGTTGCTATTTCTAACCACATTTGAAATATTTGCATTTCTTGAACATTTTTAACAGATGGAGGAATGCATGTGAACTTTTATAACTGTGCAAGTGTTTAACTTGGAAAGTTGAAATTTTGCAGAACTGTTTGCCGTATAGGGTAGGTTTGGAAATCGAATGAATTTTTCGAAAACATTATACAGCGTCTTCGACAATTATTAAACTTTCAACTGGAAAAAAAATATTGTAAAATTATAGGAACAATTTGGCAAGCTACTTGGAAATAAATTAATGCAGCAGTCATAGCTTGTAGATGTTCAAGACAACGGGAAATGAATTTCTGGTGATTTCAGTCTACCAAAAAAGGAGAACCTTTCTTTCTACTCTATTTATTTTAAATCCTTTTCAAAGAGAAACACTAAAAAATATAATCACATATCAAGTGAAGATAAAGTACTTGATATGTGAATATATTGTTTAGTGTTTCTATTGGAAAAAGATTTAAAATAAAGCGGAAACTCAGAGTACAAGGAACTGTTTTTCTTTTCTGGTCGACTGCAATCCCCAGAAATTAATTTTCTGTTGTCTTGCCGTAGTACTCGTCGCCGTCGGTACTTCCGCTCAGTTTACATTGCAGAATAAACAAATAGCAAATGTTACTTCGCCTCCTTTTTGACAATATAACTGAGTTATATTTACCTTAAAATAAGTGGCTAGCGTTTTAATTGTGTGTTCACAATAAATTTCTTTAAATATTTACCAATTTTCATTTTCGTCTCTTCTTGGACATCAGGTATTGCTTTCTCTTGAAAAGTTACAATAATTTTTCCCGTTATATTGATTATTACGATGGATATTTGGAATATTTGATGACTTTAACAAGAAAATGCAGGAGACTGCCATATTCTATCAATTACGCAATTGTTCGTACAACAGTTCTTCTTATGATAAATAATAATTAAGTGTAGTTTAGGTATTGATAACGTTACAGAGCCTAACTCTTTTGAGTAATATACATGGTTGATGTACTCCTCTAGGTTATGGATAATATTCTTGATTGACGGTAATTGAATAAATGCAAGTCCTTAAATTAATTCATTTAGAACATATAAATTAAGATAGATGAGTTATTGGTAGAGTTTGTTAAAAAGGTGGTACCGGTAGGTAGGGGTAATTTTCAACTCGACAGTACCGCTAGAGAGTTCAAAGCGACAGTACGTTGCACGCTGTACGCCAAATAAGTACGCGGAGATGGGACGCCCAAAGGGTGTAACGTTCTCTTCGAATGTAAATAAATATCTCAGGCATTTCCCTGGATTAGAATATAGAAGTCCGCATATTTATTGCACAATATGCAATAGCGGAATGCTAAGTCGCGATAGGTTTAGATGTAGAAAACATTGTGAAAGTAAACGTCATGTATTGAATTTAAGAAACAGCATTCCATACTGGCAATTTTTATGTTAAGTGTGTGCAACATCCTACAACATCTAGTATCTAATCAACACTTTCGTCTTTTTTGGGTTCCCTCATGGAAGCTGCCAACATCTATGCAATTACGATACAATTTGCCACGTGTGCAAGGTACAGTAAAGGAATATATAAAAGACGAGTTGGGAAATAAGAAAATCTGCCTGTGCGTGGATGAAACAACTGATGCTCAGAAACACAGTGTGATTCGTGTTGTAGCGCGTCCTCTAAAACGTGATGGTCCACCAGCTTCATTGTTGTTTTTCAGTAAAAGGATTCAGAAAACTAATGCAGAAACCGTTGTCAAGATAATAAAAGATTCGTTGAGAGAATTTTGCATCACAGGAACCCAAGTCACAATGTTCGTTACTAACGGAACCGCAACAATGCTGAGAGTTGGTAGGATGTTGAAAATACGCTTTCCGACGCTTCTTCACATAACATACACGCATGTCACCTCGTAGCAGAAACCATTCGAAAGAAGTATCCGATGGTGGTTAAGTTAATAGCACCTACCAAAAAAGTGTCCATCAAATCTCCCAAACACATCCGTGAATTCAAACAATTGTGTCCGAAATTACCACCACCACCTCAACCTGTAATAACGCGATGGGGAACATAGCTCCAGGCAGTATCTTACTATCAGAAATATTTTTCACAAGTGAAAAATGTCATCCTGAAACTTGATTCAAACGATTCTGTAGCAGCTCGAGATAGTCAGAAACTTTTTTCCAATTCGGACGTTCAACAACAAATAGATGAAGTTCCATAAACTATTCTGAAGTCGCACAAGCTATTGAGCAATTAGAAAACAGTCACTTATCTGCACGAGACGCATTCAATTGCATAAACAATTTACAAGCCGCTCTAGAAAACTTGACGAGCGCTATAGGAGTCGATGTTGCTCAAAAATTTGGTGCAATTTTAACGAAAAATCCTCCGATTTACAAAATGTTCGGTCTGTAACTGAAAATCCAGAGTGCCCAGATGAGGAAAAGGAATATCTGACATTTGCAAATCTTACTTTACTGGATGTCGAACGATCATTTTCGAAGTATACGACAATGTATTCGCAACACCTTCGAGGGCTGAGTGAATCGACAATGAAAGCGTTGCTGATGTTGCAATTCTACGCAGTTTACCAGGGCGGTTGCCAATTGCCACAGTGGACGTCAAGACGACAGGAAAAGGTAACAATATTATTTTTCACTATTGTACTACTAGTAGCTACTAGTGTAGTATAGTGGTACATTGGGGTAAATTGCGTGCACTTACACCTTAATTCATTAATTTTTATTACTTTAATTTGAATATTCGTTAAATATCAAAATTTAATTTTATATTTGCAGAATTCGAATTATTTTGTTATTATACGAATTCTGGCATTTTGATAATTTACATTAATACTATTTTATGGGGCATGATCAAAATCACAAGTTATTTTCAATAAATTACATCTTGAGAATATTTTTTGTGAAAAACACACTATATTCATGCGCAATAAAAATGATCATCGTTAGGCCAGCCACAAACAGTATCAAGTCCGTTGGATTGACATTCCTGTGACAACGAGTAAATAGGTGAACAGATAGAAAATATTTTTCTGGCAACATAGGTTTTTCGGCAATACTCATCTAGAAATTCAGTTTAAAACAATATTAGAAGCATTATGTTTAGTTAGAAACTGTTAAAAGAAACTAGAAAACACCTTGAAGAAAATAACCTAGAAAAATGAACTTAAGAAACTAAGAAAAACGACTGGAGGGAATTTATTACAAAGGAATTTGGAATATTCACTTCAAGGGAAGAAAACAGGATTTAAAAGAATTTCAAACCAAACACTAACACATCACACTTTACTGTAAGTCAAAATTATTTTGTAAGTGGACCATTAAAAATAATAAACAGGACTTGTGATTATCATTTAATTTGATATTTCATTTTAAAGAAACATCTCAGTATATTGGATTCTTTCTTAAGACAGAATGCTTTCGCACTTCAACTCCCAATAAACTAGGTGGACGATTTGACTAAATGACTTTAGATCATTGACAATTCCGCTTCGCCTGAAAGTTAGGAAAATGGCGCATACACGAACGTTGCAAAGTGAAGAAACATCTCCCAATAATCATCTGCATTGACACCTATATGTTAGGAGTCACCTGCGACTATAGCACTCTCTGGGGTCATGTTCAATATGCAAGCACCGAACCGGCCGCAATTTATTATGATAAAGCGGCTTCATTCGTGGTCACGTACGAGGCGTCTAAACTGAGAGCGATATGTGCTTTGAATGTGGAAAAAAACAACGGAAACGAATTGTGTACCGAAGTAATTACACTTTTAGTACGGACACAAATGTACGCCTATACCTATATATGTTGATATATTGTTCAATGACGAAAGCAACAACTCACTGCGACTGTAAAGACAAGCCGGGTTCTTTTGTCAAATGATTGCAACAGCTTAGGCATTACATGGCTATGTGTATGTACATTGTGCGCCGAAGATTCTTTTTCTACATCTACTGGAACATTCTTTTGAGTTGGAATGAGCGTGCCTTCAATACCATACGCGTTTACGAACGGATGGTCTTGCTGAATATTTATATGGGACATATTGAAGGAGAAAATTAGAAAATTCAAACGTTTAGAAGATTGTACAAGTAACGAATATAGTTCTAGGCCTTCCTCAATGCCTTTATGGCATAAATTCCTCTCATTTTTCAGAATTAAAGTTATACCTCAAAAGTAAGATGATGCTATGCTCAGAATCCTGTTACATAATATACGCTGCATTCACAGCAAAAACGAGCAAATTCGGACACGCCGATTAATACTTTTTAATTTCCATATTTTGGCATACTCTACAGCGTAACTTCGCTTTCCCGAAATCCCATGAACTTTGTTTTAAACGCAATATCCTGCAGATTTCATTGGATTTCAACGGATGACAGAAACACGTTTTCCGAAAACCACATATAGTGTACTGCAACATTTGAAATATTACGTTTGGTCTTGTTTTTGGCCGCTCATCGGCTACATTACCATCACAAAGTATCAAAGTTGCAAAAACTTTACACATCAAATTGTAATTAGAGGGATATTACACCATCAAAGATCTTTGTCAAAAATATTTGTCAAAATTAATTCTACAAAATATTTGACAGTGTAATGTGGCAACTTTTATCAAATATGCTATTGATAAAATTTATTTTATCAAAGATTGCAGTTGGTGGAAGAAAAATGGCGGAAAAATATAACTGGTCAGCTGCCACAACTAAATTATTAATTTTAGAATACGAATTATATGAATGCAATAAACTTGAATGTCCTCATCCATCCTCATAAATTTTGTATAATATTCAACAAACAAGTTTTTTCGAAAGATTTTGACGCATACTTTCAACATCACGTCTTCTAATCCAGGGTTTCACCCAGACATGTTTTTTTTTCTTTTTTAGTATTGCGCAAATTACCATTAGTGCACTAGCTGCCGCTGTACAAGCATATACATACTTGTTGCTCCTCTGGTAGCGGGCGACTTAAAACCGTTTACTTTTCTTCTCAGATGTTTACTCTTCGATTGTTATTTAGGCACTGAACTGGTTCGCCAAAGTGGCGCCGTATTTATACTGGCCGCCTCACCTGCTTAGAACTTTCGTGAAACTTCGATAATGTCGGATAGTATGCTATATAAGTCTACTAGAAAGTTCTACAAACTTCACGAAAGCTCTATACCTTTCTGGAATATTCTATGTGCTTCGAGAACGTTCCATATCTTCCTAGAATGTTCTACAGGCTATGGGAACGATCTAGTCTAGATGTTCTAAAAGGTTCCATTAACTTCGAAGTCGTTTCGAAATAATAATAATAATAACGTCTTTATTCATTTCCCAAAAAAGAAAAATTACAAGTAAAAACAAAAACATTATAAACATCTAGGTTGTTAATTAATTTTAAAACAAAATATAAATTAGTAGTGTACATACATGGAGAAATGAATGTGGCGAAGTTCAGTTGCCACTGCAAATGTTCATTCTAGAACGCCGGCGCCCCTCTTTACTCTTTACGGTGCCCTGGAGCGCCGCAGCGCACATTTAGGGAACCCCTGGGACAGCCTATATATTTTTTAATTATGAATTGCTGACGATATTTTACGTGTATTATTTAAAGCAATTCCTATACCTATCCAGAGCTAGTCGTTTTTAAGATATTTTGCATTTTTTGGCTATTGTTCCGACCTGCGATAATTGGGCATCAGAAGTTACATTTTATTTACTTATCTAAGTGCAAGAAATGGCCTACTGAAATATTAGTGTCGTATGCGACTAATGGCAACATGTTTACATAAGATGTGTTCTGCCGTCTCCAGAGCTTCTTGGCATAGACGACAAATTTAATCTTCAGCTTTTCCTAGTCTAAGTAAGTGATATTTTAGAGCTACATGGTCTGTCAGAAATCCTGCCAGTAATCTACGATCCCTTTTGCTGAACGATAGCGCTATTTTTGCTGTCTTTGGCGAGCCTGATATGAATGCTTTTGTCTGTTTTTGTCCTGGAACATTTTCCCAGTACGAGGCCTTTTGATTGTCCTCCCAAACTAGGGACTTTGCATCCTACTCTTCATCAGAATCAATTATCTTCCTTTCTCCGAAACTAAAATTAAATATATGTATAAGTACATAGTTGTTGGCGATCTTTATCGCGCGCAGTAAATATAGGTGTTAATTGTAGGTGTTTATCCAGAAATACTTTTATACCACCTCCGTTTTCAGCGACACTTAATAAATTTTAGGGGCTTAAGTAATTGTTTTGGTAAGACAGCGACGTTCGGACCTCCCATATCCCGACGGGGGCAGTCGCCCTTCTTGTTATAAACTGTTAGTGCCGGTGATTCAGCATTAGTTAGTGGGGTGGTAAATCACCGTTCCGAATCGATGTTCCGACCGATCGGCAAATATTTACTCAAAGGCAGGATTCGGTGCATTGTGCCTGTTTGCTTTCTTTTCTTTTTACAACGGGGATTAGATGTACGGGCTCCGCGTGACAAGTAGATTTATGTAGCGACGACCCGAACCGAGATAATATTCATCTCTCTCGTCGGAGAGATCTCTGACTCGGATGGTGGCGATCTACCTGATCCTCAAAGAGGCGAAGGGCGAGTGAGAAAAGGTAAACGGCGGATAGATATTTGGTTATACCTTGATGTGTACGTGGTAGGTCTTCGGGATGAATGGCTAGCGCCACCGAAACCAGCCATTCAATGAATAGGCGCTGGAGATGAATTGAGACGTCAGGAAATGCCATCGAACGAAATCAACTACGTGACAATAGGACCGAGTAAATGTTGCACCTCCAGCGACAACATCCTCCTTAAGTTTCAAAACAATTTTTCGGATTCTGTTTTCTTTTACGAAATACCGCCGTCGTGGCAATTTTACGTCAATGGAAATTTTTCGAAACGCATTTTCTAGAATACAGGAAATAATTCCGTGAAATAGCTGTAACTTTTAAGGATAATGAATGACAAGGTGATTATACCCAGCCACAAAAGTAAAATAAGGAAAACGACACTTCTTTCATGAGCACTTTCCTGTTTCATCAAGTTTAAGTACATTTTAGACGTGCACAAACGTGTTATAGGAAGAGGCACGTATTATTATACAGGATGAGTCGGGGACAACGGATCAAATTTCAGGAATGTATTGTACACGTTAAAATAATGTAAAACAACTCATATGTTCTTATGCGATTTTCATTTGTTTTCAGGTTATAGCGTAATTACAAATAAATAAAATTTGGTACATTAACATTTTTTAAACATTTTATACTTTATACTTTGTCTACGAAGGGCGCCTGTTGCTCTCCCGATTGCTTCTAACGAATGAAATGTGCAGGAGCTCCATCAGGCTGATAATGCATTCGTATTCTGATGTTTAGAGGAAAATCCTCTAGTAGCCCTTGTAATTCATTTTGTAAAAAATGTAAGTAGTGCTCTCCTGTGAGGCGATTCTCGAAAATTAAAGGACCAATTAAATAACTATGGACCACATCACACCATATGTTTATCGAAAACTTGTGCTGAAAATTTCTATCGACTGTTGCATGGGGATTTTCATCTGACCATACGTAATAGTTTCGAGTATTATTAATGCCGTCGTGGGGGAATGTCGCTTCATCCATAAACATTATGCGCGATACAACACGACGATTATTATTTATCTATACGCTTAGCACAATCTTCCGGTTGTAGGTGCTGTATACATTGAATATGGTATGGATAATAAGATTAATAAACCTTGCCCGTGGAGTGTGTTTATTACTCTTTTTGTAGAAAGCCCAATTGAGTACCAATTCATCGTGAGTTGGTCGTCTCATCTTCTACTAAATCTGTAATGCTTTCTACTTCTTCTAAGTCGAGTAGCTCGTTCTTATGTTAGCACTGGGTAGCATTCTGGTCTCGCACAGTTTGTTAAGAACTCTGATAAATACGGTTTTACCAGGATTTCTTTGATGTGGAAACCTTGGATATTCTTTAACAGCATTCCCATTATAAAAGTTATAAACAAACACCATATTTGGATATTTTAAATTTGAATAAGTGTATGGCATTTTCTAACAAAATAATGTACAAACTCGAAAATAAACCTTAAATTACTGTCACAATAAACTGGCACTGACACATATCAAAAAAACAAAATTATTGAATCTCGAATGAATTGATTCAGACAGCCGGTACGTCATATTTTTATTTTATTTAAGATGTATTAACTCGAAGACAAGAAACAATTTGGACCGTTTAAAGAACGCTAGTTAGCATTTCTTAATTACGCTATAACTTGATCAAATAAAAATCCGATAAGCACGTTAGAGTCTTTTTATATTATTTTCACGGATACAATACCCTCCTAGTGTTTGGTCCGTTCCTCTCAACTCACTCAGTATAAGTAAGCATTTTTATAAAATCTAGGAAGAACTGTGAAATTTTAAAGTCGGTCATGCGATCGCTGTGCCCTCCATGTGAAATAAATTTTGTAGGATATTGACTGTCGCGTCCTTTATAATTAATTAAACAATACATAAAACAAAACGAAAAGGGAACATAAGCAAAATCATCATCTAACGGAAAATTAAGGCTCCTCTCAATCCACCATAATTCAAAAACTACTATTTTTTTAAGAACACCGTAGAAAACGATACTATCCAAAATTGCGACGCATAGAAAAAGAACGTGAAATGGAATTTGGTACTGGTATAAATTCCCTCATTTAAAATTTTGGAAAAGAAGCTCTTAGTATATGCACTATTTTGGTTAACTAATACAGCAGCTTGTTGACCTTTATTTTCTTCCCCAATGCTTTTAAGGAGATAAATTTTGTCGATCAAAGAATGCTAAATTATAAATATTTACTTACCCACTTAATTCCTATGCCTATCTACCCTATGGGGTGTAAGGCGGGGGCAGTTGAGCTTCCTTAGCTTTTCTCCTCCATATCTCTCTGCATTTTGTTATGTCCTGTGCGGCTTGCTGAGCTTCTTCCCAGGTTACTTCTCTTCTATTCATTGCTCTTCTAACTTCCTCCAGACACGTCTTTCTTGGTCGGCCCTTAGTTCGTTTTTCCATAGTTGGCTTCGAAAATCTCACTATATTACCGTCTCCGTAATTGACTTGCCTCTATATTTTCTTCTATTGATCTTTTCTTCAAATTTCTCTGAGTGTTGTGTTCCTTATTTTGTCCAATTTGGTTTTATGCTCTATTTTTCTTATAAATCTCCGTCCGTGTCCATGTCTCTGCTCCGTGCATCGTATTTAGGGTCACTACTTTTTCTACACTCTCGCTTCTTATGGAATTTCCTTCTCTCCCAGAAAAGAATATTTAATGCAGTTGAATAGCTTGCCTCCGACGGCTAGCCTCTCTTTAATCTCTTCGTCGGTTCTACCATCTTCTGTTATTGTTGCTCCGAGGTATTTGAATTTTTGTGGTTGTTCTAGTGTTATATTCATTACCTTTGTTTTTTCTATGTCTATTTTCATATTTTCCTTTCCAGGACCTTCTTTTATATCTCAATATTCTTGTTTAAAGTTTTCTCACACTTTACAATATCAGCATAACATAATTCTGCGATTTCAACTTTCTTAATTTTCCAATACCCAATTTCATATTTCTTAATTTCTTTTTTTGTTTCTTTTATTGCAGCGTCTAGAATTAGGGAAAATAACAATGGACTCAGGATGGTTGACCCCCAGCAGGGTTGTCTCAAATATATCTGACCTTTCCAGTGTTGTTCGTACATAATTAATGATCTTTTGCTGCTCCTCTGTTTCATAATGTTTTCTACATGTCATATTCTTTAAAAGCTTTTTCTATTACTTGCTTTAGTATAAATACTGCGTCATTTACACCCCTATTAGGCCGGAAGCCGAATTGAGTCTCCTCTAAAGTTTGTTCTACCTTTTCGCGTAGTCTTTTTTCTATAATACTTGTAAATGCCTTTGCCACTGTACTGTACTGTAAGTGTTATCCCTCTGTAGTTTTGGCAAGTTTTAGTATCTCCTTTCTTGTAAATAAAGGTTATGATCCCTACTTTCCACTCTTCTGGGGACTCTCCATTTAGAGCTTCATTCATTATCCATCTTTTCTTGCATAGCGGGTTCTGGCAGAGCTTTTATTATGTCAGCCGTTATTTCGTCAGGTCCAGGGGCTTTTCCTCTTTTCAGTTTATCTATTGCCTCTCTTACCTCTTTCAAACTTATTTTCCCTTCTTGTGTTATATCATCTGCTTCTTCCTCCGTACTGCCCAAGTCTAGATCATCTTCTAGGATATCCTTCCCCTCCAGTAACTCTATATAGTGCTCTCTCCATCTTCTCATGATCTTATCTTCTTCCTTAATTACATTTCCGGTCTTACCTTCGATATTCGCTTGAGTTGATGTCTTCCTCTGTCTCATAGCTTTCAAAGTACCAAAGAAGAGTTTCTGGTTGTGATCGTACACATTTTTCATTCTTTCACCAAAGTCTTCCCACGCTTTTTCTTTCTCTTCTTTAACTGTTCTCTTAACTAGTGTACGTTGGTTTTTATATAAATCATAGTCTTTAGCATTTCTTGTATGAAGATATTTCTTCCATATGAGTTTCTTATTTTTAACTGCCGTCCTCAGTCTTTTTGTCCACCAGTTTGTCTTTTTCATATTTTTGTGCTGCCACAGTTTTTCTCGCCACTTTTAGTATTGCGTGTTTAAAATCTTTCCATGGATCTTCCGTATTCGTTTCCCGTTGTTCGTTGTTCAGGAATTCTTCGATATCCTTTTCAATGTTTCTCAGTTTGTAGCATTTAATTTTCCGCTTTTCTATTCTCCTTTTTTTTCCGTTTTCCCCCTTGTGTAAATTTCATAGCTAGCAGGGAGTGGTCACTTCCTATTTCAGGTCCTCGTCTCACTGTTAATCTTGTACATTTTTCCATACTTCTTAATTTATTAGAAAATAGTCTATAATTGACTTTTCATTTCTACTAAGTATTATATAAATATTTAATAACAGCTAATATTTGGTTTAAGCAAAAGGTAACGCCTAGTTAATACGTGCAAGTTCAAGTTCTATAGCGAGCTCCCGGAAATATCAGTACTACAAACACTGTATTTTGAATTTGATGCAACTTACTCTCAGTTGAATTCTTGAAATTCAAATATTTTCTATTTTGAGGAAGATACTTGTAGGCATCCGTTTTCGAAAACAATCGATTTTAATAAGATTTGATCGAGTAAGTCTTTTAATCCGTTGTGTGGTGTCCCATTTTTACATTTTCTTTATTTTGTACAACTGTTCCTTAATTTAAATGAGTTGTACAAAGGTGAAATACGTTTGGCACATAGTTGTAGTACGCACAATTATATACAATTATTTTCAATTTTGACAAAATCTACCACTGCTATAATTAATTCTGACCGGATGATGAGTTTTTTGAACGAAACAGGTCGCGCGATTTCTCAATATAGAATCTTGTGATACCTTGACCATTTTTTCATTCCTTCTTTTTAATTAAGCTTTCGTTGCGACATCTATTGGTGAATAATCAATACTATCTGGATCTAATCTTAAGGCCGGAAACATTTGGTTCATGCATTTAGCTAGGCTTCGATAATAAAATCGTCTGTGCAAATAAATGACGATTTATTTATAAACTCACTCATTTTCCATTATTTACTCTGAAAAAATTAGGAAGTTTTATGTAAAAAATTGCTACAACATTGTCCTGTACATATCGATACAAAAATTGTTGGTAAATATATTATAATTCAACAGAAACTTGACTACAACTTTGAAATATTTTCTGTGACAATATGTAATAATTAAAAAAAATCTGCGATCGGGTTACGTAATTGTGTTAATGACTGCTGCAATATTTTGTTTGCAATATTGTACATCGTTTTAAGTGATCTTTTCCGTTTTTTCATCAAATTTATCTTTACTTCTTACGGAACTGCAGAAATATAATCAAGTGCACCCGGAACCAGTCTCAATACCTTTCAAAGACCAAACATGTCTGCTTTTTGGGAATTTCGACCATTATGTATCCGACATAGCGATTCTTTCACCTTCTCCTCTTCCTTCTAGGTTTTTGCCCTTCCTTTTAATTTTCTGAAATCCGCCGCCCATCGTTCGGTTAATACGAAAACAAACCTTCGTGTTGTTAATCATCCGGCGATAATAATACGATTCCAGAAAATCCGGTGCAGTTATAGAGAAAACGACGAGCCGGGTGCGAGAGAGAGGCACGGTAGATGCGATGGATTTTAAAAACAGCGTTGCACCTACTACGAAACAACGAGGGAGCGTGAGCGGAATTTCCGGAACGACGCGGCTCGATCTCGCCAACGACGTATTAATGTAGGTCAAACTATATTTATATGACTATATTGTACAAGTGCCGAATGAAATTGGTTGCATAAAGTCGCCATACAACAAAGAACGAAAGTAAGATATAAGCGCAACCGTGTGCGATACGCGTACGTACATAATCGTCGCGGAGAAATGGATTCTGACGGTTTTAAAATCGGATTGATTAAGTGAATTCGCAAGTAATCACGTACAGGCTGTTCCAAATTCGCCGAGCACTGTGGAAATCTAGTTTATAACAGCACAGATCTGGCAAATCTAGTAAATTTAATTACGATAAACAATTAAACAAGGGGTATAGATTATCCTCTAAGCAAAGGAACAATTAGTTATGTAAAAAAAAAATGGAAATTTGCATCATTGCGATATTTGCTTAAATCTGCTACATTCTAGGAAGAAATCAGAAATTACATGCTGTTATGGAAGCTCTCTTGAGCAGTATACGCTGGATGTTTCTAGGAAAATTCACCTAAAACAGTTCACCTAAAGACAGTTCACCTACATAACAATTCACCGCAGATGTAATTCACCGAAAATGTATTAATTACATAATAAAGCCTGTTAGCGTTACCCAGAAGACACAACAAGGAGGTCGGCCTTGTAGTCTTCCCTAAGCGTACTTCTTTTTGAAGTAGCTGTCTTTTATTTTTGAATTTTTTTTTTAGATTTTTTATAATTTTTTTTTATTTTAATATTACATCTTGTTAATTTTTTAGTATCTAAAATTGTGAACAATCCCTCTTAAGTACGATACCGTGTTTTCTGGATTGTATGAATGCACTACTGTTTTTATTCTCTGTGCGGAGTCTTTATGTTTTCTCTTTTTGGCAGGCGGGTGAAAATCGAGAGAAGAAACTACTGGCACTGCTTCAACTCGCAAACTTGCAATCATATGCAACTAAAAAGTTAAACATCCTTACTTTCAAATATACGTAAATAGAAATAAATACATTTCTAATATAATTGTACACAGTTTATCTTGTACTCTATACACCTTCTTTTTTCCACTGAATAGGTTATTTTCCTCAGAATACAATGGTAATGGCATGCATGGGGTATTGTAGGGCTAAATGGGGAGATATTTAGACCAGGACCCTTTTTTTGTGGTTCACAGGCTACTTCTTTACTTAATCGCGATAGCGATTGTTTCACTCCACAGCAAATTTTGATGATTTTTTTCCAGATATAAATTTTATGATGCATTTCGATGAAAGGAAGTTATTTATAAAAACAACATGCGAGAATGAATGTGGTGACGCTACCAGATAACTGAAATTAGACGACTTTACGACCTAAATTCCGACTGATAAGGTTTAAATATAAAAAAGTACCAAAAATCAAGATACCTTAACGATAAGATTTAATGTAGGAAATAATGTTTGAAATACCTTTTAATATATCCTACTGTCTGTTTTAGAAGAATTTTACATTAATGTTAACGATTTACAAAAGGAGAATTTGCATAGAAGATGGAGTTTTATCTACGTTTCTCTAAGATCATCGTCATCTGGACCTAGCGATTTTACGTCCTCACTCCAAGGCTAATTGGCCTGGAGGGAAATTGTGGCTTGGCAAATCACTTTTTTACCCGCTAGAGGGACTTTTCATTACTACCGGGTGGCTATCCTGAATGCTCTATACGTTCTAAATTGACAGCTGCTGTTCTCGATGTAAATATTGAACATTACAGTATATAAAAAAAAGAACAGTTTCATGGTCAGATTCTTAAAGAATATACAAGATATCCATTAAAAAAAATAGCGTGAATCAAACGAGCAAACGATTTCGTGGGCCATCTTGTAGTCGCTAGTTGATATAAAAGGAAACTCCAAGAAATACTCAATCGAATCAAATTTGAATCATCACTGTAGCTGGTAGAGTGTTCAAGATATTGGCCGTAAAAGAAACAGTGGAATTTCACCAAAATCTCGAATTATGTCGATTGACTCGAAATAAAAAATGTCGAAGAAAGTGGACATGAATTGAGGAGAGGCATGCAAAAACGTGATAATATACAGGATGTTCAATTTGAAACCAGAAACTCGTATAGTGTGTAGCGGAAATTAAACATCCTGTGCACTTGAGTATAATTTTATGTCGTTTTCTTGTTTCAAAGCTTTTTTCTCTAAATTACTCAGAGAAGGAATTACCTTTCATCCACGTACTAGGCGGACACGATGTCTAGACTAATATTGGGGCAATGACGTCACCGACATAATCTTTTCTAGCAAAACACCGCTTATATTTTTGATTTTTTTAATTCAGCATCAACAGCAGATTCCAAAGAAGTATTGTAGATACATATCGTCAAAATTTATACAAATTGGTTAAACACATTTAAATGACTTTTATTGAAGTTCCTAAGGTTTTTTAAAATAAATCAGCCATTCTAATTATGAAGGAATATAAATTAACGAAAAAGCTTTGAAAAGTCAGGTATATTGTCATCATCAAATTTCAAAGCCCAATAACTGTGTTCCTTATGGTACCTTTTTATGATTGTCATGTACGCTAGTCCGCATTTGGTATGAATTTTCGCTTGCCCAATAAAGTGTTTCGCCTATCTACATGTTCGTGTCAATAAAATGCTTTTCGAACAAATATTTGTTTTTGTTGGACCAATGCATAATTTGTAGAATACAGTTCCGCTTTGCATTACATTTTTAGAATCACTTATTACTGATGGATTACAAAATTGAAGACCACAAGCATTGTTCTGTTTAAAAGATAGTTAATAACTTATTATTCCAATTATTATTATTGTGAATCGCCCTGTACACAGAAAATTAAAAACAAGAATCGACCTGCTTATTATGCTGTATAACCAACGAAGTCCCCACAGCGTACCGCGAATGTAGAGTACCCTGTACAATGGCTAAGGAAAATCAACTGCAAACACAGAAAATAATTGTTTAATGCAAGCTTGTGTCTCATTTCTTAGATGTAAGCCAAATTCTAAGAGTTTGCAACATTTATTTGGCGCTTCTGAACCTTTTTTTTTCAGTGTTTATCATTCTCAAGCAAAACAGGTATCTATCCTATATCTGGCACTTATCCTGCGCCAAAACTAAAATAAACTTCGAGGATTTAACCTTATAGAAGCTGCATAGAATATTTCAAATATTTTCGATGTTTTCACGAAAAAATAGGTTTGTAACCAATACAATAAAACTAAAGCCTACACGCTACTTTTTCCTCATACTTTAGTAAAGTTGTAATAGGAAGTTCAAGATCACTGTATCCTGACCTTTATAAAAAAGAAACTCACGGCTTTGATTAGAGAGAAAATTTTGAAGTGCTGTCACAACGTCGTCGTCGTTGTTAAATTTGGTTTCTTGAATACTTTCTTTTACCACTGAAAATAGATAAAAATCAATAGGAGCTAGGTCGGGTGAGTATGGTGGATGCTCCATCAGCTCGAGACCTACATTGTAAATTGCGTTTAAGGAAACAAGGCTTTTATGCACTAGAGCAATGTCCTGACACGAAAGAGAATACCACCCGACAACTTTCCTCTTTTATTTTCTTTAATGCAGCTACGAAAATGATTAATTAATGCGGCGTAATATTGACCCGTAATTGTCTAGCCACGTTCTAGGTAATCAATTAACAAAATTCCTTCAGCATACGAGAAAATGGTAGAAATAACTAGCTGAGCAAAATTTGGGAGGTGGTGGAGATCCTCGTTATCTCCATTATTTGTTTTGTCGATTAGACTCGGAATAGAAGTGCTAAACCCACGTTTCGTCAATTGTAACAAACTAATCCAGAAGAATTTTTAGATCATTCTTAAATAATATCAAATTTGCTTCTGGAGTGGTGGCTCTCGTTCATTTTTGCTCGGGCGTCAACATTCGTGATACCCATCTTGCACACACCTTATCAAGTCCCAAATGGTCATTGATTATTGTTCCAATTGTACTGTTTGAAATGTCCGTTATCTCTGCTAAACATCTAGTAGTTAATCGACGATCTTGTTTAATCAAGTCGCAGACACGATCAATATTTCCTTTAGGCACATATTTTGCGGTCGACCAGCACCTATTATATGTTCACAAGTGGTTCTACCACATTGAGACTTCCTAGACCAATTCTTCACTACGTGATATGGAGAAGAATCATCCACAAGCACATTAACCATATCTTCATGAATTTGTTGTGGTTTTAAAGCTTTCTGCAGATATTTAGTAATAGCATGAAGCCCGTTTTTTCAATATTTTAACATCTTTGGCAGCTGCTATTTTAACTTGACACAGCGTGCTAACAGATGCAGCTATAAAAACCAATTATATCATTCCTTTGTTGCTCGCTTATTTACGAGGATTACTCGGAAACTACGTGGCCTACCACAGAGATGGCGCGAATTCGGAGGAATTTTCATTACCATTCCGTAGGATCATCTTTTAATAGATTAAATATGACAGCACAGAGCGATCTGTCAATTAGTATGTTTTTGACAGTACGCCAAAGTGAACGTCTCGTGTGATTTTGTAAACAATGGAAAAAACTGAGTTGAGAGGAGTGATAAAGTACTTCCGTTTGAAAGGCTTAACACGAACCGAAATTAAAGCAGGATTCAACACTATTGGAATCCGCTCCTTCGTTTTCAATGATTAAGAAGTGGGTTTCCGAATTTAAGCGTGGTCGTACGAGCACAAATGATGAACCCAGTAGTGGACGTCCTAAAACTACAACTGCCTCGGATATGATTGAAAATGTCCACCGTATCGTATTGGATGACCGTCGAGTAAAAGTGCGCGAAATAGCAGACATAGTTGGTATCTCAAATGACAGTGTGCACAGAATTTTTTACTGAAGAATTGGTAATGAAAAAATACTCGGCGCGTTGGGTGCGGCGGTTGCTCACACCGGAGCAAAAATTGAATCGTTTGAGCGTTTCTCGTGACTTTTGGCACGTTTTCGCCACAATCCGAAGGACTCTTTACGCCGTTTCATAACCGTCGATGAAACCTGGGTCCACCATTATAGTCCCGAAACCAAAGAACAGTCCAAACAATGGACACACAAAGGTTCTCCGCCACCAAAGAAGACAAAAACGGTTTTGTTAGCAGGAAAGATTATGGCAACTGTTTTTTGGGATTCTCATCGAATTATCTTGGTCGATTACTTAGAAAAGGGGAAAACAATAAACGGCGAGTATTATGCCACTTTGTTGCAATAACAAAATCAAAGAGAAACGGTCTCATTTGGTAAAGAAGAAAGTGCTTTTCCATCAGCATAATGCTCCCGCCCATAAGTCTGCGATTGCAATGGCCAAAATTCATGAGTTGGGATTTGAATTCGTGCCTCATTCGGCCTATTCTCCAGATTTGGCTCCCAGAGATTATTATCTGATCCCAAACCTGAAAGACTATATTGAAAAATAAAATGTTTTTTGTCGAAAAAAAATTGCGTTTTCTTTGTTAAGCCACGTAGTTTCTGAACGATCTTCGTATAGAGTAGAAAATGCAAATATGGAATATCAATGTGTTTTATGAGTACACCTTCGTTGTAAATCCAGTTATTTATTTAAAGTTCAATTTCACTAGAATATACTCAAAACAGTTATGGACCAAGATCTTTACTTAGATTTCTTGTGGCCCTACACATTATCGAAAAGAAATTCTTGAAAAAAATGCCAAAATTATTACTTGAGGAACTGGGGTGCAAATATGGAATACACTGGAAATTTGCTACATAACATCTATTTATTGATAAAACTTACAGATATTATGATTGCAATAATAACATAATTAATTGCACCAGTCATGTCCTTTTTTCCCTGACTGGTGTAGTTGCCAGACTAATTTCTTCTTCACTGTATTGCTTTCTTTTTTTTTACAAACTCGGCGTTGATACCTAAATAAGAACAAGATACGAAAACAAATAATCACTCATATGTACTTACCTGTTAAAGTTTTGAAAGCACGTAGTTTAATATATCGCTTCTGTTAAACGGTGGAAATGCTAAATTTATTCATGGGTCACTGTAACCTTAATAGTAGGTCTAGGTTGAAAGTTTACGGCTTGTTTGATAGATGTAACGATATATATTATTGAGAAACCTTGATATTCCATATTACCAACATATTCTACACTTGCACCTTTTACTGTATGTATTTGCCAGCCTAAAAAAGGAATTTGTCAAAAAATGAATTCTAATTTATATTATATTTATCTGTTTATTTTCAACGACTAGCATACATTTGTTGATAGTAATAAATTTTCAAATTTCACCGCTAGCGCTGGCGTGTTAGATAAGCTAGAACTACAAACGCAATATATCTTGAGTAGATTAAGTCGAAGTCAATAAAATTTCAAAATAATGTACCTGGCCTCTTTGCGCCGTTAGTTATTGCGGTGCGACAAAAAATGACAGACCTTCATTTTAGCGTCCAATTCGAGCGAGAAAAAGGAAAAGAACGTTTTAAGGAGTTGTTTATGGTTGGTGGTGCGCTTGTTGTTATTGTTGACGCTATGTATCTAGACACGAAATGGTGAAGTGTGTGTCTACGTGTAGCTGAGAGAAGAAAGACAAGAATGTGCGAACGTCGATTGAGCCATCAAACTGTAAAACCGGAGGGGGGTTCCCTAAGATAACGAGGTGAAGAGTCAAATGCCGGCGGTACAAAGCTAGATGGACCACCCGATGGAAGGTTGACAGCGGACCCCTGGATAATGAAGTGGCAGTCTCGCTATTTCCCATCGTGCACACCGACGATGCCCTCTCTCGCGTTTCCTTTACTAACTGCGTCAGGTAGTTAGTTCTTTTCTATATACAGAGTGCTTATAAGCTCCGCGCTGCATCTCGTATAGCGCTTTAATTGCTTAAGTGAAGGCTACAATCGTTTGAATAAGGATTGTCCGACTTTCAGGGGTGCATCCTCGAAGAATACATTCTGTGTTGAGTTTGTACAGTTTTGTTTTGTACAATTATTACAATCCTTAACCATTTGTCCAAAGAGGTTTTAATTGCACTTCTCCTGTCGATGCTTTCTCGCATAAGATTGCAATAATTCTATGATAAAGTTTGAAATGTTCATCTTAAGCAATAACGTATAGCTTTAGTGTAGAAGTTTTTGGTACATTTGGCTATTTAGACACTAAAACTCACAAAGTTACACATTGTAATAAAGTACATATGAGCAACCAGTAAAGTCATTGTGTTGAGTTGAGATTTTGTTTGAATGTATTCAACATACTAAATTTATTTCTTCAAAAAATTATCCTTCAATCCCCGTTTGCCAACGAAAGTTGAGTGTAAATAATCGAAAATAATTAGTGAAAGTTTTGAAAGAAACCGGTGCTGTATCAGAAAGTAAAAAATTGAAAAATTTACCATAGTGGCCTTCTCAAGGGTGCTGGCTGCATGTTTAGGGGAATGTTGAATTTAGGGAAACCAATGCAGCAATGATCTTGAGATACTTCTCAATTTTTGGACTATTTTACACTTATCTGTGGTGGTCTTAACGACTACAGTGTTGGCCTGTAAAGAAATAGGCCCATTGTCCAATTTACTACTAAATGAGGGTACTCTTACACCAAATAGTAAATTAAGTATCTTACAGCTAGCCAAAAGTCACATAGTTCATCTAATACTTACCATTCTTGTATGTGTTTCAGATGTTTGAAGCGGAAGCATGTTATCCTATTTTACATAGTTTTCAATAACTGTTGCAATAAATGTTCTTCACCAGATCACAAGTACAATAAAATGTTATTTAACTTTGATAATTCGGTAAGCTTTGGAAAATATACAGGGTGAGTCATAATTAACTGTATTTTCTTCAGCCCGAAACAAAACAATTAACTCAATATAACCTGGTATCAAAATGTTTCCTTCAGAAGATACAGAGTGCTACAGAAACTGGCTACACACAGTTTTTGCCATAACTTGAATTTATTATCTAAGAATTAATTTGTATTATCTAAGAAGCATATTTACTTAATTGTTTTGTTTAGGGCTGAAGAACGTACAGTTAAATTTGTTTACAGTTAATTGTAACTCACCTTGTATATATCTGAGCAGTTAATTTACAATTTATTTTTGTATAGTTTACTTATTTCGTTTTTTATACAGTTTTTACATTTTCCTAGAAGGTTTTTGATTTGATTTGGTCTTAAAGCGACTGTAAAATATTTGTTTTTAAAGATTTTGAGTTTTGGTCTATTTTTAAGCCAACTAAGCTTCTAGAGCATGTCTATACTGACACTTTTGAAAAAAAGTGGTACAAATTGCCATAAATTTTGATTGTGTTTAATATATCCCTAAAGTTCAGGTTGTAGTGGACAGCAGTATTTTATTCTTTGTTTTCGAATTTTGTGATGGTGGTTGAGAAAGCTTACTAAATTTGATTTGATTATAATGGAAAACAAAATAGTTATAAATAGAAACGTCCGAAAATTGTCTAATATAATCCCCATATTGACAGCAATTTTTCTTTTTCAAAAACGACAGTATTCTTTATTTTGTTATTAATTTCAATGATTTATTAGTGAATGTACAGATTTTTGCAGTTACATATAGCTTAGGGAACTTATTACATGACTAACATGACTTTTTCCTTATTGGTGTTGTGGTACTAGTGTTGTTGTGGTAGTTTTTTCTTGGTCCATAAGGCTAATTACCTTTTAAATAAATTTTGTAGTGTTCTTATTCAACTATGCCTCTTCGAACTCCACAGTTTTATCAACCCTTATTGTTTATTCATCAGTCAAAGTTCCTAACATGGACATCAGTCGAAGTTCCTAATTTTAATTCATTTATGACCCTGATTGAAGCTTTAAAGATAAAAGCGAAATTTAAACGAGTTACATTTTCTCTAAAATTCTTAGTTGTCATCCCGATAGTTTGCAACCGCATGTTAGTTCCTAACGACCGCCACACTCGTTGGTGTTTTATCGTTCCAGATGGGATTTTATCTTGACATAGGTAACCTCTGTGGATTACAAACAGTTGTTGAATTGAAAGAATGATCGAAGTGAAACAACAGATTAGCCAACACGTTGAATAGAAGAATTTTCTTGCTACGATGTAGAATTAAAACCCTACCAAATCACATCACTCAAAGTTATAAGCACCTAATTGGACTGATGAATACTAACGACGCTTCTTTAAGGAGGAAGATCCACAACTTACAATTCAGTTGAGTTATGAAATCATTTTGAGCTACGAAATCAAAATCACTTGTACTGATATTTTTAAAATGTATTCAAAAAACAATTGATAACATTGTAAAAAAGATTCATCAGTCAAAGCTCCTAACATGGACACCGTTGGATCTCTGTGAGGCTCTCTATTTTATGACCCCGATGAAGCTTTAAAAATAGAAGCGAAATATTGGTGACATTTAAAAGTTACAATTTTTCTAAAATTCTGGTTGTCATCCCGACAGTTTCAATCACGTGTTAGTTCCTAACGACCGCCATATTCCTTGGTGTCTTATTGTTTGTAACTAACTATTTCATGTTTGGTAAAACTACTTGAGGTTTTCAGGGTGAAGCTGTTTATAAATTAATTCACCTGCACCGGGAGAAATGTGTAGAAAATTATATCACAATTGTAGTGTATCCTACCAGAATCAACGGTTACTATAGTGACAACTATCGAAGTAAGTAGAAAATACTCTACTTCACATTTATAGTGAAGATAGTATTCCAACTTTATAATAAACAGCTCTATAAAATTATAGTAAAAAAAGTACTACAAAATTGTAGGTAAATTACCATACACTTGTAGTAAAAAAATACCACAAAATTGTCATTAAAGTAGTACTACAAAATGTTCTCGTTATCACAATATTCTAGCAAACACTTTCTTATCTATATCTATAAATTATTATTCTGGTTTCTTGTTCAAATAATCAACAGCAATAATTGATATCGATAAATTATTATTCTGGTTTCTTGGTCAAATAATCAACAGCAATAATTGATAACCAAGATAATGCTGATATCATTTATGGTATTGATGAAACCAGTTCCGGCAAAAACAATGGGAGAATAGAAAAATACTAACCAATGGACATGTTTTTACCTACCTGGCGTCATCAGCGTTATTCTGAGCACTTTTTTCGCTTCCCCACATTAATCATAATAATAGAGCTTTATTTCACAGACTACACAACAGACGTGAAAAATACACAATAGATGTGAAATAAGTCAAAGAAAACAAAAAAAACGGTATACACATGGAAGAAAATCGAAAATATAGCTATGATAATTCTTCATGCTTCAAACTGAAAATTAGTTTATCTAGCGACAGAAATCGGAATACAGATGCCAAACCACCTCTCGAGCAGTTCTTGAAATGCTTAACGCAAGATGGCGTTGCGCCTTAGGGCGCCCGGTATCTGTACATGTAAATGATTCCTCAGGCTTACCATGATGTATTAAACATATACATGAAGAAAGAGACTAGTAACAATAACCAAGATAATGCTGATATAGCGCTCGGAACAATGTTTCCATCGATACCATGAGCTATATCAGCATTATCTTTGTTGTTTATAGGCTCTTTTTTCATGTGTAACAATAATCGACTCCATTATTGTTGTTTAAACTGACCAAAAAGTAGGAATAAAAAAATATTGGGGTAGTGAGTGCCTCATTTTGACTAGTTTATTATAACGCAAATACGATTTCCGTTGAATAAACAAATAGATCAAACCTCCAAGGCGAATAGAAATATACTAAACAAGAAATCAACTCATATATTTGCAGAACTTAATTAAATCCTTGCGAAATAAATGTTATCAAAGGATTGTACTAAGGAGTGTTATATGAAAATGCATTTGACGAGCTCTAAAATAAATTGAGTACATATATTAATAATTATCGTTTTATTTGATACAATAGCTAAATTATTTTCTTGAAAATTGGCGGCATTGTTTAAAAATCAAACCTAAGAAAATAAAATTTAAAATTGATAACAAATCGATTTTCCAAGTACTGTAAGTGACTTAACTTGCGAAATTAATTATTTACAATAATATATATGGGCAAATTATATAATGCATTAAACTAAAAATACAAGAAGGTATAAATAATATTTTTTCCCAATAAGAATACGTATGTATACGTTTTCTCAAATATCCCTTTAACATCAGAAAGAAATAACTGTTTTTCTATTTTACTCTATTATGTAAGTAATAGTTAATCTCTTGCGAACGTCAGCTATGTTAATAACTAGATGATGGTGATATAGTTTGTTTATTAAAGGAAAATGATAATTACATGGAAAACATATTGTTCAGAATAATGTTTCCAATTCGGGTGGTTTTTCGAGAGATTTCTTTAGGAACTAGCACTTCTCTGCGGACAGCCTGTATATCGCCATTGAAACGGAGACAGACCTGAAACGAATATGCCCTGCTGCTGTTGAACTGCGACAGTCCGGCGTCGCCATATCACTCCTCACCATCGGGAGGTGTGAGCCGTGGAATGCGAGAGATGTGTTAATATTTCACTCACCGCAGTGTGTTACACTGTGTACGGGACACAAAGCGGCGAATTTCACAACACACAAACGCACACATACATACGTACATCCACAAAACACACCCACAAATCAAGGGCGACAGGATAAAATGCGCGCTCAACGCCGCTACGGCACACAGAAGAGGCGAAGGACAAGGAGAGCAGTTTTGCCTACCGGGCCGCAGTGGAGAGCTCTCCCCGGATACGTGGGAATCGGCCGGATAGCAGCGAGATAGCCGACCGGATCGGACCCCGGTCCACCACGGCCACCCTGCATAATGATTAACCAATGTCACATATCTATACTTATTGTGTTAACCAGAGTGAGAGCGACTCATTGATACAATTGGACGCCCGATAGCCAGGCCACCCACACTGCATCGGTGCTGTCGCTCTTTTGCATATTTAAGTGGCGAATGTTTTGCTAAAAAGTATCTCTCGAAGCGCTATCTTACGACCTAAGCTCGATATACATTAAGCTGCGCGGTAATAATTAGACGAAATAGCGGTCCAGATCTCGAGGTACGGATGTAGAGATACGTTACCGGCTTAGAATTGTAATATAGGAATCGCAGGTGCCGTTAGGACCATAAATTTCAAGGACAAAACACAAAAGTTGATTAAACTCAAAATATGCAGACAATCGAATGCGTTAAAAATAAATAAAAGCACAACAAACTTCCTTATCATATTTGCAACATTATTAATAAATGTTTAGGTGTATACTCTTCTAAACAAATATGTTACATTGTTTACGAAATTTCTTTTTTTATATTTATAATTACCCTTCAATCATGCCCATCAATCACATGTTGATATCACTTGTAATCCCTACTTGCTTCATATAGGGAGGCAAAAAGACAAACATGTTTTGACGAGCTCAAAATAAATTTCAATATCATGTGTCTGTAGGTATTTCAGAACCAAAAAGTCTTTAATCTGAAAGCATATTTTCCTTGTAAGACACCCAGTCAATGTTTAATGCAGCTCGCGCTATTTATTAACAGCATTAAGCTAAACTCTAACCTCCAATTTACAGAAAGTGAACTAAACATTCAATCAGAGATCCGTGTCTTAATCTCTGATTAACTTAATTTTGTAACGTTAATAGTCACGACTAAACAACTTTAATCATCGATTAAATTAATTCGTGATGAAAGCTAAATGTCGGTTTAAAATCTGTCAATGTTAACGTCAAACGAAGTAAAATGTCAAGGAAATAGCTGTTATTTGTTTAAATTTAATATGCATTTAGTTAAAATAGGACAGATAATCATCTAAATATTGTCGTTGACGCACGCTAACATTTTAATATTAAGTAGCTAATCATGGATTAAAACAACTCAAAATCTACATATAAGCATTATTTAACTTAATCACGAATTAAACTTTAATTGGAGATTAACTTAATTTTGGATTAAAAGGTATTCTGTAAACGGGGTAAATCAATATAAAGGTCAGGTTGTTACGGCTACTAATGGAACACGAGAAATAAAAATAAAGGATTGTTTTTAGAGGGTTCTAAAGATCAAGATGCTGTAGGTATTATTTGCTTACAGAGATTTTCTGACTCAAAAAATGGGAACTTGATCCAGTATATGGGAGAAAAAATTACCACATTTTCTTGTATAGATGCATCTAATACGAGTGCAAGTCATCCACCTACCTTAAACGTGTCTTCAGTACGTAATTTACAACGTATTGCCTGGCATTATATCTGACGCAACACCAACCCTAATTATTAATTCCTGAACACCTGATCAGGGCGACAGTAGCAAAAATAGTGGACCAATACTTTAATAATAATAATAATAACAACGTGTACAAATAAAAATGAATAATGAAAGTATAAATAAGATCTAACAGTTACAGAAAAGGATGTATAAAACAGACAATGTAATAAATAAAAGACAAACAAAACAAAAAAAAAATACTATGACTAGAACTCATCGATACTGTAGTACTCTCTCTCCAGCAGCATTTTCTTCACCTCTCTTTTAAAATTGGTAGAAGTAAGATCTTTCCATTCTTCTGGTAATTTATTGTACAGTTTAACTCCCCAATAATCCAGCGCTTTTTGTGAGCTTGTAAGACGGTGGTACGGGACTCTGGTTTCGTGACGAGAATATGTAGAATATGTATGATGATTTCCATTAAGGGGAAATGCTGCTTTATTCTGTTGAACAAAAGTAACTGCTGCCATAATCAACACAGATGGTAGTGTAAGTATTTTTTCTTTTGCAAAGTGTCTTTTGCAGCTCTCTGGGTATTGTAGGTTACATAGGAATCGTATAGCACGTTTTTGTAGGACAAAGATTCTGTGAACTTCAACAGATGTGCCCCAGAAGAGTATCCCATAGCAGAGAAGAGAGTGAAAGTTTGCAAAGTATGCGGTTTTTTCTACTCCATGTGGTGCAATATGCTTTAGTCTCCTTATAACATACAGCCGACGACAGTCTTTTTGCAAGTTCTTCTATGTGTTGATGCCACTTCAGGTTTGTATCTACAACAACACCAAGGAAATTGATTGCCGATCTTGTGCAAGTGTTTGTGGTACAGAATAGGAGATTTTGCGTCTTGTTACTGTTGATTTTTAATTTATTTGCAGAAAACCAATTTTCGGCATCGGCGATTGCTTTATTGGATCTCTTGCGCAGCGAATTGATATGGTCATCATGCAGCAATAGAAAAGTATCGTCATCTTCTGATATCTGAAATTAGCACTTTATCATTTAATTATAATTTAATAACTTAAAAGCATTACATTTTCTTCGTCCGAAATGCTGAAAGTAAATTTTAGCATTCCTTACCGTGTATACCTGAGCTTGTTAATTTGATTCATTTTAGGTTAACATCAATGTTGAAGAGTTCATAGATATAGTTCCAATCAGAATACAGTAAGTAATACAAAAAAAAATGGATTTAACCTAAAGTATACAAAATTAGCAGTTATTCAACATTTATTTACGATAGTAAAACAAGGAATTGCCGTTTAATATACTTATAATCATTTAAATAAACATTTAAAAGATAGACAAAAGCTACACCAAATATTAAATAACTTTTGTGTACCATAAGCAACCCACCAGCCTTCAGTAGTGTACAGTTTTCTTAAGGTAATAGCAGACCAGACGTATTTTTGATATTTATAAAACTTTCAAACATCCAAGGCACAAAAAGGAAGAAGTTTTTGCAGCTTTTGAGTATCACCAGTCTTCCAAGGTTTCTAATGCATAAAAAATATCTTGTTATAATAAGATACTCACATCAATATTTAAGGTGAATGTTCCAAAAGGAAACAGCTTTCCCTTGGCGTCATAGACAGCGATGTCTATTTATTTTTTGACGCACGTACCCGAATAAACAAAATATATTCAATAAATCTAACAACATTTTATTTGTTTAAGACAAACTCTATAGGAAAAGGCGTTACAAAAATTAAAGTATTTCGATAAGATTTATTATTCTTCGATTTTAAGCAATTCGATGAAAAAAGGAAATACTTGGAAGTGTTTCTTTAATATGAGTTTCCGGGAAGTTTTTCCATAAAGTATGGTTAAGGTTAGCTCAATTTGCTTTAAGCTAATAGCTAAACACTTCTTGAAATAGACTTGGTTTATAAAACCAAAACAATAGCCAACCTTTGAATAGGTAATGCAGTACTTCCATCCCGTTTGTAGAGCAATAAGTAATAAACGATGAGTGCAGTTAATACAAATAGTGGAACTACAATTAAGGATGAATGTAAACAAATTGCATTTCAGATCTCCCATGAATATCAACAATATCTTCAAATAGATATTGTTCCATAGCTTGTCGACCCAATTCCTTCACGTTTCTTCCACAGAATTGCTTTTGTTGTTTCAAAAATGATGCAAGGTAAATTTTTCGTTTACAAATGTTTACACCGCAAAAATTTCGCTCTTTGAAGTGTGAAATGTTAATTGTTGAGTGCGAAAAAGATTGACAGGGTGTAAATTTCATCTATGTGTACCACCTTTGAGAGCTAATTTTAACTTTTGATTTGTTACTATGTAGCTTTTCTGTGTAGGTTTTCTTTCATTCTAGTTGCTGGCCTTTCAAATAATTTTTTTGTGCAGGTTGCTACAGTGTAGCAGAAGCTTATTATTATACAAGTAAGATGTGGCAAATTTTCTCTTTTCCCTGTTATTATTTTTTTGATACTGGCTCTGAAATTACTGCGTCTGTTCTTCACACACCTTTGCTCCTTCTTTATCTTCCATACTCTGCAGCGTAAATTTCTTTCAAATCAGGAATGAGTGTTTGTAATACGTAATTATGGTATTTTAAATCTGATGGATTATTATTGGTATTTAAGAAGGTGATTTAATGTTATTTTATGTTTTAGTTTTATGCTTAGCTTCTCTTGCTTTTAAATCACTTTATAATGCAATTTTTTCTTTGTTAGATAATTACGATTGACACTATTTTTATAACAATACATCTGTCTGAACTAAAAACAGATATTCTTATTGAACTGTTTAATTTCCACCTGTTTATTTACACGCACTATTATTTGAAATTGCCAGGTGCAAAGGGAATCTCTTGAAAATGTAAGATGGACGGACACAAAGATGTAAACTTATTTCCAAGCGTTAATCACTCTGAAATTAGATGTAAAGCAAATAAATATTTCATAGTAAAAAAAGAAAATTGTTTTATTTTACCACACACATACCAACATATATTGATGACTAAAATTTCTAAGCGGATAAAAAGCGTTTTTAGAGATTATTTAAAGTGAAGGTAAGCCTGAGATATTCGTAGCTGAAAAACGTTTCAACTTTCGACGATAATGAGTTTGTTTCGCCTTATTTGTCTGCGTTTGATAGATTAATCTCAACTTATTGCTGACCATACGAAGTAAATTCACGCACAGATATTTCCTAATGTATTTAACATCGTATTTACGCAATTGGTTTGTCTCACCGCAATTTTTCTAGCATTCGTTCTTCGAAAGGACGCAAACCTCGTCGTGCGGGTCACCAATCAGTTTCTTATGTGATGATTCTGACGCTTTCTAGAACATGCATCTATTGTATTGTCTAGAGTAGCTAATTCGTATCGGTTTCTCTAAACCGTTTTGACTGATACATATGTATTCCTAGAATCAATTTATCATACATCAACACTTTCATCATGACTTAATTATGTAGCTTGCTTCAATGACCGTAAAACTATGTTATATGCATTAATCGCGAAGAACATTAATTTGTGGCGTGCTGCACAGATTTTTCTGAGTACTTCATGACACAGATTGATGGTTAAAATTGGAATATCCACGGAGCAGATTCATATTGCACTTATTCATATTGGTTCAGTAAAGCAAATACTGAGGAAGTAATTTGTACATTGCTGAAACAGTTGAAAAATTTGGCTGTGTTTGGTGAAGTTCTCCATCAAATTACCAAACATAGATCTTTCTGAATGTCGGAGAAATATATACTACAACACAAAGAAATATCCATGTAACGCACATTGTTGTTCTTTATACGGTATTAGTTCACAAACGTAAAGGCTAATGGTAATATATCTGTTATTCCGTTTACAAAACTGTTCAATTTGTATTTGGCACATTCAATATTTCCTACTACAGTAAAGAAATCACTACTGATTCCTTTACATAAAGAGTTCGTTTAATAATATACGATCCTTAACAACTACATAGTAGGACAAAATAAAAATACATATGTAATTCAGGTATTTGACAGTTTATTCTTTTCTAATATATTTTTTTGATTTAATGTGTAATTAGTTAATTAACAACAACTGGGGTCAATCAGGAACACAAAAAACAAAAATACTTATCCTATCATCTCTCTAATTAACAATAAAAATGTTCGTTTTCTGTGACAACTAAATATCGGGACATTATGATCGCTCGAATTCGGTTGGGCATTGAATTAACTAAGGATCTGCACTTTTCAGGAACAAATCCGTTCCAAATTTGCTCTATTTTGGCTTTAAGTTCTGGTGATGTCCGTTGTGGGTTGTTCCTCAATGTTTGTTTCATTTTGTCTCTATGATATTAAGGTCAGGATTGTTGGAAAGCCAAGAAAGAACAATTACGTTGTGGTAGCCAAACCACTTTTTTATGGTTTTCGCCGTATAACAGGCTGCCCGTCTTGCTGTAATCCTCGCCAACATTTAGCTTCGCAATACTTGGTAGCAGACTGTTTTGCAGTATATGTTGATATTTCGCAGCATTCACGGTACCATCAATAAATTCAAAGCATCCTTATCTTGAAGCTAATCAAGCAGCCTGAAATCATTACTCCTTTAGGAAATTTTACAGTACGTTTTATATAATCCTTATGGCAAGCTCCATGTTTAGTGCGAATCACGCGTTTGCGGTAATCATCACCACATACGTCGAACTTTGATTCGCCGCTAAAAATTACTCTGGGGCAATCTTCTATCGACCAAGATAGTTTAAATTTTCCCCATGTGATTCCAGCTTTCTTTTGTTTTTCCGTCAACAGTAGCTTTTCCTTTGCCTATAAAAAAACACTTTATTTTAAATGCTTTTTTAAATGGTTACTTGTAATTCAACCTTATAAAAGTTTAGTCCACATTTATGAATGCACTGGCAGCAGCATTCCCTTGACAGATTTAATTTAGTTTCGTGATTCTAATCAGCCGTAGTTTGCCTTAAAGTATTTCTTTGGTGTTTTTTGCAAAGTTTTACTAATATTCCTTTAGCCATATCAGAAACTAACTTTGGACGACTCGGAACTTTACTTTTTTTATCTAGGATATTTCTAGTTTCTCCATAATGCTTAATTATACACAAATACCCTCCTACCTTTTAATTAAAATTCGGAATTCTGTCCGGAAGGACAGACATTCATAACATCAATAAACGCAACAGAAACCTCATAATACGACCACCACACCACACCTCCTCATTTGAACGTTCTTTCAGTTATAGCACTTACTCATTATACACTTCCTTATCAAATTCATTGAAAACCTTGTCCTTGGCAACATTTAAACGTGCTTATATTTTTGCTAATTAATAATTTTGTTGAAATTGTATTTTATTATTATTATACGCCACTTTTTATTGTGGCAATAATAAATACCACGCATCATTATTATAATTATTCAAAAATAATAAAAAAATAAACTGTGAAATATTCGAATTACACACATATATATATATATATTACTGTGTCACAATATATAGTTGTTAGCGCTCGTAGACAGCTTTAGGCTTGTAACGATAGTTTCTTTATTTAGCAAAATATTTGAAAAGGCTGTAGATTCAGGAATTACTGAAAATTTGGCTTCAGGAAGTCGTTGACTGACGCTTTCAATTATCTAATTTCAGTTATTGAGTCCCGTTTTGATTCTGAAGAACACGTTGGAGCGGCACTCGACGATATTTCTGAAGAATTCGATTGTTTTTTCTAGCATATTGTCGTGTAAATTATCGCATTGGTGTTTCTAACGCGAGCTTAAATAATGTCAAATCTTACTTGGTTAATAGACGACAATGTGTATTTTTAATAATGCGTCGATCGGAGTTCACCGAGGATCTGTCTTAGGACCGATTTCGTTTTTAATTTATATTAGTGACATTTCTGCGTGCAGCTCTGACGTATAATTTATTTTATACAGCCACCGACTTACCTTCTCTAGCATAGTAGAATCTTGATGACTGATAGCGTTTGACTCACTGTTTCTCAGAACACACACATTGGGCATTTTACGCCAAAGAAGTATGAACAATGAAAGAAGAAGTGATCTGCTTCCTTGGTGTGACTTTGATACTAAATTGTTATTATGGCCCCATATTGATAGCATTGCTACTGCTATCTCTTCAGCCAGCTATTTAATACGTAACCTCCATGATCTGGTGCATAAGCATGTCTCAATATCATCATCATCATCCCCATGCAATCCTTTTGGATTATGGCAGATATCTTAGATCCATTTTATGAGATAGATCGCTCGTCTTCATCTAGTTTAAACCTTTCTGTATTTCTTAGGTGTATTATTTTTCTTCCTTTGTTTTCTGTTCTGATCTTTGTCACCCAGTGCTTTATGTTCATCGCCAGCATATGTTTCTCCACATCTTTTCCGGTCTTTTCCTGCTTTTTGGTTCTAGTGGGAGCCGATTCATTGTTCTATTTATTAGTTCTGTAAGTGGTCCTTTCAACACATTTCCCATCCTTTCAAGTCGTTTCGCCTTTATGTGTCTAACTATGTTTTCCCTTCCAGTTCTTGTTCAATCTCCATGTTCATTTTGCTCTTCTTTGTCAGCCTATAGTTATCCTTAGGCCAAACGATCGTCCTCATAGTTTTCCTTTTTAGAATCTTCATTTTTCTTTCTTCCTTTTCTTCTATTGTGTTGGTTTCTAATGTATAGGCAATCGATAATGGTTAATCTTATTATTAATATCATCATATGATTCGCGTATGACGTCGACGTAGGGGTCAATCAGCTGAAGCTAAGAGATATATTTTCCTACAATAACAGGTTATTTGGGTTATTGAAGATATCGATTATAGTATGGAGAGGAATGCAGAGCTGTTCTCATTGAATTAAGAATTCTTAACTTTCCCGTCTTTATATATTTTTCAATGTTTATTACAGGTTAAACGTAATATTAGCTGCTACCAAACATCTAAGCATAATGATAAATAATAACACTCATACAATATTTAGATATTTAGAGATTTAGATATAAATTGTAAAAGACTGTCTAGCTCTCAAGCTGGTTTGGAATATCCAACCCCAAGAAGGCTCAATAAATTTCCTGAAACGGTTAAAAATTTAAATTATCATAAATTTCAATTTTTACGGCAGAATGCACATTATAAACACAAACCAGTACTTTTATGATGTATTCAACGTTGTTTAATCTTACTTTTTACAATAAGTTATTATTATTATCACTATCATTAAAGAATGCGTAATAATTTCCCAACCAACTCCATTGCTTGCTACTACAGTAAGTTGAATTCCCTAAGCCGAGTTGATTTTCGAACCTTAGGCTTAAGTGTCTTTAAAATATCTAAGCTGTTGTATTACCCTTGCATGGTATAACATGTGTCCTATTGGTCAATACTATAATACGAGAATTTATTTGGACCCTAACCAATTTAATACGTTCAGTTGCGGGATTCTGCTTTTTTTACTAAAATTCCTGGGTATAATACAAATTGGCTATGAACAATTTACAAGCACAGGCCTTTATTACAGTAGGCATTTCTAACACTGGAGATGAACAACACAATGCAATAATGATGATGTATAGAGATATTTTCGGTCCACTTATCGTCCACGTTTGTTTCAAACAGCTTAATGCCCTGTAATTAAATACATTAATGAAATAAAGGTGTATACCCCTCTAATCCATTATTTCATTGTTTAATTTAACAAAATCATTAATGTCCTTGTTCCAAATACACAAAGTGAATCTGACAGTTCCTAATAACTTCGCACAAACCCATTTTGTTCATTCTCTCATATTAGTTGTCCAGGATTTGGCTTCTGCCCATACAACTTTCCTATTCTCAAGGACATCTGTCAGTTGACTGTTTCATCTCGATAGTGTCTTTACCCTTTCGCTTACCACGTATTACCTGCTGTTTCCTATATCCAGGCTTCCTTTATAGTCATGCTTGTGACTCTAGTTTTTCTTCTAATGTTTTACACTCGCGTAAGTACAGTCCCTGGCCATCAAATTAACTTAAAAGTATTATGATTTTGGGGGGGGAAATTAAAAAAAATTGTTGGTAATGTTGGCAATCTTGTTACTTAATTACATATAACATGCAAGTAAGTATAATTTGAAGATGTATTTACTAATATTTGCTTGTTCCTCTTCTGCGTTTTATTATTTCCTAAATCTTTTTTGGCATACTGCCAATGCAGCTTTTCATTGTTTTTTTTTTAAATTTCGTCGCTATTATGCCATACATTCTTCCTTTGTAGTTGAGTTTCGTGTTTCTTTAAAGACATTCCACACATTTTCAATTGAATTTATATCTGGCAAATTGCCTGACCAAGGTAGTACACGCAGATTTTTAAATTCAAGGTATCACATTACACTCTTTGCCCTATGATACGGTGCATTGAAAATATATGCTCCTTGAGTCGGATCCAATAAACCAATATAAGGCATTAAATAGTTTTGTAAAGCTTTTAGTGATGATTATAGTAATCCCGGTCCTTCTGTCGTAATACACGACCAAACCATTAGAGATGGGGGTGTTTAATAGATTCGATCGTACATGCTTCTTTATAACGCTCTGAAGAACGTCGTCGAACAAATTGGCTTCTCTCCGTTAGCACATCTAGCTTGATTCGTCGCTATAAATAATCTAGGAAAAAGTAAAAAATGTAGGGAACCATTAAGCGAACTATGAGGATGAATTTGACCAAAAATATAGATGAGAAATGAAATTTAGCCTATTGAAATCGTGTGACTTTCATTTTAGATGTTAGTCTTGGCTTCTTTGGCGGACGTTGCATTTCAAGCCTGCTTCATGAAGACGTCTACGGGCTGTTTAGACTGATATTTGTATACCTTCTCCACTAAAAATTATATGAACACAATTAGTCGATAAAAATCGATGTTCTGTAGCCACTTTTACTATACGACGATCATCTCTTACAGTTGTTTTGCGTTTGCTGGCACAATATATTCTGCCACTACTTGCACTAGGAATACTCTCCTTAATTAATTTCGCGATTCTCAGAACAGTTTGATGTGATACACTCTCTTTTTGTGCAACTTTACGTTGAGAGAACTCTCCCATCTCTAGAAGAGCAGAAATTCGTGCTTTTTTCTCCGTGGTTATATCCTTCTTCTTTCCCATTGATAATAATTGATCGCGAAAATAGATGCACTCAAATAAAATTAAAACTCTTTGAAGTATAAGTTCTTTGAAAATCTTTATATTTGCAATAATAACGAACTAATGAAAGTAATGAACGACACAATTCAAACGAAACGTAAATATTGTACGTACGAATGGCAAGAGGCGTGATTCATAGCTGGTGGATAATCGGTTTATTGGACCCCTTAACATTATTTTTATAACCAGCAATTATCTGTGGCCACAATATATTAGGTTATTGTTATTACTCAAACAACAATTATGCTTTTATAGATTTTCGAAATTAGTTATATTTAAGTTATATTTCATAAATATTCTTATAAATTTAATATTTCTGAAGTGGTCCTATTTCCATGGCCAAGTACTGTGCATCATGTCTGCTGCTTGTATTTTATACACCATTGCTTTTGTTAATTATGGATAGTAGATTCTAATACCATATGCTAAAATTACATACATTTATATACATTGATTTCTTCCCTGAAATTGAAAATTTTGGTTTCTTTTTCTAAAGACTCTTCGATCAATTAACTTCTCATCATTAAGACTTACTAAGTGCACATATTTGTTTTATTCGTCAATAATTATATGTTTACATAATATCCTCCTATCTATTTGATGTGAATAAAGTTAATGCTTTTCCATATTAGGGTATAACTGACAAGGCACATTTCTTAGGAATTCCTTAGGAATTATGATGTCATTTTCCTGTTTAAGCAGACACTTATGAGAGAATTTACACTTGTTGCTATTTCAATTTTTCGAGCAATTTCTATATCAAAAACTGTACTTTAGATAAGTGTAGGTTATATTGAAGTAGTCTCACCGGATGTAAAATATAAAAATTGGTCTTCTAAGAATTTCAGTGATTTTTTATTTTATTTATTTTTTATATTTATTTCGAAGTATACAAAGGTATACAAGAAAAGTCAACAAAACTACATAATTTTAATTATTCCAATATTCATTGAACGAATATGGTTTTAAGTTAACCAAATATTCAAACAATCTGCTTTTCAATATTCTTAAATTGTTGCTAGTTTTGATGAACAGCGGTAGTTTGTTATATAATATAGACTAGAATAATATACATTCCTTTCTGTTAATGTTAACCTATGTATTGGGTACTGATAAAAGTCATCTTTTAAACGAGTATTATATACGTGATTGTATTTAGGATCATTTTTATTCATTTTATTTTAAAAACAAAAAAATTATGCAATTATAAATATATATTCCATAAAAGGTTAGTAAATTATGCTGTTTAAAAACGGTTTTTAGACTGTCTCTTCTTGATAAACCGAAAATAACTTTCTTCTGAGCTAGAAAAACTCTATATACTTCTGGAGATTGACCCCAGAAAATGATACCATAGCTCATGCGTGAGTAAAATATACCATAATAAACCGCGAACAGATCCGGAGTATTAAGTACCTTTTTTAAAGTTTTAAATCCAAAGGTTATCGAATTAAGTTGTTTACTGATTTTATCCGTATGCACTGACCACTTCAAAAATTCGTCAATATATAGACCTAAGAATTTGATTGAACTGGTTATAGCAATTTTCCTACCGCCCAGTTCAATACAAGAAGGCCTTGGTATTGCTGCAGAAGTTTGAAAAACCATGCAAGATGTTTTGGTTAGATTCAAAGCTAAGTTGTTGTTAAGAAACCTGTTATTAAGTGCACAAAAGTAACTATTACATTCTCTGTTCAATTCAGAATAGTCACTTCCTCGAACCAGCAAGTTGGTATCATTTGCATAGTTTACAATGATATGTTCAGATCGTTGCACAACATTACTTATATCGTTTGCATACAGATTAAATAATTTAGGGCCAAGAACACTTCCCTGTGGTAATCCTTTTTTAAGAGGAAGAATTTATGATCGTGAAGATTTGCCATTCTTTGTAAGTTCAACCAATTGCATTCTGTTGTTAAGGTACGAATGCATGAGATCACTCGCAACCCCATGAATGCTGTACATATCAAGTTTGGTAAGCAGTATAGAATGATCCACATTGTCAAATGCTCTGCTTAAGTCCAAAAATATACCACATGCTAATTCGCGATTTTCGAGTATTGACAGAACCTCATCGGTATACCACTCTCCGCGTATGAGTGTGTTTGCAGTCACTACTTCTTTATTTGATTTTATATCATGGTACTTCATACGTTCTACGATAACAATAATAGGGAGAGTTATAATTTAATTTACGAAGATGGTATGATGAATACTTGTGTTAAGGAAAACAAGGCAATTGTTTTGTATTTGGTAAATTTATTTCCCGACGTAATCCCCTCCTAGCTCTATACACATAGCCTAGCCAACCTTTTTTAGCCATTCAAATATTAAGATTTGTCGAATTCTGCAAAATAGGCAAAGACATCTTCACTTGACGTGAACCGCTTTCTGCGAAACCATTTTTCAAGTTTGGAAAGGGAAAGAAGTTACAGAAGTTACAATTTTTTTCTTAGTTACAGTTCACCGTCGAATCGGTCCAATAAATCCGTATAGTACTATCCCCTTCCCTTCTTCAAATAATTAATTAAGATTATGCGCCGCGAATCCCAAAAGATCGTGACCACAACTTTTTCGCTAGGGAATTTATTTCGCCATCTATAGCTGCACATAGCCTAGGAAAACACCATTTTGATTTGTACGACCTTTGATTTCCTGACGTGAATTTCCGACCTCGTTTAAAGTTACATGACGCCGTAGAAACTCACTGGTATTGCGCCGAAACATGTCCAAACGTTGCTTCGAAGTTATCACGCGATTCCGTTTTATCGTTTTTTCTCGCCATGAAGGATGTTTTGCATACGTTTACTAACAATCCCACTAATCTTTATCCGGCGGTCTGCTAATACGATATTATGCACTTTATGCACTCTTCATCAAAGACGAATGTTCGACCGCTTAAATTCATTAAGCCAGTATCTGACGGTAGTTATCGGAGGATATGATGATCGAATCACTGACCGGTATTGTCCTTTACCATGTTTCCACAAATACGTCAACTTGCTCACCTTCAACAGCCCTCAATTCAACAATACTCAATGGATCTCCCCGAAATTTTGACAAACGTCGACTAAAGAATAGTACTCATAGTCAGTAATACAGATTTTGACACAATGTGCCGCCATCTGTCTCGTACCATCCTCCCAGTTATGTAAGGTGGATTTCTATATATTAAGGATATGCGTTTAATCTGGTTAAGCTTATGAAACTTTTTAATATTGCTGTAATGGATTTCAGAGTTTTAGGTACTGTAAGTAATGAACAGACAGCATAACTATTCAATCTTAAACATCTTTATCATTAAAGGCCACATTATCCCTGAATGTGTCAAATTTCCATAGAGTTTAAGGCATACAAGTCAAAGGCGTGTAAATAAGTGAGTACACAAACGTGTAATTAAAAACTGGTGCTAAATAATTCGCCGTTTTTTCATCGAACATTAAGCTACATGGATCGGTTCTATTTATTTATTTTTTCGGTCGTAAAATATACATTTTTTGTGCTAGCCACTTGCGCGTTTAACGTAAGGTTTTACATAATCCGATGTGTGATCGATAGCATATGTGCTAGTTCCTGGTTCCTGTCCGTGAATTCGCCTCCAATATCTGCATGTGTTACGGTTTTCGCGTGTCGTCCATACTCTTAAACCAGCGTTTATCAACCATTTTTCGCGTGTATAATTTTTTTAATTTAAATCTTTTTTTATAATCAGAAAGTTCTGGCTAAATTGTTAAACATTGAAATATCTGTAAATAGATACTGCAAAGCCATATTACTAGCCTGAATATTAGTATAGTCGGGACAGCATAAACGCCGATGCATGTAATTGATCGTAAATACCGTAAGATAACTGCGCTGTTGTCATACAATTTGTTGTTTGTCATCGAATATAAATATTAGGTTATGTTATTTATCGCGAATAGTATATTATCGAACGGAAATGTTTTTCTACTGCAGATATTTATTTAAATGGTCCCAGTACATTAGTTATTAAAGATATATCAAATGTAGCATAAAGTAAAATTTATTTGTTTTTACATGTTATATCAAAAGAACTGGGTGCTATGTAAAAAAATGTCATCATTTTTGTAACTGTTAATCGTAACGTGGAAGAACATCTGAGGATGAACGTGTGGAATAAAAGGAATTAAAGCGTTAATTTTTGTGAAGGTTGCTGCCCTAAATTCTTGTAACAAATAAGCTGATGATGATTACACACGGGCAATTTTATAACATACTTGAGTCGTATTATAGACATAGATAAACATTTTTACACTTAAAGGTAAATAAAACAAATTGATCCACTTTCTCAAAATAATTTTCCCTATTAATTTTTTTTAATTAATAACGACCTCTTTCGTGGTTTCGCAATACTCAATGCGTGTTGTGAAGTTTTGTGTATTGCTTGTGTGTGTCTCTTCAAGTCTTTCGTTTTATACACCTTAATTGATTTAAAGATTGAAATTTGTGACTAACATTGATCGGCTAGACATTTTGACTTTATTAGTCTTTCATTTCTATGAAACTGATCATTTTGTACTGCTAAATTTTACGGCCTGATGATGTGTGTTCATACGAAATCGGTCTATATTAATAAAAAAATAATAATTTGTTTTATTTACCCTTAACAATGAACTCACACAGAGTCTACATAGATGGTTTATTTTTATTCTATCTATTAGAGCTTATTCACAGTTATCACAGTCACTCAAATCACTTTCTCCGAGGTATAAAGTTATTGGACTGACATCTTTATCAAATCCCATCTCCCCCGTACCACTCCACCTTTTTCAGTGTTATGAATTGTATTTTCCCATGTTGTCTTTATAATGGTCCTTAAGGCTTCTTCCCACATTTTAATGCATTTACCACCAACATCCCCATCCCATCCAATGTGCTTATTATAGTGCGCTTTTTTAACATATCATCCTCAGAGGAAATATTTCGCAGCCAATTCTGAATTTCCTCCTTTTTCCAACTTGCGCAAAAGACATTGTTTTTTGCGCACTTCTAATTCCAATTCTATCTAAAATTCAACTTCAAATTGGCTACGATAGCTTGCGTTGTGCATAACTATCATAAATGGCCTCCCAAAATGTTTTAGGAACTGATCCTCAAGAACACATTACTGTCGACAGTGAAACAATAAACTATAAGCAACCCATCAAAGTTAAACATACAGAATAATTTTTCAGATTACTTTGATGATGCAAATTTAGAGAATGTGCATAATACATATAGTACGAAGGACGTTCAGTAATTAACGAAACAAATGGCTGTGAAAAAAAAACAGTATATTCAATGACAATGAAATTTACACTACTTTTCAATGTAGTCACCACCAACATGTAGGCACTTTCCCCACCGTTTTGTGAACTTTCTAATTCCAGTGCTGAAGAATTTTTGATCTTGGTGACCGAGCCACTTGTGTACAGCTTGCTTGACTGCTTCGTTATCTTCGAACTTGATACGGGCGTAAAAATCCTTTGAGCTGGCCGAACAGATGAAAATCGGACGGTGCGAGGTCGGTACTGTAAGGAGAATGTGGTAACACCTCCCAACCTAACGCGAACACGAGTGTCTTTATGAACTTGAGTCAACTGTCCTGGAACCCATCTCGAACACGTTTTGCGATAATTCAGCTTGTCGTGAATGATTGAATACACAGTTCCAACACTAACATTACACAAATCAGCTATTGTCACGATTTTTATACGTCTGTCATCGAGAATAAGGTAATTTACACGATTTTGTAGCGCGCCGGTCGACAGCTCAACCGGTCATCCGGAGCGATGGATATCGGTGACACTTGTTCTGCCCGATTTAAATTGTTCAATCCACTTATACACGTTTACGCGGCTTAAACACTTTTCACCATACTGTTTTAACATTCTCGAGTAAACTTCGGCCGGTTTCAAACCCTCGGATAACAAAAATCTTATCACTGAACGTTGCTCTTCCACCGTACACATTTCGAGAGGAGCCGACATGTTGGAATGAACGAAAGGGGTTATGTTTGCTTTTATTTCTCTCAAACAGTTGACTTAAATTGTCCCCAGGGTTGCCAACTTGACCCACAGAAGGTTTCATTCAATAATATTCAGCAGTTTTCCCGTTAATGCAGTTTGTCTCGTTAATTACTGAACGTCCCTCGTTAAAAATTCCATTACAGTAAAACTACTGTAAAGTAATACAACGCTGTAATTTCGCAAGACAACTCACGTTCACCTTAACTTAATTTTCAAGTTCATTTCGAAGTTAACTTTGTTTTTCCCAATGGAAACCAACATTTCTCCTTATATATACTGTTATATAAACACTCGGTTTATAATAACTTCTACAGGAAACTGTCTGTACTAAACTTTAACCTTTTTCTCTTGGAATAAATACTTTGATTTCACTATCGAACACTATAAATTCGGATCGTAGTTAAGACACACATTAATTCAACGGAGGTTGAATCAAGATTGATGAAATTTTTGGCGTCGTTTATCTTTCTTTTATTTGTAATCGTGAAAGATGTCGATTGTTTCATTCCACGGCAAATTCACACTTCGCCACATGTGAGTCAAATATAAGGCTGCTGTCCATAATTAAACTCAAGTTCCTAGCCTCTCCAACGATGCGCAGCGTAATGCCGTCGATAGAGAGACTCACACAGTCACGGAGAGCGATGACATCTGGTTTACTGCCAAATAATAAAAGTTTGCATTTGGAGAGATTCAAGAGCAGAGCATGCTGTTGTGAAACTCTAGATATTACATCCAAATCTCTCTGGATCCTCAACAGCTCAGTCCGATAGTCACATGCACGAAAGGAATGGTATATCTGTGTGTCGTCCGCATACGTGTGCTGTTCACACGTATCTAAAAATTTGTGAAGTGATGACGTGTACACAGTGAATAAGAGAGGTCCCAGTATAGATCCTTGGGGAACACCCTTAAACACAGGCCTATCATCCGATGCGTTACCATTCAGCACTACACACTGCTGCCTATTTTGCAAATAAGACTTAATTAAGTTAAGAGCAGACATCCGAAGGCCAACCGAGAATTCATAGAAGCAGACCGTGGTCAATAGTATCAAATGCCCTGCTATAGTCCAGTAACATTAAAATAGATACCTTACCTTTATCCAAAGCCGAGATTATGCTGTCAGTCACATTAAGTAGAGATGTTTCACAGCTATGCCCTGGCCTAAAGCCCGACTGACAGCCAGGTAAGATGTTATTGAGACGAAAGGAATTTCTCAATTGATCACACATAATTTTCTCCATAATTTTAGACAATACCGGAAGAATACTTATCGGTCTCAGATCGGTAAACTGGCTAGGAGCGGATACTTTCGGTACTGGGGTCACAATTGCTTTCTTCCAACTGGAAGGGAATATACTGTCAAGCAAGCCATATCCAGCATTCCGGGGCCTCATTACTGCTTTTTATATAAAATGCAAACATTTCCGCGTCGGCCACAGCATTAGGAATGCCATCAAGAAAAAATGTGTTAATTTTGGTTGGTTAGGAATAGTCAGCCGTGGCTTATTATTTATATTCAAATATTTTAGTCTGTGCCATATATCTTTAGGTCGAAGTCTAGCTATTGAAAAATTAAAGTAAGCCTTCTTCTCACGATTTATTGCCTGAATAGTATAATTACGCAGCATTTTATAATATTTCTGTTGGTGACCCTGCCTAGAGCTTTTAAAATTAGATAAAGCTCTGTCTCTTAGATTCATCATTAGCTTTATATGATCTGTTAACCACGGAGCTGTATTATTTTTAACTCTAAGACGATGATAGGGAGCATGTATATTGAAAAGTAAAAGAATGTAATGTGTAATAAAGTTGACTTTTTCATCAATATCATGTAAGTAAAAAACATGCTGCCAAGGAATAGATTTTAGGTCAATAGAGAATAATTCGTTGTCAATACGCGTAAGAGTTTTGAAAATCAGTTGGTGGTTGTGTGCACTGAGATCAAGTCTACAGAAGACGGTGTCATGGTCAGCCAACACTACACCGTCCACCCCCGAATCGAGGACCCGCACAGACTCAGATATCAAAACGAGATCAATAAGAGATTGGCTCCCATTGGTAACCCTTGTTGGAGCAGAAATAAGTTGATGCAGTTCGATCTCATCAATCATATTGTTAAAGTACATTGATTACGATAAATAAATAATCCAAAAAAACTATGAAACAATCTCTGTATGATAACGATGCACGTGTATTAAATAAAGCTGATGTTTTCTTGTACAAATATGTAATTAAAGATATACCAACTAAATATTTGGTAAAGTACTATTATGTGCGAAAATATAAATTCACTTTTGCGATCGTGTGTACTTATGATATGATTAATATTGAATTTAAAGCTTTCATGTTAGCAATATTTTATACAGCTTATAACATTTTGAAGAAATTAATAGCTTGTTCGCTAAACTTTCCACCTTCGAAGTTATGTGATATGCCTAAAAGTTCTAATGGTCTTTGTTAGAAAAACAACATCGGGATGCTCCCTTCACAAACAACCTAGGGGTACTATAGCCATTAAGCTAAGCACTAAAGATATTTTCCCAAGATAGAGGCTTAGTATGGCTTTCCATCATGTAACTGCGCACATTCCTTAAAGAAATATCCGCAAAATAGAATACAACAAACATATTCTTCAATACCGACCTTTGCAACTGTTTTAACACTAAAGACATTACAACTGCGGTAAATTGCGGTAAGTCGTAAAACACTATTATAAATAATGGCATATATAATAATATCATTAACGCTGAGCTATTTGTTTATTAATGGTAATATTTTGCCATTACCTAGTACACTATAGTAATTTAATTAACGGTTTTCTACATACACTGTTTGTTTTTGCGAAACTATTGTTCTTTTTTTCTCTTCACATATTAGCGCGATCGAACTTCAGAATGTCAATTTCCTGATTGATTAATATCCGGTTACGCAAGCTCTGAGAGATCCTGGTAGATCCACGGTCCCGGATATCCGAAGTGCAATTAGAGATGGAAAAGTACTACGTAATGGTACAGGTTGCAGTAAACCAGATACCAATCCATCCAAAAATGAGAATAAAATCGACTATAGTTTCGAAAATATTGAATGCAAACGTATTTTAATTAAACTTTATTTATTTCCATATTTGCGTAGTATCTTGTTTTTAATAAAACAATATTTTCTTACTACCTAATACGTCATTATTGTTAAATCAGTCACCTTGATAGATTTTTCCATTGTATTAGCAGATCTATGTGCAGTACTACATCAAAGAAACTTTAGTGAATGTGTGTTTGACTTACTTAATACAAGGGGTACTTTCTAAGTTTTTACAAGAACAATGACAGAAAAAAATTTTTGGTACAAATCGTCTTGTTTTTCAGAATATTCGCCATCAGGGTTTATACACTTTTGCATGCGTCCGAACCAATTCTCGAAACAGTTTTTCCGCTCTGAAGGTGATATTTCCAAAACATGGTTTTTGAAGGCTTCAACAGCTTCTTGATGTGATAAAAATTACTGTCCACGCATTCTTTGTTTGACATTCGGGAACAAAAAGAAATCTTTAAGCGATAAGTCAGATGAATATGGGCAATGAAACATTAATTCGATGTTTTTATTCTTCAAATAATCAATTGTTTGACGAGAAGATGATGCGACGTTATAGATTCCTTTACCTGATTTCGTTGATAACTTCTGGCTAACAAGTTGTTGTATACCATTCAGCATTAACTGTTCTTCGAACCTCCAAAACAATGCTTGCGATATGTCCAATACAACGAAAGAAACAGGCAATCATCTTCTTGGAAGTGCTTCGTGAACGAACTGCTGGATTCTGTTCATCTAGGAACATCCAAACAGTTGATTGTTGCTTAGTTGCCGGCTCGTGCGAATATATCCAAGTTGCGTCACCTATTAAGATGTTGTGTATGGATTTTGAAGTTCCTCTGTCGAATATTTTGAGCATTTCCTTACACCAATTGACACGAGCCTTTTTTGCATTTGGATCAACTTACGCGGAATCCATAGGGAAGAAATCCTTTTCACACCTAAATGTTCACACAAAATCGAATGCACTGCAGTGTCTGATATTCCTAAGAATGTCTCTGTGTTAGGCCTTTACTGAAATCGTCAAAAATCATCCTTCACGTGAAATTTCCACTTTATCACAAAATTGCTCTTTTTAAACAGTCACTGAGAACAAATTAATCAGCCGACATTTGTGCTGTTCTTTCTTCAACAATAACAAATGTCAAATTTTACTAAAACAGTAATGTTAAATCTCAAAAGCGCCATCTAGTGATCGTTTGTAAAAGTTTAAGACACTACCCTTCCATCTAAATCGACAGCATTTCTGATGGTTAATTGTGTAATGTTTCTTAGCTTTTGACCATTCATTTCTATTCTCTAGCAATTCGGATTTGTCAACTAATTTTCTTCAAACATTTATGGAGGTTGCATATGTTAGTGGTTGGTCATTCGAACGTAATTATTGACAGTCAACCACATTTTCTTTAAAACTTTCAGGACACATTTGGTGTTCAGCACATACAAATATTTTTTAAGCATTTTCTCCTTTAGTTTTCTACCTTTCCTCTTAGTAGTGTTCCGCATATTACACCAGGCTTTTTTTGGAGATATATACGTTCCCATTAAAAGGAATCCTCAACAACGGAACTGCTTGCATTTGTGAATGGTACATGAAAAGAAGGCGCATAGAGGTAAACATTGACATTAAGAAGAATACCTGCACAGGGAAATTTTTACCGGAAAGCTAAGGGTCGCAAACACAATTTTTGTATTGCCTACATTATTAAGCTCTACGTAAATAGAGAAGAATTAATTAAAATGCTTTCTTTTTCAAATTTTACGTCCGGCCACTTAGGAGCTGGACACTGAAAAAGAAGAGTAACATAGCATTTCGTGATAACAAGACCTTTTTCCGCCTTTTCTTCTTATTTTAACTTGCTTCTTAGTCTAAGGGGCAAAAGTAGGTACTTAGGTACTTGTGTATATTTTTCTTGAAGAGCAGGGATAGAGCGGGTTCGTTAGATTTAATATATGTTCTCTCACATCAATCGGTACGCGGCTGAAGATGAAGACCTATGTGTCTTTGAAACGGCCTTTCCGAGTTAATTAATTAACAATTTGTGTGGTGCGTGTGTACCCAGAATATTGTTGTTTGCAATTTTTCAGAGAGTTTGGACTGTTGTCTTTTAGTATTAGTTAATTTGATAAGCACTTTAAAATAGGCTCTCATTTAATTTGTTGGATCATCTTTCTCTTAACATATGAAAAGCTTCAACTACAAAACGAACTGTGAGCACTTTATTTCTATGAGGATTATCATATTTCCTGGAAGTGGATAACGTTGTTCTACCATCATTTTCTAAGAAAAAGGTAATAAGCTCTATGCGAGTACATAAAAGGGAAAATTAGTTAAGCATAAACTTCTCAAAAACTAAGAATGAAAGAATCCGTAAAGCCATTAAATAAAAAAAATATTCCAAAGTGAAAAAGGATCATGTAATTGAACAAACAAACAAAGTAAAACCGAATATCATTATTGCAAATTGCTGACATTTCGATACATGTTTTACCTATTTGTTACCAAATAACACACAAATAGAAGTTATTGGATAGACATCCCCCTTTATCTCCCAGTTAAAATAGTTACCATATGAGTTTCCTTAGACAAATTACTTAATTAAGGTTAGCGATATGTAAAGTATGCGCTATCCATAACCTAGGAACTGTCTGGTATGAAATTGTTTTACTTACATCAATAGCGGCTTGCTCGTTTAATCTATTTGTGTGGTTGGTATATTCGAACAATCTGCAGTATTGTTTTTTACCTTCCGTAATTTCCACTGTCAAGTATTCCCGTTGACGCAAATAGAAAATCGCACTGACAAAAGTCACGGTAATATGACACACATGAATTGGTATTGTTGTGTTTGAAGTAAAATGGGTCAACAGTGCTTTTTTATGCGTGCATTTTGTATTTGTGTTATGCGTACGTAACTAATCAACTATATACCGTCTATACAGGGGTCATTTAAAGAATATTCCATTTAAAAATTTACTACGACAAGGGTCTAGGTTTATCTTGATGCGCTCCGGTTAGCAATGGGAGCATGTTTTCTTCAAACTGTTTTACACAACTCTGCAAGTATTTTTAGCCCTTGGTGATCTGTTTTACTTTCACGTCATCCTTAATGAGCACATTATCAGCAAGAACTAGAATTGGGAAGGGAACGTATCGTAAGCCAATACGAAGGTAGTATTGTGTGGTACTCTGACTGGTTATCACAGTACTACATAGTAATACGTAAGCTATCTTAACCTTTATTGAGGAACGAATTGCAGTCCTTTAAGACAGCATCCTCATACTTTGACAAAGAACCAACAATAATTGGGAGAGTGAGATGAGTTGCAGGTGGCGCAGCATATCTTTGACTGACTTTAAATCTTTACGTGAAAAGATTTTGTATATTTAATCGGTAAAATTTCATTTATCTACAGCTTTATCGCTTACACAATTTCGGTAAATAGTGGTGTAGCATAATAATAATGATAATAACAATAGTAACAACTCATGTCTTCACATCCCTCAAACAACTTTCGCCAATTACAGCGGTATCGTCCAGCCATGAACTATTATTATGCCTGCACTCGTAGAGCGTCTTAAGATGTTCATCCCCAGCGTTTGCCAAATTTGGAGTAAGGGAAACTACGGAAAACCTTACTCTGAGAGTTGCGAACCCGGGGTTTGAACGCGGTACCCTGAGATTAATAAGCGAGCGCGCTAAGCACTGTGCCACCACTCCTCCAGTATGCATTAAAAACTCATTGAAGTGAGCAACTGGTGTATAAGTTATTTATTTGTATTTCCGATTTCACCGGAAGTGACGTCAACTTACTCTTTTTTAAGTAGAATACCCTGTATATTTTACGTTTCTGAAAAGGTAATCGAAAGACCAATCCTACGATACCACATGCGTTGTACTTTAACTTAAAAAATATGGCGATATGCATCAATAAAGGTTTTGGTAATCAGTTTTTGTTGTTACGCAAAGTTGGCTAGGAAGGATCGCCAAATCGTTTCTTGTGACGTCAGATTGATCCAAAGAGCTCGTTGCTAAGCAAAGTAATGATAACAACTGCCAAACTGTCAAATCTCAATTCCAAAAGCGTAAATTGTTCTTGTGGTTTATTGTTATTATATCCTCCATTTATCATACCTTTGTCCTCTGTTCTCGTTATTATTTTCTCTCATTTTAATTTGTTTTGTTAATTGTTATTATTTCTTTACCTTATCGAACTTTGTTGCAATTAATAAATTGTAGTAGGTTGGTTAAATTTATTAGTTTTTGATAGACAATATGTTTGCTTTTGTGTTGTTACTTGTATGATAACTTTGGCACGAATCATGCAAATTGCTGGATTGCTGGATCAACCTTAATATTAAACCTGACAACAATTATCACCTTATTTGTCATGGTTGCGCAATAAATTGTACAATAATTTAAATCATGTCTTCTGTTAAAGCAATTGGCTCTGTAGAATTTATCCTATCTATCCTTACTCAGCGCAAGTTCAAATATTTCCTTCTGAACAAGGGCAATGTTCATTATGTTCCACTTCGTGGTAATTGTTGCCAAATTCACCGAGTATTAAAATTAGGTACTTGAAGTGTATTTTACGTGGTCCATGCGGAGACCATTGTAAAATCAACAACATAAAAAACTGAAATTTAAGCACATTTTCTTTCAAAAGCTAACAAATTTAAACAAACCTACCACAATTAGTTAATTACAATAAAATTCGATAAAGTAAAGGAGAAACAACAATTAACAAAACAAGTTAAAATGACATTAAATAATAACGAACACAAAGAAGGAAAGTATGACAAATAAATAAATAAATTGGTCTTTATTCCCTTTTAGAAGTATAAGTTAACAAAAAAGATAAAACAAAATACGAGTTTTGCCAATTAAAGGAAATCTCAAGGGGCAGTTCAGACGAACAGTATACCGGGTGGTGACTTGGCCGACGCAGCATAGCAATTATAATGGTAGATCTGGAATGTCCAATTATTTGCTTCCCTATTATTTACGGAATTTTTAGGTTTTGTAAAAAATTCTACATCATACATACCATTGCTTTAGTTTTAGATCTAACCGAAAAATCTGGAAAATGTAAATGCCAGTTTTAGAAAAATTATTGATGCCATTGAATTATGAAATCAAACAAACCTGCTTGCATTTGTCATTCCTGTTTGACGTTTTTAGTTTACGATAAGCAATATCGCTTTTTAATGTTTAGAATTCTGAGATCGAAAAAATTGGAAAACTAAAAATGTCACTTCTAGAAAAATCAGTGATACCTTTGGCATTATAAAATCAAACAAATGCGCTATGATTTTCTGCCACCTCCGTCATTAAATTCGACTTATAATAAAACCATGAAAAATATAACGGAAACGGTAATTTTGTATATTTTAACAATAGGAACACATAATATTACAACAAAACAAAAAACACAGCTTACAACAAATGTTCGAACAAAACACCATTAACTACTAGACAATGGCCTAACCTGTGATAAAACTGTCGTCTAACATTTGCCTGTTGATACCTAGATATTTTGTCACATTCGGCGTGAATTCGATTTTTTTGTCCACAACAAATTTTTGATTTTAAATGTCCCCAAAGAAAAAGTCGTTAAGTGAAAGATCGGCAGACTTGGCAGGCCAGTTAATTGCATAATTTGGACCGATAATGTTATGGGAAAAACTGTCATTTAAATATTCACGCACATCACCGCTGTTGTGTGCAGGACAACCATCCATCTGAAACCAAATCTCTTAGTCTTCCTTAGTAACTTCAGTCACTGCCGGAGCTATTTCTTCTTGTAGGAGCTGTAAGAAGCGTTCTCCTGTTAAATTTTCATGCAAGAAAAACGGTCCTATAATGTGGTGACCTAATAACCCCACCCAAACATTAATCTTTTGGGGATATTGGGTTCTGGTTTGTAGAACGTTGCGTGGATTCTCGCGTGCCCACATTCTGCAATTTTGCACATTTGGCTCATTATTCAGGGTGAACACCGCTTCATCCGTAAAAAGAATGTTTTTTTATAAACTCCCTGTCTTCGTTGCATTTTTCCATCATTTGGAAGCAGCATGCACTCCTCCTCTCCGCATCACCTTCACGCAACTCTTGGTGAAGCTGGTATTTATAAGAGTGGAACTTATGCTTTTTTAAAATTTTCAGGACTCGGGAGTGATGCAAGCCGACGTTGTTTGCGATTTACCGTAAACTGACGTTGGGATTTTCAGCCACTGCTACCAAAACATACAAAATGTTTTCATTTTCATGTGAGTTTGGAACGTTATTAGTGCACTTACAATTATTTAACACTGTGCCTGTAGCTTCAAATTTGTGTACTATTCTCTCAATCGTCGTACTGCTTGGGATTGGCCGATAGGGATATTGTACGCTAAACAACGCACCTACTTGACGCGCACTATTGCCCATATAATACAATTTTACCATTTCAACCTTTTCTACCGTTGAATACATGTGGCAAAGAACAGAATTTACTATTGACTATCGTAAATTACAAACGTCAAACAGGAATGACAAATGCAGACACGTTTGTTTGATTTTAGAATTCCATGGCATCAATGATTTTTCTAAAACTGGCATTTACATTTTCCGGATTTTTCGGTTTCAGAATTCTAAAAGCTAAAAAGCAATGGTATGTGTGGATGTTGATTTTTTTTCTCTACAAAAAACCTAAATACACTTTTCCTGTAAAATAATTAGGGAAGCAAATAATTGGACATTCCAGATCTACCATTATAATTGCTATGCCGCGCCGGCCAAGTCACCACCCGGTATATATACTTATATGTATAGCTGTTCCTTACTCCACTACTGAACCCTTGAACTTATAAAAATAAATGAGGAAAGTCTGCATGCCTAGATTAGCTTAAACCTAAAATTTGCAACATAAATTGACAAAAGAAAAATATAAAAATACAATTAGCAAAAAAAGAAAAAAAAAGCATGACGAGCTAGCTACTGTGAGTGTAAATATCTGTGTAGTGCACATCTGAATGCTCGAACATCTAACGACTTGAAAGACTCAGGCAGTCAATTATAATGGAAGTAAATACAGAACGTGAAAGATCTCTCAAAAAGTGAAGTCCTATGTACCGGAGGAGCTATCCAAGTGCTTATTTCGAATGTTAATATTGTGTATGTCCGAACGAAATGTCGCTTTGTTTAAAAGATAAGGAGGGCTTTTCTCGACCAAAACTTTATGGAATAGGTTCAGAGTGCGTAGAAGAGAGCGATCATACATATTCGGCCATTTTAGCTTCCGCAATTATATCTAATGCAGGAATTCTGCACCCTCTGAACCCTTGCCGTGTCTATCACACCCAAGCAAGCGCCGTAAACCTCCACACAGTAGCTAAACAGAGATAGTACCATAGTCTCAGACAGCATTGCCTTTAATTTAATGCTGAAAATATTCCTATAAGGGTACATTATCTTTAAATTGCTATAGGCTCCGCCAATGGTCCTCGATATATATTCCCGATACCGAAATGTATTATCGAGAATAAGCCCCAAATTCTTTACAGAGGAGGAGAATGAAATTCTCGTATTCTGCAAACTAATATTGAGAACACCCCTGCACACATCAACCTCCCTTTCCTTGCCGAACAGAATAGCTTGAGTTTTTTGAGGGTTAATAGATAGGGAATGATGTCTTGAAAATATACTAATCTGTTCAAGATCATATTCAATTGCTGCCCTTGCAACGTCAATATCATCAGGAGAAAATGATAAGCAAATGCAGGTTATAATAACAATAAATAGCAAGAATAATTTACGCTTTTGGAACCTTCCTAAAATGTAAAAATATACAGAGAGTTCTATTCAAAAAAGAAAGTTTACGGTGAAACCGGAAGTGCAATTGATATATTAGGCAGAAGTTAGTTCACAAAGAATAGAAATCGGTCTATTTTTGCTAAAAACGCTAGCTTCTGTCATTCAAAAGTTAGCATGGGGGAACACTTTAAGACGGCACTATATGTATGTATTCAGTGTAAAAATTTGGAAAAAACATAAAAAATACAAATGCGTTCTAGAAATGAATAAATTGTTTATAAATACTGGAAAAACTAAGGTTATGATATTAAGTAATAAACCTTATGTAATTGAAATTATTAAGTGTAGATTTAGATTATGTAAATGAATATGAATATCTAGGAATTTCGATGTATAGTAAACTTACATTTAAAAATTATATTAATTATACTATTAGCAAGATAAGCAAAAGAATAAGTTCCTTTAAAAGAATTCGTCGTAATCTAACACAACAGTCGAATATATGAGTTTATAAGACTATCAGATTAGATTAGATTATAAACGATGTGGTCCTAACTCATCCCACTGCTGCCTTTTCAGATCTATTGTGGTTCCTCTCTCATTAGATCAATTACGTTCGCTTTGCCTTTTTCTCTTGACCTAGCAGCCTTGTGACTGATGTCTCTAGAGAGGTTTTAGATTCCGATCCCTTTCTAGCAGTCCCACACCAGTTTTGCCTTCGGCTGTGGAGCAGTGCTTTTAGCACTACTTAACTGTTTGAATAGATAGCAATAGATCGATAATTAGCTTCTTGCTTATTTAATTCTTCAATTCATCCCAGCACTGCCGCTATTTTGGCTTGGAATACTGTGGCGTTTTGAGTTAGGTTTAGTGACTTAGCTAGTCTAGGTCTAATCCCGTCAGTTCTGGCACCGAATCCAGTCTTTGTTTGTGAGCTATCTGTGTACCAGATAGATTCGGCTTTACTGAGTGGGCCTTTTTCAATTCTTCCCTATTTGATATTATCGTTCTTATCGAAGCTGTAGTTGAGATTGATGGCGTCACTGGGCTGGCTTGTAATCGACCCAGCTTTGAGTTCCTTTAACAGTGTCTGGTGATCTGCACCATGGGATCTGATTATGGGAGGTTGTCTATTCACTGGTCTGTAGATTGTTACCCTAGCCTCTCCTTGAATATGTATGTGTAGTGCTTCTAGGTTAAACATTACTTCCAGAGCAGCTCTCGGCGTAGTTTTCATGGCTCCCGTGGCAAGCAGACATGCTAGTCTTTGTCTGCCACTTCGCCGCCGTATTGCCTCCACCTGCAATGCCTTCGTCCACTACACCACCGATCCAAATGTTATCATTGATCTCCTGACCCTTATATACATATAATCACATTTTTAAGCTTCAGTCCCACCTGCCTACAGCAAATTTGGTGATGGTTTTATTAATACGAGGGTTCCATACTTCCAGATACTTTTCTTTGACAAATGCAATCTCCACTCCTCCTAAAATAATTGGCTTTAAGCCTTAAATTATGCTCTTCTTTGTGAAAACAATAATTTGTGTTTTTTAGCCATTGACTGTAAGTCTTTCCGTTTACACCGGTTATCTAGTGCTAGGTTGTCAGCATATCATATTCAGCAGAAGCCTTTTTTGGATAGTTTTGTTCTTCTGCTCTTACTGTGGTATTAGCCTACTCCAGAGACGCTACTATTATCCGTTTCTCTAGGGCAGCTCTTAATCATTGATAGAGTCGTGAAGGAACTCCCTTTTCATTGATTGCCTATACTAGGGAGTTTGTGGTGGCGTTGTTAAATGCCCCCCTAATACCTTGCAAGGCAGTCATTGCCATCTCTTTATCTTCCATTGATTTAGAGATTATTCTATTTAGGTCGTCTAGCGCTGAGTCTGTTGACCTGCCTGGCTGGTATGCATATTGACGGATACTGAGTGGTTATAAGACTGTAACTGCGTTGTACTTTGAATGTTGTCGATCTGTATTATATCTCGTAAATATTACCGAAAAGATAGTTTACAGAAATTACAAAACAAAACTCTGCGGGTAATTTTAAACATAGGTACATACATCCATAACAGATATGTTGGAAACGTCGCGATTCATGACTGTTAATCGAAGATAGGCGATAATAAATATGTTGTATACCTATAACATATGTATTACATGACTTGTTTCCTGATTATATGTTGCGACGGATTAGATTTCTTCAGGGAAATACGTACTTATAATGCAAATACTTATATAGTAGAACAAACGTTTTAGTTAAAACACCGGTGCTCATAAAAAAATTTCTGAACTATGAGATGTGCATTGTAGTTCATTTAAAACAATAGCTGAAATTATCATTAATTTGGAAATTGCTTATATGATTTCTTTTCCAAGAGCATTTGAAACTCATTGAGCTTATTTTTTTTTTTTGAATGTATGTATTCGCAAAGTGTAACATTTAGTTTATACATTTTCTGTACTTGGGTTTTACCTGTAGGAAATAAATTATCATTATTATATACCAGCACACTTAAAAAAGTAGATAATAAAAGTGAGTTTAGTAAGCTTTATTGCCACGTTAATAAGCTTTATTATCATATTAATAAGTTTCTTTATAATTATGTTGCCTTTTAATATCTAGTACGCGCTTTTTAATATATATTACTTAATTAAAAGTCTGGCCCTAGATAGTGAAGGGTATAATAAATTATATGGAAATATTCTCATACCAAGTATTTTCTATTTTTTTGAGTGTAGCAAAGAACACCGAAATCTTTATTATGAGATCTTTAAATATCGTTAGACAATTTAGCAGATTAATGATTAGCTTTGCGAAAGTCAATTATTAAAATTATAAGAACATAGTACAAATTCAATATCCCCTTTTTAAGTACTGTTCATTGCATAATGTTGCTAATAAAGTCTATTGTTAATACATGCAAATTCAAAAGCATACCACATTCATTTTTTTGAAGGATTCCTAATACATAGCAACATGTATCTACATTCTCAAACTCAACCTGCTACAATCTTTGGATTATAAGGATTATATCACTAATTCAACAAAATCGTGGCATTTGTAAACAAGGTAAACTACACTTGTGTTATAAATAATGTGCTCAAGGTTAATATCTACGCTAATATTAATTGATGCACCCTGTATATCCTGATATAACTGCTATAATATACAAAAAACCCCCATAGCCATGCATTTTCTAAATATATTTGAGATCATAAGACCGCTAAAAGTGAAAGATAAGACCGTGCACATACGTAAACAATTATGAATGAATCAGTCAAGTGTAAATATTATTAGTATTACGTATTGTAAAATTTCACGTTGAGAAATTTCGTTGGCATGTGTTTGGATAACGTAAAATTAATTTCTAATACGGCATTTCAAGATAAGAAACACGTAATTCATAAAAATAAAATAAATAACTATCTTAATTTAAAACATTTATTATATATTTTTTGTCGTCAAAAGGTGTCTGTGAAGTTGTAAAATATCGTATAAAAAAGTGCCACACTCCAGGACGTTTGTTAACCTCACAATGTTTCCTTCTCTTGCTAAGTTTATTCATCAAATATTAAACATTGGCCCACTTTACTTTTAACAAGCTTTACAATCAAATACAATTCAGTATAATTAGGATTTAATCACAGTAGCTTTCTCTTTTTTTATTAATTTGTAATAAAGCAAGATATAATAAATCTAATAAATTAGATACAGAATTATTTATTGTAATCGTCTTAACTTGTACTCAAGTTCTTTGCTGATTACTGTGAATTTAGGGCAATTGAGGGCCTTGCTGCAAGAACGATGCTGCCCCATTTTTGTTGAAAAGGTATAGCTCCAATAGAAATAAACTTCCCGCTACCCTTTTTCATTTTTAAAAATAATGACTACCTGGTGTTTACTTATTCTTAAAATATATTCCTTTATTGCCTGGAAACGTAAAGTTCACATCTACACAAATTAAGTTTAAAAATGGTAATTTAGATTTTATGCAATATTAGCTGCTATGGAGCTGCGTTGTTCTTCCAGCAGGGCCCTCAATTGTACCAATTGGGATTTTGTAAAATTGGAATCATGTCTACATTGATATTACATTTAATTTTATGTTGTTTAACGATTGTTGAACTTAGAAACTGTAAGGTTTCTTGGGAAAAAGGTACATGTCAAAAAGACAGCATTTTCGATAGTAACAAAAGGAGAGTCATCTAGACTCTAGACTATAGCTGTTCTTTCCAAAAATGATGTAGTCCTGGCAAAAATAGAGCCTTTTGCTTAGTGCTATTTTTCCAAGGAATCCTCCACTGAAAGAGTTTTTTAAAGCTTTGCGATGGATGTGAGAAATACGTAATTCATAAAAATAAAATAAATAACTATCTTAATTTAAAACATTTATTATATATTTTTTGTCGTCAAAAGGTGTCTGTGAAGTTGTAAAATATCATATAAAAAGGTGCCACACTCCGGTACGTTTGTTAACCTCACAATGTTTCCTTCTCTTGCTAAGTTTATTCATCAAATATTAAACATTGGCCCACTTTACTTTTAACAAGCTTTACAATCAAATACAATTCAGTATAATTAGGATTTAATCACAGTAGCTTTCTCTTTTTTTATTAATTTGTAATAAAGCAAGATATAATAAATCTAATAAATTAGATACAGAATTATTTATTATAATCGTCTTAACTTGCACTCAAGTTCTTTGCTGATTACTGTGAATTTAGGGCAATTGAGGGCCTTGATGCAAGAACCTAAACCAGTCGTAAACAACTAAACAAAGGACACCAACAGACTCCAAAAATATGCAATAGAAACGCAATGGTTTTTAACATCTCCGTTATTTTACAACTTTTATGTAGGTGATTTTTTGTGAAATGGATTATTGTTACGTGTTCCACAATTTATTGATATAAATGCCTCGACTTTCAGAACACTCTGTAGAGATAAAATAAATCTTAGCAAAAGAATAATGATAATATAATAGCACTAAACACTTCTTTTAGTCTACGGCTTCTATTATTTTCCTCCACTTCTTACGATCGGTTGTTGCATCTTTCCAATTTTGGGTCTAGATCTGCCTCATCTTCTTTTAGCACCCTTTCTTTTCTTTTCTTCCCATTACAGCCTTTGTTACACACATCTTTGGTAACCGATAAATATGACCTTGCAACCTAATTCTCTGCTTCTTAGCTATCTTGGTGATTTTGCTTTCATTAAATAACGCCGTTAACTAGTCATTTGTCCTTCTTCTCCCCAATTTTCTTCCACCCCTCTAAAAATTTTTGGCGAAACTTTTCTTTCCCACATTTCTAGTTTTAACTCTGTGCTCTTTGTTTTGTATCTCTTCAACTTCGTCGCGTTTCTCAGTTATAATAACGCCCTGTATCTTCTGCAAAACATATATCTTATTTGTTATTGATTTTACTTCTAGATGTTGTCTCGCTGTGCTGCTTATTGTACCCATTTCCATATACTTTGTCTTCTGTTCGTTAATTGTCGGTTCAAATTTCTTCGCTTTGTTTTCTCTGTTGTTTGTTCGCTTTGATGTTATTTCCACTAGTTTTCCAACTTTCCTTGGTATCCCGAAACTTTCCGTGGCTTCTATAAGCCTTATTCTGTTTACTGTATCATATGCACGTTTAAAGTCGAAGAATAAAATACATGGGAATAGATTATAGTCATAAGAACTGTTCATTACTTCTTTAACGGCAAAAGTCTGATCGATGGATGAACTATTTTTTCTCCCTGGTATTCACCTAATATTCCTTCTTCATTGATTTTTAATCTTTCTCTAATGAGGATTGCTAAAACCTTATATGTGACGTCTTGTACAGATGTACTTCGATAGTTTCCACACTCCTTTTTCCTTTCTTAGGGATAGGCATAATCAATGTTTCCGACCACTACATTGGCACTTTTTCTTCTTGCTAGATTCGTTCAATTAAGGCCTCTACATTCATTTCGTAAGACTGGCCCATCGTGTATCAATATCTCCGCCGTTATACTATATTGTGAAATATCTTTCTCAGGGGTTTTTACTCAGATTTTGTTAAATTTTCTAATTTAACTCTAATTAATGAATTTTGTAGGTTCGAGGGTATCCCTAGATACCCTTGCGGCAATTTTGAATGAATTTGCAACTTAGTAAAATCAAATTAACGAATTTAAAGGTTTTATAAATTAACTAACCTTTAAACTTTCGAACGACGCCAATGTATATAAACACTCTGTTTAAATACACACCACAGGAACTGCCTGTTCTGGATATTTAACCCTATTTACTTCTCTGATAATGACTTTGAATACACAACGAACACTTATCTTTGGATTGGATTCACGACAAACTTTGATTCAACCAAGGCCGAATAAAGATTGATGAAAATTCAGGACGTCGTTCCTCTTTCATTTATTTGAAATCGCGAAAGACCGCGATTGTTTTCTTTCACAACCAATTTTGATAATTTACCCAAATAGAACTAACTTTTCGATGATCAAATGATATTAGTATACGAGAACGAATGCAGTGACTTAACCAGGACGTTGTGTGTTGATGATTCTGTGATACGAATTGTCACCAACAAGCTTTAAAATAGAAAATCCACTGCTAATTTATAGAAACCTTTCAGATAAAGATTTAATTGATAAAATATTATCTGTTGTGCTTTGAAATTTACGCTGTTGCTTATTCCAGACGATTTTTACATTAATTTGGAAGAAATAATTGAATAGAAAACTTAATAAATGAGTAGATTTGTCCATGATACCCCACACTCGTCATTATCTGGACTTATAATTAAATTCTACCGTCCTCGCCTCAAGGACGGTTGGCTGAGGGGGGAATGGTAACGCAAAAATTTCCAATTATCCCCGCAAGAGGGGTATTTGGTTGCCAACGAGTGGCCAGCCTGACATTTGGTCAGTACCGATATGACAACCGAGAGAAGTGGTTGTCGTCGTAAATACAACGTTGAACATAACATAACAATTGATTGTCATCATAATTGCAATTTAGCAAGAGAATAATTTTTGTTTTAGAAATATAGCTTGTTATTTGTTTAAGTTTGATAAGTTTTGCCTATAAAAAGTACATTTTAAAAAGAGGCATGGCATTTTGGGGATTAACACTTTGTGGTGCTAGCACCGATTTTATTCGACTTAAATACACAAACCAAGTTTAACCTGAGTCATCTACATTATTGTAGCAATAAAAAATGGTCGTCCCACTTTTCACTATTATCATTTATCAATATCCAGGTCTGAACGTACAGGAAAGACGCATCGAACAATAACACCAAACGACGCGCTATCTACATTTTTTCGCATGAACTTACAGGAACGGGGAATCCTTGCGGTTTATCTTTCTGCATACCGCTAATTTATTACATATTTGTTGATTTTACGATTGCACCTAAGTCACGCGGGCATTGAGATATAATAATAAAAAAAGTTACAGAGTCCTTGTGTACACATACATATACATTTGTGTTTTCATTATAATAAACAAACACATGCGATGAAATACCCGCCGTGATAGAGTCGTTAAGTTGCGCATACTTCTCCGATTATTACGTGCTATTCCGTTAATGACATGCGTATAATTATATTGGATCGTTTTGCATAATTTCCGCGGTGTTTACGTGGCTTTTCGAACATAGGACGGCGACAGATTGCATAGTATGAAATTCAATTGAAATTGATACGTATTTATGTCAGTGTTCAAGTCAAAAATATTATTTCAGCATTACAGAAAGAGTTCTTGATAAAATTGTAATTTTTTAAGAATCAATGGAAAACTTTTATATTGCTAGTCCGTTTATAGCGATTGCTATATTGCTCATGCTACATGTATGAAATTCACCATTCTGCCAGCAAGGTTATTGTATGTTTCTTTATGACCAACTAAAACTTATTGTAGATTAATAACCTTCCATAATGAAACAGAAATAATATCATAATAAATTTCTATAATTCGCTATTTTGAAAATTTTATCGAATTCTACGAAGTCCAGCTACTTAGTTTGGGAATATCACACAATCGTATTGCTATTTCGGGTGTTTACCCGAAGCATGATGACAATTGACCTGTCGAGTGATCCCAGTTACCGAACTAAATGTTTGCATTCTCTGACCACAATAGATCGTAAAAGTAATTATTGGAACTGTTTACCTCTACAGATGTTTATTCATTTATTGTATTTCCAGCTTGTTGGAAACAATAAAAGCAGTCATAAACGCCACTTTAAGGAAATGAGACAATATATTTGCAAACCTACTAAATACTGACAGGGATGGGCATGAAAGGTCCACTTTCCTAGGTAATTATTCGCAGTTGGGTCGGTGCGGCTTTGATAAAAGGTTGTAATAAATAGATCCTCCTAAAATATCAGAAAAGCGCACACTGATATCTAGAGTAACCAAAACTTGCGGACTCGCATAGGCGTCGATATTACGGGTTAATATAAGAATACGAAAAATTCATAAATAAACTTACTTGCTAATTATTCAACAAATTAGAGGCATCAGGATGTGAACTACTGTAAACTTGCATCATTGCATATGTTTCCACGGTTACTTCTTTAAACCTTGTGCGTCGACAAGAAAAAATATTCTTATACATAGAAAACGATCTCTCCATATCTAAGGAAGTTACATTTGCATGTAGAAACTGCTTTTCAAAATCACTTAAAAGTTCACTATTCTTACACTTATTATAAACGGCCTCTAAAGTATTAAAATCGGGATTTTTCCTTAAAACACCTGCCAACTTTTGACTAGCGCATAATCTTGGCGTATCATTTAATGTGTGTAATTTATTTTTTACACTCTCCACTATGTCTAATGATTCCTGCAATGACAATTCAGTACATTGTAGTTTTCTGATGGCATCTAGTAATACTGTATAATTGGTACATATTGTTGTTAAATCTTCTACAAGTTGAGGAATTTGAAATTCTCTTTGACTTTCTCTAATTGCTTTGGATTCATTCCGATTAAATCGCATTATAACTGATTGAATTTGTTGAAAATGGATCAAATAGTAAGAAGCTGCTGTTAGCCAAGTACCCCATCGCGTTAAAATTGGTTCAGGAGATTCCGGAATACCTGGACAAAATTTACGAAATTCTTTTAAACGTTTAGGAGATTTACGAAACACTGCTTTAGTACTTCCAATCATCCGATCAACGTTTCCGTAGTTGTCAAACAACTTCACCAACTAAATGCAAAGCATGCAGCACGCAGGTTATATGTATTAAGTTAGGAAATATAT